>CM024961.1:222500-737500 GCA_014282245.1 Rhododendron simsii
GGTTAAGTATATAATTCTTCCCACATACCCCACTGGATCTGTTCCCCATAATTTAATAACTTGTAGTGACTCGTGCATGCTGGGGTTAGGGGCTGCGAAAGGTCATGCATAAACGGATTAGATGCCAGATCGAGATAACCGGAGGAGGTAACAAAAAATTAAGATATATGATCGATCATATACTTGACAATTTTAGTGCAAGTCGAGTGAGGCAGAGCATCATTTTGCAAGCTTATCCTTGACTTTTTTTTAGAGCATACTGCCTACTCTTTCGATGGCCCTTCATGTGTCCCTTTTTGTGTGTGTTTGTATCCTCATAACTAGTTTGGCGGTGGGATAAGTTCGCCGGCAATGTGTGGTACCTAGGGAGAGGTTGAGGGTTGTTTTCCCTTCTCTTTTTCAGATAACAATTGATTGGTGTACCCCCATAGCCGACTGTATTCAGAGGGATGGTGATCGAGTGGTGTGGGATATTTTGCTTCGTGTTGAGGTGCATGATTGGGCGGTGGACAAGTTGAGGGCTCTTATGGAAAGACTCTACATTGTGTTGATCATTAGGTTTGGCCTTTGGGCAAGACACGATCAAATGGAACCTTTAGGAACTCAGGTTTACCCTTATTTTCTTGGGCTGATTTGATTTGGAAGGGATTCCTCTAGCACCCTCTCTCCGAATATCTATGGATGGAAAGACACCAAGCCCATTAATCCTACTGCCTAAAGGCATAAATGCATGGAAAAAAGAAGGTATAAATGGTCTCTCCCAGTTAAAATGTTAATTGGCCTTTACTTGCTTTGCTGGTTGTGTGATGTTGAGCCAGATTGGCATGATTTTATTTAATTTGGATCAAAAAGTTTAATGAAAATTGGTAATTGCATGTGTAAGCGGTGTGGGGAAGCGGTGGATCATCTTATGCATTTTACAGTGCTTGCGATCTTTGGATGATGGTTCTCTTTGGGTTCTGTGAATGTTGGGTTTTCCCAATGAGTGTGACAGAGTTACTTCATACTTCGTGTAGAGCTAGGATGGGGAAGAGGTAGAGGAAAATTTGGAGTTTGATATCTCTTTGTTGTGGGCCAATTGGCGTGATGGAAGGGATCTGGAGGGCAATTTGAAGGCATTGGGGATCTATGGTAGGCTTAGAAGCACACTTAACTGTGTTGTTTTTGAGTACGTCAAACTTTTAAAGGCACGGTGGTGCCTTTAGGGCTTTTGGTAGGTAGCCCGTTTGTATTCGAGTGGCATGCCCTTAATGGCCTTGTAACATTGTATATCTACTTCTGAACAAAAAGTACGATTTGTTGCTTGCACATAAATTATATATTTACAGAACATTTACCACTGGTGTAAATACTTATGCAGGAGTCGGGGATTGATGTGCGTCTTTGTGATGTTGGTGCTGCAATTCAAGAGGTCATGGAGTCTTACGAGGTTGAAATAAATGGAAAGGTGTTCCAAGGTATTGTGTCTTTCTTAAGTTTTAGAAAATATGTTTTTGGGCGATCCTTTTTATCTTGAAAGTGCCAATATATATGAAAAAATTATCATCCTGTGGCCTTCAAAAGCTTTCTTTCTTATTTTTTTTGGTACAAACACCAACTTTTTTTTTGGGTATGTCGGAAATTGAAGGATGGGCCTGGCGCAACGGTAAAGTTGCTCCATTGTGACTTGGAGGTCACGGGTTCGAGTTGCGGAAACAGCCTCTCCGCTTGCAGAGGTAAGGCTGTGTGGGCACCCCTTCCTGGATTGATGTTTTGAGAGTCGCCACCCAGATTTTTGAGATGGTTGATCCGAGAAACCGAAGATTTGTTTAGAAAAAGGCTTGTAGTCCGGGGAAAACCTAAAAATCTTGGGTTCAGGAGCCAGGTTACGAGAGGGGAAAGTTTTGTTGAAAAATCACCCGTCTTACCTGAGAAAAATCGGTCTCTACTAAGCGTTTTAAATGTGGGAGTTCAAAATCATTTGAAAGTCTTTACTTTTGAAAAACAAGTACGGGAGAGGGGCAACGGGATTGAATCTAACACATGAACGTGGTCAGGGTGCAGTCTGTACAATATGAAATGAATGAAATAATAGCAAGGAATGAAATAATAGTACAACTATACAGTCAGAAACTGCTACTGCAACCTAACATGCCCCGCTGCATAATAATATACCGTACCGTACGGTACACTACTCTGCATATTACCAGAACAGCTTCAACTTCATACTGTAAAATGAACCATGGGTTTGGGAAAATGGGTTTATGCTTACTTTGAGCACTTAAAACAGTTTGGATGCCCCTTTTTGATTCATTTTAACATAAAAAGGAAAGCTGAAAAAAGTCACTTTAGAATTTTAAAAAAGACTCTACAGAACGTAAAAATGATTTTTGTCATGAGAAAATATTCTGAAATACACCCACAATGTCTCTGACTTCACAGGTACTGCGTAACCTGGAAATCAGAGACTAAAAGGGACGCACGGCATAATGGGGTGTGCCGTGTGGTACACTAAGGTGCCGCACGACGCACTCTTTCCAGTGCAGTTTCTGGTTTTTGATACTTTTATGCTCTTGAAGCTTGTTTGGGGTTTAAGCTCAGAATGAAAAGACTAAGAAAGACCCCAGTAAGCTCCCCTCAAGGCCAAGGCGTGACTTGGCCAAAGGAACTTGTTTATACCTTTCTTAAGCTTGAATGTGTTTGAAAATGGTGGAATGGGTGTATTTTTGGCAGAGAGGGGTCCAAAATCAGTAGATTTTCTGAGTTTTGAAAGGATTTCAGTAGGTTTAGTTGGCTATGTTAGTGAAAAAACGAATTTTTGGAAGGAAATAGTTGAATAACAGTGTATTGTCTGAGTTGGAGAGAGGATGGAGTGTATATCAGTTTGTGTGTGTGTAGGAGAGTGAAAATGGCTGATGGAGGGCTCAATTTATAGAGCTATGGTCAAAGATCATCATGGTGGAGTGTAGAAATTGAGAAAGAACGAGTCGTCATCATTTTTTCCCTTGAACGTCGTCTGCCAAAGATCTTTGACAAAGCTTGGCCGACAGTGGTTCTGCTGTTGTCAGGAATCTTTTAAAGTGCCGCGTGGTACTCTAAAGTGTTGCACGACACTCTAAAGTGCCTTGAGGTGCTCTAAAGTGCCGCGCAGTACTTTCTGACAACACAACATACCGAACTTCGCAGGGGCTTCCCGGGCACTCCCAAACTTGGATTTGAGCATGAGTCCTCGGTTTCACTCAAAGATGTTTTATACATTAAAATGTGTGCCCATTTTACCCTCAGTGTGTTAAGGAAAAAGTCATTTTTGACAAAGCAATCGCACCTTTCTCTTTTAAAATTGAACCGGGAGCTGCCCTATATGTTTGAAAAGGGATTTTCTTGAGGTTAGTGATGGAGTAATGATCCAACCCTTGAAGGTATGTTTTTCCTTATTTCATCATCGGTGAGCCAATCGAACCAAACTTAAAGACAATCCGAAAACCCGGATTGGGGTGTCAACAGGCTGCATACATCAACCCTTCCCCAGACCCCGCAATGGCGGGAGCCTCGTGCACTAGGTTTGCCCTTTGGTACGTCAGAAATTCAAAGAGCAAAAGCTTTCAATAATGCTACATACACACTCCACACCCACCAACCACACCCCTCACATAGATGTGGATCCCACATAATTACAGAGCCCACACAGGATGGGGCCCACATTCATGTGTGGGGTGTGGTTGGAGTTGAGGTCACTGGGTGTGTCCCTGACATTACTCAAAAGCTGTCTTACATCTTCTTCCCGATTTTTTTGTGTCTTGTTGAAGTGTTATAATGCCATTCACACTTCATTTTGATGGGCTTGGAGCAAGAAATAAAATTGGCATTGGAAATGCAACATTACTAACTGAAGTGATGTCATTTTAAGAATCCCAGAAATAGAATATTTCTGCCTTGTAATGCTTGTGCACCCTGATAATTGGCGGTCAGATGGACTTGACTTCCGATGGCATGCTTACGAATTTGCCTCTCTTCCTCGCCCACAACTCAGCTTAAATTAGACCTAATGCTTAGGCTCAGTGGATCTGTCTTCTCCAGTTTGCTCCATCACTTCGAAACTAAACTTTTCCGGTGTCACTTGTCAGTAATCAGTAGGCAAAACCAGACAGAGAAAAGTGTAGCAACTTCAAGAAACCTGTGGGTATCTCAATCTCTTCTAAATTTCTGTGTTTGCATGTGAAGTAGATATTTGCCTTACGATGACAAGAGTGGAAAACTGAAAATCTTTGGATAACATACTCATCCTAGTGTAGCTTTTTTGGATTTTATTCTCCAACGAAGTTCCGGTGAATTCAATGCATCCTCCAAATTCAAAAGGTAAATGCCTTGTTCTTTTCACAATTCAAAAAGAATTTTTCAAAATATTCCCCCTAGATTCTCCCTACTTCAATCTATTATTTGTAAGCCAATCATGTTGTTACTACGTGAACTCTCCATTTTCTCTCTGGGCAACACTTGGCCTGGATCATATCACCCCTTCCAAGCAAATTAGTAAGTACTGTACATGGTCATGCCATATTGAATGGATTGGTCTGACATTATCGATTGTTATTGACTCTCTGCGAATGCATTTTTTTTTTTTTCGTCTAGAGAAAATGTAAGGAAAAATTAGATGTTTTGTGTGTGGACTCAACACAAATTTGCTCTAAAAATCTGATTGAAACTGAAACAAGTATTTCATATCAAAAGTATGTCCACGGCCCACCAATTGTTTTTCTTATTTTTCTTCTTTTCGTTTTTTGTAATTGAAAGGGTTAATAGTTTCAAAATTCTTGAAAGCTCATACCATAACGTTCAGGTAATGATATGCCAAAAAAGTAGTGACAACAACTGTTTATATATGACTAGAAGGAGTATGCTCAGTTACTACCCATTAAGGCCCCGTTCAGTTGCCAGGAAAGAACAAGAAAGTATGGAAAAATCAATTTTCCCATAACTTTCCTAGTGTTCAGTTGGCAGGAAAATTCTAGGACTTACCAATTTAAGTTTTCCTGCAGGAATTACTTTCCTGCAAAAGTGGTTCTACAAAAAACACAGGATTTTGGGTCGCGGGAAAAGGAAAATGAGTGAACACTCACAAAATTTTCCCAAAAGTTTCTTTTTCTTGACAAATGAACAACTAAATCTTAATTTTTCTTGCAAAATTCTTTTGTCAAATGACACTCACAGGAAAATAATTTTCTTTTTCTTTTACTTCACCTCACTTCATTTTTTTTGGGAACCAATTTTCCACACAACTTTCTCGACAGCTGAACGGAGCCTAATTGGTTTCTGGGAAGGGGGGAAGGGTATAGACTTCCGCTTATAAGCAGTAAATGAACCAAGTGGTTGTCCTCATACTCAACGCCACAGCCTAGACGTTTGTAGGCTGTTTTTTATTTTTTGGCGATGGAACTATGAGTGCGTGAGAAAATTATTAGTTGAATTGGCTAAGGTGGTGCAAAAGCATTGGGAAAATGTCATACTGTTTGGTAGGAACTGGGAGGGTAAGACGTAGCATGAATACACGAACATCACTCTTCAATTAGTCAATTGTGTTTCATGAGCAGATTGTGATCAATTTACAAATCCATTTTTGTGATATGAAGTGGAAGTGCCAAATTGTCCTGCACCTGGATAATATCGTAAAGTTATTACGGGTGCCGATTTTTCGGCATTGATATAGCTATTTGAGTATGTTATTTAGTTGATCCACCTCCCAATCTTTCAGATTTCTCCTCAAAACTTTAGTTTTAGGGAGCTTCCAAAGTGGGTGCGCTCCCAAGTAAGGAGCGCCCTCCCGTCTCGCTCCCATTGAGACGGGATCGCGCTCCTAAACATGGAAGAGGTAGTCAGGAGGGTATCACAGAGCCGGATTGGAGCTTCCACACTAATCTTAAGGAAGAGATTTGGACTTCTGTTTGCGAACGTATCTCTAAGGAATAAGAAAGAGAGAAGACGAGAGATTTAGGACTCTCGTCTCGTATTTGACTTATCTATTTGTTCAGTACATAAAATTGATTTGAAAAAAAACTATAATGGGCTATCACTCATGTTTATATATAATCAATACTTGTATACACACTCCTTCCTGCGCTCCAAAGTTAGGATTTTCTACATACCCCGCTCTTGCTCCCGCATCATGCAACGAAGCTCAAAACCAATCACAAAAAAACACTACGTGAAATAGGATTCGCTTTCAAAGTATATTTTCGAAGCAGGAAGGAACATGTTATGAAATACCCTCGCAAAAGGCTCATCACAACACTATTTATGAAGGCTTTACCTATGCCTATCTCTTCTCCAACTTTGAAAATAACACACTTCGATAAGTCCTTCAATCCTGAGCCTTTGATCATGAAAAGTTGTCACATCTAAACAATATCCCATGGGGCTACCATATTTAACTACAATAGCTCTTGAGGAACCTATCCATTTTACAGACAGTTCTCCTTGGGTACTTACTCAAAAGTCAAAACGACCTTATTGAAGAAGGCATGGTGTACTAAATACGATGAGGCAGATATTTGTGTACCGAAGTAGGAAACCAACAATCTAACTTTATATGTGTATAGTGTGTGTGTGTGTGTGTGTGTGTAACCTAGCTCTTTTATGCCCTACACTTTATATAAGAACTTGCTCTGTACTTCGTCACCAAGCACCTAACTTTTTTCTCTCTAGGATCTCTCTCTATTTCTCGGAGGTTTGGAAATCAAGCCCATTTATAGTGTTTGTGGATCGATTGATTCATGTTAAAGCATCCAATTCAAAACCAATTAGCAATGATGAAGAGGCCTCAACCTCATACACTAGTTTAACCAAAGTGGGACAAGCTCTAACACTCCCTTGCACGTGCGATCCCTGACCCAACATGGGGAGGTAAATAAAGTATCCATACTATAGGGATCACAACGAAATAAGGTGCGCTTAAGGCACAAAGAATGAGGCAATCAACCAAGAGAGTCTTGTCCAAAAGCCGCCAAAAGCATAGTTCTAATACCATGTAAAAGCATCCTACTCAAAACCAATTGGCAAATAGTGAAGAGGCTGCCCAAGCTCTTGTACTAGTTTTAAAGGTCAAGCTCTAACAATGCATAATTGCAAAAGTGAGATACGAAGATCCAACTGATCTTCCATTTCAACTGTAAGCAATGCTCATAAGATCAAGCACCAAACAATACAAATTACAATCTAATCCCTAGAACTCCACCATGCTTTTAAACATTCATCGAACGCCGTTGTGATGGTCTTCAATGCTGATTTTTCTAGTTTACCTTCTTTTGTTTCCAGATATTTAGAAAGGAAAATGGAAGAGAGTGGAAGAAGAGGACCTCGAAAATGATAATTGTTATAGATTTTGTTTAAAGAATGCTACATCTTGCGGAGTTAGCATTATTGCCTATGCTGTTATATTGTTCTTAATGGTGTACAATTACTCATATGTAGCCAGAAAGTCACATGTCTTGTGACTATAAGTGTAGGATCATGAATTTAACTTGTTCTATTCAATTGGAACATGATACATACAATCACTTACGTCGATTTGGCTGATTTGGCAGTTAAAAGTATAAGGAATTTAAATGGTCATAGCATTGGGCCCTACCAAATTCATGCTGGAAAATCTGTTCCCATAGTTAAAGGAGGAGAGCAGACAAAAATGGAAGAGGGTGAATTTTTTGCAATCGAAACTTTTGCATCAACAGGTAATGTTTCTCATTTGGTAGGGAAGACTGATATTTGACCTGCAGGTGTTTTCCATAGCAGACATAAAATTATTTTTTGTCGTCAACCTTGTGTTTACTTTGTGAAGGCAAGGGATTTGTCAGAGAAGATCTAGAATGTAGCCATTACATGAAAAATTTTGATGTTGGCCACATTCCACTGCGGCTGCCCAGAGCAAAGCAACTGTTGGCAACCATTAACAAGAACTTCTCCACATTGGCCTTTTGTAGACGTTATCTGGACCGACTTGGGGAGACTAAATATCTAATGGCACTAAAGAATTTGTGTGATGCTGGTATTGTTCAGGTCTGCCTTTACAAAAGCTTTGTTAGTTTCTAAAGGAGTTATCAATCGATTGAACTTGATTTATCTCCATCATATGTTATGCTGTGGTATTTTTATTTGTTTTTTGTTAGTAGTCCCGGCATGTGAGAGGCAGGGGATTTGCTTTTTGTCACTTGTTAGTAGTCCCAGCATAGAGAGCCTGTGAGATGTATAATATATCTCATTGTTTCTAGGTTTGTTAGATTGTAACTTTTAGAATTGAGACCATATTTAGGTAGATCGATAACTAGAGAGATGGATGTCTATGAAGAGAGAGGTATAAAGAACGTAATTGCTACCCATGAGGATCAATGTCAATTGAACCGTAGAGGTCAAGCTAATGCGCGTAGTGATGCGGACTCTTAATGTCCTAGTTGCCGGAGGAAGATTTTGGTCCAGGAAATGTTTCAGTTGTTGTTGTTGTTGTTGTTGTTGTTATTATTGTCGATATTATAATTTAGTAGGATAATATCTTGATTAGTTTTAAGATATGGTAATATAATATAACTAGTGTTTGCTTACGGCACTACGCACCCCGGTAGTGCCATACGCTCGGACATTTTTGTAATATATTTTTATGCCAACGCCAGAAGCAGAGTAGTGGGTAAAAAGAACCGATGGCATTTTTGTAATATATTAGTAAGAGTGTGGGTGTTTTCTTAAGAGAATTGGAGAGCATACATCAGCCCTTGGATCAAATGAATCGTAGCCCTTCTTTCAACTTGTGTTTGTGTGACCCTTGTGTTTTATTAGATAGATGATAAGTAGTTATGATATGGTTTTGTTATGAGTATGTTATCGAGTTCTAGTAAGGATTCTATTTTCTTTTTTGTTAGGATGCTAGTTCTAAAAATAAGAGCTTATTTGATATATTGTGGGAGTTTTTAATGAGAATTGAGTTTTAGGGTTGTGGCCTTGTGTTAGGGCTTTGGCCCATTTGCGCTACCCTTCTCCTCCCTTCTCATCCCTCCACGTCCTCCATGAATTTGGTATCAGAGCTTAGGCTCCTAAACCACGTCTCCCTCTTCTTTTATCTGTATCTACCATATTCCTATTTCTCTCTACAAATCATCTGCTCTTGAACCCTAACAGCCCGTGAATTCACCTTCCACCAACCATGGTAACCACTGCAGAATTGAACTCGAAATTTGATGGCTTTTATCAAGAGCAACATGATTTGAAACGATCACACCAAGAGTTAACAGAAACAGTCCACGATGTGCAAAATATGCAAATCTCAGCTCTGATTCACAATCTTTCTTTCCAGTTGCAACCATGGAATGCAACGGGTGGTTTGGAAGATTCGTAGTTTTGGGTTAATGTGTATTGTATTGGGGGATGCATGTGCCTTGTGACTTTTCATTTAGGGAGCTTTGACCACACATTCAATGTATTCAACCATCACGCCACGCATTCATCCTATCTAGCCATCTAGGGAATGAGAAAAGTCTTTGGTATTAAACACATTCATCCTACCCAGCCATCTAGGGAATAGGAACCGTCTTTAGCATTAAACACATTAGGAGCCTATAAATTGATGCACTTCAAGAGTTTGAGATAAGAATGATTGTATGAGTAAGAATTTATAAAAGCTTATAGCTTTGAAGATTGTGTGATGCAATCCTTTCTTTGGTGTGATACTAAAGAGCCCCTAGGTGTGATGCCTTGGGTTTGCTAGGTGTGATGCCTAGATCTATCCTTCTCTCCCGGTTTACTGTTCACTTCCCAAACAGCCCCTTTTTTCAAGTATTTCCATCTTCCTTAGCCACATCCAAATTCTGTCCTGTATCAATTTTGGTATCAGAGCTTACAGTTTCTATACTATGTTCTCACAAATTGGGAGATCCTGTGGGCCACAATACGCCTTGAGCCATCTGATTGAAGTTCCAGATTTTGATGGAAGAAATGATTGTAGGGTGTTCTCCAGTTGGCTGGCATCAATTGAGAATTTTTTTGAATACCATGAGATGACGGATGATCGAAGATTAAGATTCGCGAAGATTAAACTCGTTGGCTTGGCACAGATGTGGTGTTATGGTCTTGAAGGTCATATTAGTAGATTGGAGTTGCCATGGATAAACACATGGCTAGCGATGAAAGCTAAGCTCCAAGAGAAGTATATGCCTTTTCGTAATCCTATAAAGGACTGTTTTGTAAAGGTTTGTGAGCAGCATGTTAGTTCTAGACCTATCAGTAACGTGTTTGAAGAGTGTATGCAAAGACTGGACGCCATTAGTCTCCGGAATAGAGTCATGGAACGCTCACGCCTAAACATTGCTAGACGGAACACCAGAGTTGAGGCCATTACAAAACCGCCACAACCAAAACAAGCTAGCACGGAGCATGCAGATCAAGTGACTCAAAGACCAAAAGGGGTTGTTAAAGATACAAACTCTCCAAAGCTTATGTAAAAGAAACTGATTATGTCCCAAATCCGCCCAAGGTGGAAGAAAATCAGATTTTTAAGGCTGAAAAGCTCCAATGTTTGAAGTAAAAGACTTGCACGAGGTTGCCAATATTGTTGCTGAAGTGGCTAGAGTTGGAATCCAAGAATCTGGTGCTCCTTGTGCTCTTGAGACCAACAAACTGAAGTAACCAGCTGCTGGTTCAGAAAGTAATACACCATCAGAGGGCAACAAATTGCGTTTGAAGCTTTTCGACATAGAGCCAAATGACATTAGAATGAATGGGCCCTAACTCTGCTGCCTGAGATTTGGTTGAATTCAGAGGTTTTCCTATTACTTCAATTGATTTTGTCATTCTAGGAAAATTCACCACAGGAGTCTCATTACTTTCTTTCTTTGAAGAGGATGTTAAAGCATCCAACTCAAAACCAATTGGCAAGGAAGGGAGAGGCTGCACAGGCTCATATACTAGTTTTGGAGGAGATATTTAACCGACGTGGGACAATTTTCAACACTCTCCCTCACGTGCGACCCCCGACTCGCACGGGAGAGGTCAACAAAGGATCTGGAACACACGGATCACAACGAAACAAAGTGCAACTATGGCACAAACAAAGGGAAAAAGCCTCCGAAAACCTAGCTCTAATACCATATTAAAGCATCCAACTCAAAACCAATTGGTAAGGAGTGGAGAGGCCGTCCACTGCCTAGGCTCATATATTAGTTTTGGAGGAGATATTTAACCGATGTGGGACAATTTCCAACAGTAGGCGATTTCAATTTCCCTTTGCAAATTGTGATATGAAGTCATCGATGCTATTGAAAAGCATTTGGATTCTCATTCTTCAACACTTCAAAACTTGAGGTTGAGTTTTCTCCAACCAAGGGAGAATGATGCAGTCCATGTTAAATGCAACGGGTGGTTTGGAAGATTTGAAGTTTTGGTTTAATGTGTATTGTATTGGGGGATTCCAACCTAAAGCTAATTGGCAATAGGTGGAGTAACCTCTAGAATATATTAACCAAGTTTAGGTGGCTTAAATGAGCGATGTGAAACAAGTTTAACATTCCCCTCACGTGCAGCCCCTGGAGGTGACAGACCAAGAGATGAGCGATTAAATTGGGCGACAGAGATGACAGAGACTTTCTCACGAGAGGTGATGCCAACTAAGACATAGCTCTGATACCAAGTTACACAGTCTTCAACCCCAAACGCTAGCTATTAAAGTGAGGATGCCCTCATGCTTATATTCTTCATATTATTTTGGTACCCAAGCGATGCGGAACTTCGCTTCATACCCTTCCTCATGCCCAGTGTGCTCACTTGGCAGCACCTGCCGCGTGCAAGAGATCCTCTGGCATCTCTATCGCCCGAGTCAATTGCTCAGTTCCTGGTCTGTCACCTCCATGTGCATCCGAGCTGCACGTGAGGGAAAATGTTAAACTTGTCCTACATCGCTCATTTAAGCCACCTAAACTTGGTTAATATATTCTAGAGGCTACTCCACCTATTGCCAATTGGTTTTAGGTTGGAATCCTCCAAGAAATCTAACTACATGAGCCTTGTGACTTTTCATTTAGGGAGCTTTGACCACACATTCAATGTATTCAACCATCACACAACACATTCATCCTATCTAGCCATCTAGGGAAGAAGAAAATTCTTTGGTATTAAACACATTAATCCTATCCAGAAATCTAGGGAATAGGAACAGTCTTAAGCATTAACACATTAGGAGCCTATAAATTGATTTATGAATGATCGAATGAATGACGCTAAAGAGGCCTTTGGTGTGACGCTAAAGAGGCCTTAGGTGTGATGCCTTTGGTAACCTAGGTGTGAGGCCTAGATCTATCTTCCTACAACCCTTCTTCTCTTCTCTTCTCTTCTCTTCTCTTTCTGCTGTTCACGTGCACTATTCGCAGCCCCCAAAACAGCCCCTTTCTGTGTGTTTAAACATCCTTAATCCAATTCCAAATCTGTCGTCCATCAGATATAATCCCAGTCACCCTTGAAAGTCCCACCTTCGGAGCAATATGACTGGAAAATCTCCTCTTTTCCTTAAATCGGGAAACCAACTTTGAGAGAGCCTATACTGATTTCTACTGGTAGTATGGAGAACTGGTTCACTAACTTGATAGAAGAGCCTCTATCCAGACATTCTCTCTATTATCTTCTTGTACCAGAAACAAAAGTCTGTATGATAACCGGAAATGATGGAGCATTAAGTACCACAAGTGAGTGACAAATCAAGAGAGCTTTCATCTTTCAGTGCCTGTTAAACTCGAATTTCTACTATGGATGCCGGGTTTTATTTGTGCCTTGAGAAATTCATGCTTCTATCCGTTTCTAATGTTTGTAATTTTCGATATCTCACTCTTACCAATCAATCTGTATGGTATGGGGATCGAAATTCTGTAAATGCTTTTTGTTTTGTTGTACCTTGTGCATTCGTCTATAATATGCTGTTTGGAAATCACGTGATTTACACAATGCAGTTATTATGGTTTACGTTGGTCTTTTATATTCTAGACCCTTTTTTTTTTTGTGGAGAACGAAGGATGTATACAAATGATATCTTGCGTATAAAACAAGCAAATAGATCCACAAGTAAGGCCCAACAACTTATTGATGCCAATGGACCACAAAGCATAGTTCAGAATATTTTCAATTTGTTGGTCTAAATTCTGCAATGATGCAAGGTGTGATCATTTAATACGCCAATCTTAATCTTTTCAGATATTAAGCCTGAAGAGCCTTTACCTTTACCTTTACCTTTACTTTTACAGCCTTACCCTCCTCTCTGCGACATCAAAGGCAGCTACGTGTCTCAGTTTGAGCATACCATATTACTCCGACCAACTTGCAAAGAGGTCATTTCAAGAGGTGATGATTATTGATTTTGGAGAGACTTGACGTGTTGGGTTGGGTAGATCGTTGATGGATATGCCAGTATATGGTGGTTGTATGTTCTGATCAGGGTTATGATAAAGGCATTATTAGAATTTTTTGTGCAGTCTACCCGTCCTTTTAGATTTTTTGCACTGTATTGAATTCAATTACGTTATATTACTGATGTTGGAGAATTGATGGTACACTTTGTTCCATAATCATGTACTTGTCAATGTTTTTATCTAGTCTCATGCACGTTAAGAGTTGTATCGACTTCTCAAGGAAAAAAATAACTTGTAGGCTAATGAAAAAGAAGTGGAGTTTGAGGACAAAGAACCAAATTATTAATCATTCTCATTCTCCTTTATATTTTATGCTTCTCTTTACCTGATATATGCGCATTTACAAGCTCTCATCTACTACAGGCTTTTCTATAACATTCCCTTTCATTCTTAATTGGTTGCCAACTCAGCAGAATGGTCTTCAAGATATTGCAGCTCCATTATTGTTTTATTTGTTTCCTAGGACAAAAGTCACATCGCTACAAGTTTGCTCTACATGGAAGGATGCATCTTAAGCAAGCAATAGCATCAGCCTTGTACGCTGCTTGCACTAGATTTTCTTCTCGAGGAATCTGGCAGTCTTGTATGCATACCTCTGATTAATCTCGACATCTATTCCTGACTTAGTGGAACTGCTATGGATATATGTTATGGCTAGTGCAAGAAATTTGTCGAGACCCAAGTCAAGGCTTCTGATAATTAGGATTAGCACATCTAATGCATACCACGGCAAGCACCCACCAATAAATGAATATGAGCAGAGGAGAAATCTGCTATAGAAAGCAATGAATAAATGTGAGTTGGAAGATACTCCAATCACCCGTCTTTTACCTTCAAAACGGCAAGTAGAGGAGAACTCTGCTATGGAAGCAATGAATAAATGTGAGTTGGAAGATACTCCAATAACCCGTCTTTGTACATCAAAACCTTAGCTTCCTGGTCACTGTATTTGTTCTCCTGCCCCTGCAATTTTTTTCATTGGCTCATCTCTCTCTCTCTCTCTCTCTCTCTCTCTCTCTCTCACGTGCGCGCGCGCGCACAGCCCAAAACCCATAGTCCCCTTTGGACAATTTAAACCTTGACCACCTATATAATGCTTGGGAACAACAGGCACTGTCCCAGGGAAAGTCATGGCCACTGCCTGTGTCAATGTGAAGAAGCCTTCGTTGGAAAGCAGAAACCCCACCTTTGAGGAACCCTGAATGCCATGGGCACCTCCCCCAAATGTACTTCTATTGCCTAAACTAATGTTTCAAGGGAAGACGGTAGGAGAAAACCTCAATATCACCATCTTTTAAATTTTTCTAAGGGAGGAAGGTAGGTGCACGAAGGGGTTAGTGGGGGAGATGAGCTCTCAATTTGTGTGTGCACGTGAGAGAGAGAGAGAGAGAGAGAGAGAGAGCGCAGTGGAGTCCGTTGGCGTAGTGACTCTCAAACGTGATGTCATATCCCGTGTTAAACACTGTTGGCCAGAAAATCACTCATGTTACGAATTAACGAAGAGATGATCTTAGTAACAAAGACATCACCCGGTTTAGCAATGATCGAGAAGCAACAGTGGTTGGACATGGAAAATTACAGCGTACCAAAAAAGAAAAAATATAGTAATGCAGCATCTAGTTGATACACAACTCCAAGTAACAATGAGCAGTAGGGTACCTTGCATTGACTGTTGATATTAGTAGTCAATCAGTTTCTCAATCTCAGATTGTTATTTTGTTGATTGGTCATAAATTAATTCACAATGACTAAATCAACTGCCAAACCATATGAATTTCAACTACGATTGAAGGTACCCAAAGCCCAAGGATTGCATTATTACATAGCCATTAAGATAAAATAATCCAGCAAAACAGAAAACGCAAGAATCAAGTCCCACTGAAGCCAAAGATTTAATTCCTATGGCTTTGGTGGATACTAGGAGACCACCAAAGGGTAATCCGTAGTCCCCTCATCTTAGAAATCTCTAAAAACAGCAAATAAATCACCGTTAACGTAATCATTCTCTACCAAGTTGACCAGGAAGTAACTGCTCTGCACCTGCTAACACAAGAAGAATACCAACCACGTCATTCGCTTGAAAATTTCACAATTCATCGATATGTATATATCAGGTAAATGAGGAGCAATCAAGAGAAGGATAAAGCATAGGGAGGAGGGGAAGCACAGCACTGTACCTGCTCCAGCAGCTTCCTGGATGGGTCACCATCTGGGTACAATTGAGCCCATCCTCTGGACCAGATTTCAAATGCCTCGTCCTTCCACACCATGAAGCTGGTGGGATCTACGACAGTCGGTTGGATGATCTCCTTTGCCGGGAATACTCCCCATGTCACCGCATTCACATCAGATTGGCTGCGGACATTGGATATCCAGCTTCCTTCTTTGTTCACAGCCATGTAGGTCAGAAATGGGAATGACTTGCATTTCTCAACAAGAGTATTCAACTTCTCCTCGGAGCAGAAAAACTCCACATATGCCTTCTGGTAGACGTATCCATCAGGCCCCCCCCATCCTGCAAAATGGCACATCGCCCAAAATCAATTAATCAAAACGGTGACCAAATATCTTGATATTGCTTCGCCAAGGTACATGGACTCTTCTCTGAGTACCCATATCGAACAATAGAGACCGACCTGCCGGGCCACCCCTGACACACATTACCAGTCCATATGTTTAAATTGCCCATAAAGTAAAAAAATGATCTCCAAGAAGAGAGTAAATGGCATTAATCCCATACATTATGATAAATGGTACTCACCAAATTTACACACTATAGTCATGGCCGGAAAGAAGCCATATCTGTTCCTTATAGAAAACAGATGATACTCATTTCAGGGATATTGGACAGTGACATTTAAATACACACAATGTGCCAACATGCCAATGTAAACTTGTCGTCGTAATCAAGCCAGCAGGGCAAGAAATTTTATATCCCAAATAGAATTGAATTTGATTTTGCATATAAAAAGGACAACAAGGTTTATTCTTGTGTAGCAAATTAGGTAGACGTTATATTTTAATCTTGAATAATTTAATCAACATTAAATTCTGCTATATATAGTGGTTCAATATTTTTTAGGTAAAGAGAGTCGGGTTATGGTCATAGGTTCATAGAGAGAAGCACGGCTGTCAGAGTCACATAGGCACCGGGATAGAGAAATTTGGATCAGAAAGTCAATATACACTTAAACAGATTTGTCAATACTCCATCAGCTATTTTATGGCAAAATCCTCCATCAGTTCCTAAATACAGAATGGGTACCAAGAGAGAGGGTAAATGAATGTGAAGAGATAATTGCTAGCAACTACTATGAGGATTCATTTACTGGACTTTTGAGAGCATATGGAATAGGATACACACGTGCATCTTTTGCAGAGATTACACTCACCGACAATAGGGGAATCAGACTTTGCTCCATTCACAGATGGTTGGCTATTTATCGTGAGAAAACCCTTTGAGTTGATGCTCCCCAATTGTTCATTAATGATCTGTGTCTCTGGCTGAAGGCCATCTAACTCAGACCAGGGACTGCTTCTTAGATTCCCAAGGCAGTACTTCAGGAATCTCTGACAAATACCAATTCCAGAAGGGACACATAAGCATCGATACTATTGTCATTGAGATATAAAGACAGAATATATTAGTTGAAAATCATACCTCGTGAATATCTTCAACATCCTTCAAAGGGACAGCCCATTCATCATGAAGTTTCCTGTCACGTGTGCGGGCTCGCATGAACTGTTGGGATCGACCCAAATGAGTCAGATGACGAAATATAGATCAATAAAGAGGAGCTATTCTTAGCAAGACAATCTTTAAGGTCTTAATCCTGTCTCTTAAACAACAACAAAACTACACCAATTGATGGATAAAAAAAGAACAAGAGAGAGAGAGAGAGAGAGCTAGTCTCATGGACATTTAGAAAGGTTGTAGGCAAAACATGGATGATCAGGGAAAGCAATTGACGATCTGGGAAAATGTTGATAATCAGGGAAAACATTTGACTCAAATTGTTTATTGCATACTTGTATTGTGTCCATAACCGTACCTGGTTTCTAATGGTTTCACACCCAAAGTTAGACGAAATCCACGTCACATGGACTAACACGAAAACCAATATAAAAATATTTTGGAAAAAGAAAATAAAAGGACGGAACATCCGGCACTATGTTCCCAAGTATCAACCATTAAACTTACTGCATCGTAGACCCAAACTCATTTATCTATTCCACTAGTCCAATCCATACAAAAATTACAGGCAATTGAAACGAATATCATCATTAAACGAAACTAAAAAGACTGCTAGACAGATTACCAGCAAAAGACGGGAAAAAATGAAGAATCTAGAGTAAGAGGCGCATGCAAAAGATAATGGTGCAATACCTGGCATCATAGGATCATAAGTATAAATAAAATTAAAAAGAAGAAGAGCGTAAAATAGTTCAAGAGAACGCCAGGGAAAACTGAAGCCAAAGCTGTGAAGCAAAGTCCCACATCGCTTGGGTACCAAAGTAATATGAAGAATAAAAGCGTGAGAGCACCCTCACTTCAACAACTAGCTTTTGGGGTTGAGTTCTACCAAAGACCTAATAACATGGTGTCAGAGCCCGGAATGGGCTAATCGCATCCTCATTGCACCTCTCGATCTCCTCTCCTCTTCTTTGTATCAAACGTAGTTCTTGTGCTTCACTGCCAAATAAACATGCAGTGAAATTAAGCGGAGACCCCCTCATCTATACGTGTTTATTCGAAACCCATGTTCCAAATCCCTCATCCCAATTTCTATTTCCCATTTGTAACCCTCAAACCCAACCTAAACGTGGACTACATCTACTCTTCTACGTCTCCCTCGGCTTCGCCCACTACGCCACCATCACCCACTAACAGCTTCTTTGTCTAGATCACCGGTGTTGGGTCTGGAGTGCCCCCATAGATTTGGTTACACAATACCACTCCCACAACCACTCTAAAAACAAATTTGCGGGTGCAATATCGAATGCCATAAAAGACTGAATTGAAATCTTTTTTTGGGGTAAATACTGAATTGAAATCTTTGCTAACACCAATTGGTTTTACGAGAGATGGTGGAAAAATGGTCCGACAAGTGGTATCAGAGCCAGGAAGTCATGAGTTCAAGTCACGGGAGCGTCATCGTGAGGGAGGGATTGTTGGGCCCGGAGTGCCCCCATTGATTTGGTTACACAATGTCACACCCTGCGACCGCTCTAAAAATAGACTTGACGGTGCGATGTCAAATGTCATAAAAGACTAAATTAAAGCCTTCACTAACACCAATTGGTTTTAGGAGAGATGGCGGAAAAGTGGTCTGACAACCGGCAACAACAGATATCCATGGAATTTAGCCATATGTATATATATTTCACATTATATACAAGACATAAACATAACCCATCTACACCTCTCTCTCACCAAATGGGTTCAATCTATGGTGTGTTGATTCCAATTTCTTCGAGCAGCGGCGGCTCGTGCTTGAACTTGGAATCCGTCTACAATTTCGCCAATAAACGTCAACGAATTGTGGAGCCAACAAGGATGTGGAAGCCACCAATAGTCACTAGAGCTACGAAGCTTTGTTGGATTCAAATTGAGATTTTGAGGGCCTCTCTCTCTCTCTCTCTCTCTCTCTCTCTCTCTCTCTCTCTCTCTCTCTCATATCGCTAAAGTTCAAACCCAGTTTTGCTCTCTTAAAACTCCTGTTCTTCATGATCAGAGCTGTAACCTAGATTTTGCCAATTGAAAGCACCCATGGACGAATCGAGGGGGGTAGAGGGTTGGGGAGAGAGCTAGAGATAGGATGGGGATAGGGAAAAGAGGGGGGTAGAGGGTTATGTTTGAATGTAACCAACAAAGGGTATTTTCGCCCAAACAAAAACATTTGCCCTAGATATCCAACATTATTTAACGGACATTTAACAATGGGGGTCCATTTGGGTAATGTTTATAGATGAGGGGGTTAGTGTAGGCGATTCTAAACGTTAGGGGGTGTCTGCAGGAAACAGGTATAGATGAGGCCATGGGGGGGGGGGGGGGGGGTCTCCATATAATTTCACCTAAACATGCTTACACATATGCAAGAAAATAATACTAGCTCTAATAAATGCCTAGGTTGTTTCATTATGACTTGCTAAAGTTGGCTCCTAGCCAAAGCAAATGTTTCTCAGCACTAGAACATGTTACATGTCTGAAAGAGCTCCTTTGGCAGACAAGCCCATCTGCTGGTGTGGGCTTGGGTTTCTGAAACAAAAATTTGGTGACTTTTGGACATGTTAATCATCTGCACAAATTTCAGAGTCAGCATAACCACAAAAACAAAAAATGCTTATTTCAGTTTGGAGCACCACAACAGAAGAACAATAACCTATGTAGGATCGAATTGTCATTTGCCATTTTCTTTTTTCGTCCTCTCTATAACTCAATGCTTCCATTCCTACTGACTTTAGGCACTATAAAACATTCAATAGTTCAACAGTTCCCCTTCCATACAGGGTTTCATTTACAATTCTTTCCATGTTAAAGTATTATAAATAGCTATGTGAGAAGATCTGTGAGCCTCTTATGCGACATATTCTCATAATGTTTGGAATTTAAATTGCGAGAAGTGAAAAACTTTTTTCCCTAAAAAAAGACTTCCATATTACGTGGCATAATTATGTAAGTTACAATCTTTTCCCGATTACCAAGATAATCATGTATGTTTGCAAGTTAAATGGAGCAATATATCCTACAGAACCACTAGCTTCACATCTTCTGCACCACCTTCCTGGAAATCAAAGGCAGTCAAGATAAATAAAGTAAATATGGCACGCCTAAGATGTCATGGATAAACAGACCCACATATGAAGATGAAGCATAATTTCAATACCATCAAATAAAATAAGAGAAGGTCCACATACAAACTGCAGAATAATAAAATCAAGTTATAGTTAGCATTTACAGCTAAACAAGAAAATATAAAATTTGTGATGATATTTACCTGATAATCGGTTAGTGCTCCATATGATGCATTACGAGAATCTCCCCATCGGCCTTGTGGGTATTGTTCCCAACCTATAGTCCTTGAAATGTAACTTTTTGGACGATTGGCCCTAGAATAATGGTCCGAACCATGTTAGATATTTCGAGAGATATCCCTAAGAATTGGCATAATGAAGGGCACGAGTAAGCAGTGTTAAAGTATTTTGAACATGATATCAGTTTTGATGTTAATGCTTACCAAAATATTGGCCTGACATCTTCCTTAACACGGAAAACATTTGTAGGGCGTCTCCATGGTAAGGACCTCAAAATTTTGGCTTCTTCAATTAGTCCAAGATTCTGTCAAGGTGAGTGTACCCAGTAAGGCACAGATGAAGACATTGACACAGGTTAATTAAACAACATTGATGACTTTTTAACATGATATGGGAATCAACCATTAGTATTGCCAATGCAGATTTCTCCATGTTCAAGGTATAAAGATGTAATGTCTTAATTCCATTAGCTAATATCTTCCTGCACATTTCTGTTCCGAGGTGAATTCCGTACGCTCTGACGGCTTCTTCATTATCCTTGATAGGCTCCAAGGCAGCAGTAATCTCAGATGGTATCTGCCAATATCATTAAACACACAAGTATCAATAGAAGGTAAAGTAGTAGTTTGGAGCTTCTGTTATCTCAGATGGTATCTGCCAATATCATTAATGACACAAGTATCAATAGAAGGCAAAGTAGTAGTTTGGAGCTTATTGAAAAGTAAGTTCTCCTGATGAGTCCATAGTTTTCTGGCATCATTCAGCCATGCTAGAGATTACACGTCAAACTTGATGCTCTAAAATTCGAGTATGCTTGCACAAATATCTTGATGTAACAATCTATGTTGCACAGAATTTGGTGGGAGTTTGGAATGTGGATATGTGCTTAACTGTTTGACATTCGGACAAGAAAATATATCTATATTCCAGTATGCATAAAGTTTTCTAGGATAAAACTGTGCTTGCAAGGTGTCATAGAGCATCTCACTGGCATGTTTTGCATAGTTTACTGGTGAAATAAGATAACCAAATAGGCTTGACTAGGTAATTGTCCAACTAAAGATGTCGAATGGGTGTTCACACTGTGACGGTGTCCAATACGAGTACTTTATAGGATTACAAATATACATGGAATAGAGTTCACTATCATTTGAAGGCAATGATGGAAGGCGTGGATTGCCACTTGCAGCATCTTTTTAACTGATGGTTTCCTAGAGCCCAGCTAAACATCAACAGCATTTTATCATTTCTGGGATGAAAAAAAAAATACAGTATCCACAGATTTAGCCAATCCTTCTAAACCAACCATATGACACACTTATTTGTGTAGTTCTCAGCAAGTGGTCAAGTATTTTACCAACGTACTTGCTAAACAAGAGATACATTACTCTAGTTCACTTGTCCACAAATGTAAGCCAATTGTTGCGCTATCAATTTTGATATTCTATCTAGTAGTGAACAAATGATAGACGAGATTGCGAGATTCGTAGGATGGTTAAGCACTCCATAACATAAATAAATAATTTATTTAGTAATGATTAAAACAACCTATAAGCAAATAGGTAGACCTGGACAGAGCTCAATGGAAAAACAGGATACACGTAGCCGATTCCAATTGATTGGGACACAAGGCTATGTTTGGTTTGGTATTAAAACAGTCTACGTTGGAAAATTGCATTACCTTAGTTTTGCAAAAACCAGTCATGCGGAGGAAGCCCCTATAGTTATTAATCGGCATAATCCCAGGAACGATGGGACAAGTAATTCCAATTTGACGGCAGTCATTCACAAATTTGAGGAAGAGATCAGTATCATAGAAAAGTTGAGTAACAATAAGATCAGCTCCAGCATCAACCTGTAAAATCAACACTCCAAACAATTCAATGGTGTAAGTTTAACAAGGCAATTAATTCTTAACCGAACATCTATTTGGTGAAACCCAATATTGAATACTACCTTCCTCTTAAGGTAAGCAAGGTCGCTCTGATATGCCTCTGGTGTGGCCAAACCCCCATCACTTTGGATGACATCAGGATGTGCCTCTAAAGGAAAAGTAACAACATGAGTAGCTAGCTATTTACTACAGACACGCACAGAAAAGCTGTTGGCTCCTCAAATGACAACGAAAACCAACGTTGTGGATGGATGAAGAGACACAGACCATTCCATTAAGATTTATTTAGCAAATGCAAGACAATTGAATTGTAAAAAATGCAACCACTGATTAATCCGTTTACTACGAAAATAATAATGCTGTCACCGCCACAATCTCTTACGTAATGGGGAAGATCTTAATTATACAATAAAGACAAGCAAGAAAAGAATGGAAAGAACAACCTGGATAACCAGCAACGGTAATGCCAAAGTAGTCACCATATGTGGACCGAATGTGCTTTACCTGCAAAAAAAACAAACATATAATAAGCCAATTAAACAAATGGAAGTAGAAGTAGAAAACAATGCAAATAGAGAGATTTGACAGGATGAAATCGGATAGCATCAGATCAAATCAGATCAAACGGAATAACCATATAAAAAGGACAACGCGAGAGAGAGTAGATACATACGAGGTCGAGGGCACAGGCGAAGCCACCCTGGACTTGAACGAACTTGTCCTGGCCGTGAGGAGGGTCACCGCGGAGGGCGAGGACGTTCTGGATGCCGTTGGACTTGATGTGGTGGAGGGCGTGGTCGATCTTGTCAACAGGCATGTTGGTGCAAGTGAGATGCATCATAGTCTCAACGCAGACCATGTTCTGCATCCTGTTAGCAATCTCGAGAGTGAGATCCGCGGTTGAACCCCCAGCTCCCCAAGTAATGTCGCAGAATGTTGGGTTGTGAGCCACCATTCGCTCCATCCTGTCGAACAGGTTGTCCACCCCATCCTCTGTCTTGGGCGGGAAGAACTCGAACGAGAACACCACCTTCCCACCGGATTCCGCCTCCCGGATCTTCTCTATCACTTTCATTTCCACCGGATTCTTCTCTCTCTATCTCTCTCTCTGTGTCTGTTGCTCGGCTCCCAAATGAGTAATACTATTTTTTTACTATAAATAAACGAAAGGAAGGAAAGACAATGGGTGAAAGAAAGAAAGAAAGAAATGTCGGTCGCTCCTCCGCCTCTCCGCTCAACACTCTCTACGAAAGAACAGATACAGATAGAAGATGCACAATACAAGATTCACGATTGTAGCTGTTTATATAGAGTAGTAATAAGAAGTAAATACGAGTACTAATTAATGGAGTAGTATATAAGCACCTAACCCGCAATTGTATTTGTGATTGATTGATTCTTCGATCCTCATCAGAAAAATACGTAGTAGTAATTAACACTATAGGGGAGGAAATTCGAGATCTACTTCGGGGGTCCCACTCACCCACCTCTTTCAACAACCCACCCCGACGACGACCATTCACTGCTTTTGACAAACCCACCCACTCAGCAATGCATCATAAATACTGTACAAAAAGCAAACTATATATATTCACGTTCGGAAATGTGCCTAAGACTACTAATTAATTCAATAGTCTCTCCCTACCAAAAACAAAAAAAGCATTTTCAATACAACAGTTATTTGTAACAATTTACTCACATGAATTAGGACCTACACATATATGAAACACACATCAAGAAGGTATTACAAATAACCGTAGTTTTGAAAATATTTTCAAAGTGTCATCTCAAAAGAACAAAAGCCTATGTAACGTATAAATCAAACCGTAGTTATTTTTCTTTTTCTTTTTTGTCATTCATTAATACTAATCTACACTGATACGCTTCTGGAAATCGAACTCTACCCATGTGCATTGGAGTATGTAAGGGAGGCTAACTGCACTCTACTCCGCTAACTACATGATTATGTTCACATAATAAAACATTTCACACTTTCCTTTTGTGAAAAATAGAAAAAGAAAATTGTACTTCACACATGAAGCAAAATAATTGTCCCTTTACTTGTTGAGAATTCCTACAAATGAAATGAATCAAATGATGATTTGTAGATGTAGAAAACAAGACAGAAAATTATATACATTTTTACAAAGAATTGTGTGAAAATCACTTACTAAAAATTACGCTAATAACTTGACGTAGTGTAATTGTTTGGATGCTCAAATTGGGTAAGATAGATATATAGTGCTCAATAATAAAATAGTGAGCTACATTAAAACTTGTCTAGATTTTCTTGTTGTACTACTCTTTATTACTTATTTAAGTTATTTTTGTTCCCATGTTAATGAATGAATACCCATGGTGACGCCACTGTTTTTTGGTAATCAAGCTTATGAGCGGAAGAGACATAAATAAATGTACACGGTTGAGGAGAACATAATAATCTTTCCAATATCCTTTGTTTTCCCCTCTTTCAATATGAATATTTATCTTAGCTAGGTAGTAGGAGGGAATTGAGGATAGTATTGTGCAGTGGTGTGCGCAGCACCATGCTGCACACCTCCGAGCCATCGGATCGTGCATCCGATGGCTCAGGTCTCATCTCGGCAATGAACAACTCTTGGCTCTTGATCGTTAGTTGCTGAGATGAAATCCAAACTATTGGATATACGATTCGACGGCTCAAAAGTGCGCAATACGGTGCTATGCACCTCACTGCACAACACTAATCCAAAGTTGAGTGGGAGGAGTTTTTCTTTTTAAGTTGAGTTGAGTTGAGTAGTAGTACAAATTAATGGAAAGTGTAGAGCAAGAATGACTCACCACGCCGTGGGGATAAAGGCTATAGCATTGTTGTTTAACACCCATTTCCATCCATCATTTTCCAAACCAGCACCCCTGCCCCCCCCAGCTAAAATGTGGACGTCAAGTGAAGCTATCATCCAGACTAAAATACTTAATAAAATAAAATGTGGACGAAATCGATTGGACCCAAGAGTGGGTGGGGTTGGGGGGGTTGGTGAATGCTATAGGGGATATGTTGATACTCATACTGGAACAAACCTTACCAACCATCCCCAACTCGATCCCACTTCTCGGATTGGATTTAATTATTTCTTACTGTATTAAATACGGACAGTCCGTAATATTAAACTTTTAGTTATCTTTCTTCTCAGTTTTTGTCGTAATTTTTACATCATATTGTTCATTTTAACAAGAGGAATAAGAAAAATATAATAAGAGTCCAAAAAGTTTATATAAGACGAAGCTAAAGAATTAAGACACCTTTTTCCAATCTATTTCTTTCGTTACAACCGATTACCCTGTCGGCGGTGGTTCCCTCCCATTTGTTTATCTTCCAGAGCAGAATCACTTGCAAACAAATTTGCTTCCTTTTCACTTAGGAAGATCGGTCTATTATTTGCAGTACTAGCAAATTAAATTCAGCAAAAATTAATCATCTGTGCCAAATTTTGCAAAGGAAACAAAAAAAAGATTACGGGGAGAAGGGAAAATAACTTTAACACTTAGGCTCCGTTTGTTTCAATGTAAAATGTTTTATAATATAAAATATTTTCCATGTAAAATATTCTGAAAAAATAAATTTTAAACTTTTATTTTTCGGTGTTTGATTAACACTTGAAAATATTTTCAAAAATCAACAAAATAGTGTTGAGAAAGAGAGGGGGGCTTAAACGGTTAAAAGATCTAAGATTATTGAATTTGAACATGAGTCATGACTGACGATCGAGGAAACTGAATAGTGAGAATTGCAATAAAAGGTAGCGGGTTCATTTCGGAAAATAACTTACAGAAGATTTAAGGGTAAATCATTTTCATCCAATTGAAGGAAAATGTTTTACATATAAAACGTTTTTCTCATTTTTTACACAACCAAACACCGGAAAATAGGTAAAACATTTTACCGGAAAACATTTTACGTCCAAACAAACGAAGCCCTAACCACAGGACTTTCTTGTTCTAACAAAATTGGACATGGAGTAAATTCAGACACCTCAAGTTGGAAAGTTTTGCACGATAGTATACCTGCAACACAACATAATTAACACGGTTATACGCCAACTTATTTGTCTTCGTGGCTCAGAGCCATTTTTAAAGGCTCACGAAAAATATGGACATACCACCACGTTACAGTTACAGGAACACCGCCGCCGCAGCAGCAGCAGCAGCAGCAGCAGCAGCAGCAGACTTTGATCCTGCAACATATCCTTCAACCAAACATGTTTGCACCAAAGAAAACAATCACCGTGCAGTAAAAAAGCAGCAAATAACCAAATAACATTTTTCTCGGGCCAATATTCACGATGCTACATTTAAAAACTGTGTGATGAACAAGCATATGCAAATTGCTTATAAGACTAGTAGTTTATCCTGTACAGGTCTACTTCAAGTTTCTAATCTATTCATGTTAAAATGTATACAAGCATTTCCCTCTCTCTCGCCCCTAAAGGGTGAAAGACCTACTTTACTCCTATGATAACAAGCTATCAACTTAAACAAAAGTCCAGTAGGTTAAGCTAAGACTAATGCACATGATACAGTATCACTCTCATTTCTGGATTAAAGAAACTTGACACTTTGACCACAATTCCCAAGAGCACTGGATGAAAATGTAATTTCATACAATAATAAGCCTAGGCTAGCACAGGACATCACACTGATGAGACTGGACCTACCAAACCACAACATCAGGAAGTACAGAACTCCCAATCTTCTTTTGACATGTCAAGAAATTCGACACCTCCATCTTCAAACATGACCTAGGAAAACAGTACATCGCACAATCACTTAGACAGATAATCTGTCATAGACTCATAAAAAAAATGAAGGAACTTTCCCTTACCATGTGCAATCTGGTATTCTTCTCAAAACGAAATGATGACTCCAAAGGACCTGGAAGTGTGAAACATACATAACAATTGAGCCCCCCAAATAACGAATAAAATGGACAAAAAATAGAATGGGCACAAAATACTGGTTTACCTTGTCCCAAAGTTTTTTTCTTTTTCTTTTTTGATTGCCACCAATTCTTATTTAACCAACTGGAATGTTCTATTGGTTTTGGCCAATCATTCGGCTTCTAAGGTTGATCTATAAGGCTCATTTTCTTCCCACCTTGATTTGTGGGAATCTTGTTGTGGATGGTGTGAACTTGTGACCATATTAAGCGGCTTAAGACTCTCTTTGTCCATACATTTAGTTCTGTATCTTGGCAGCAATTTCATCTACCTTTCTCCCCAGACGTGAAAAGGCAAGGGTTCAAATGCAGAGGATAACAATGCTTTCATTTGCATTTACCATGGTTTAACATTTTCCTTGTTCCTCTAGAAGTCTCTGTATCTTTCCAGTTATACGTTCCTTCTCTAACTTAAATAGCATTCTGTGGTTTCTTACCATAATTTCGAAGAGAAAAGGAAACCAAAGAAAGTCAAAAACCGAGTGTGTTAATACCACACAAGGAGCTTACTAACTCGAGTCATCGAATTCCAGCACAAGAATGAATTAAACAAACAGGGGCTTGTAGCCCAGTGGTATCTGTAGTTAGAAACTAACTATACATATGTGAACATGCAAAAACATGTATCTGTTGATTACGGAATTCTTAATTACCTAGCAAGCAATACGTTTATAGGAACAAAATTGACATGCATTTACAGGCAAGATATCACATCCCATGAACAAAATCAACCAGTCATTCTTATATTTTAATTGATCAAAAGACCACGAAAAAGTATAATTGCCAAATTTTCCCATATAACCAAGAGTAACAGGAAAAGGGACAAAAAGGATTAAGAAGTACAGAAAGCCAAAAACTACAACTAGGAAGAAAAGATTGCAGGACATGTCAAGAAACACAGAAAGCCCTCCTGCTGTAAAAATAATGCAGCTTCCTTTTGGACTGATCTTAAACAGTCAATTTCAAAAGACTACCTCAGGCGCAATAAACTTTTGCAATATAAAAAGGGAACTTGCAAAAAAGAAGGGCATATGCATTTTGAAGTACCTCTTGTCTGTGGGGCGAACTAATCTAATCACTTCACCAATGCAATTGCGAGCGTATCTCCTCTGAGTAGGATCATATTTCGAAGTTCCTAAGCAGGAAAATGAAGGAGTGACATCAAGCTGGAGAATATTGGTAAAAATATACGCTCAAACATAAGCAAGTATAAAAAACATAACAATTACACAACTAAAGTTTGCTTACCTATATGAGGCTATATCCGAAACTCCATCTTCAGAAACCTTTCAAAGCAATAATTCCACAAATTAATCCAGTATATGCAATTATTATGTAATAAACAAAGAAACAATAATTAAGCAAAAAGAAATTGGAATGGCTTCAGAATTATTAGGTGACAAAAATTAGATTAACCAACTACAATGTTTCAATTGTTTAGCATCAACTCAAGAATTTTGGTGCTGAATGAGCCATTGTTCTCCAGCTGTGGTTTGCCTGAGTTAAGATTAATAGACCAACTTCCAACTCTGAACTCCCAAAAGATACATTCAGATGAGACAAACAACAATCTTGTGAACTTGTCACTGAAAAATACATTCTTCCAATTGAGTCAATGATCAAATATACCACACAAAACAGACAGATGGGTATTCTTTTCCTCCAAATAGAAGACATGAAAAGGAAAGAAAGGGATAAGTAAGACTTCCAAGGCAAGTGCTTACCAATTCTCAAGTGCCTTAGAATCTATAGGAAGAAAAAACTACCTAAAGGCGCACCTTCATTCAACCCCAACTATTCATCTATTCAAAACAACCCTACACAAAATCAACACGACAAAAAGAGTTAATAGGCAACTGGTTACATCACTTGAACATCCAACGCAGAACACTAGAAACAGTTATGATCTCACTAATGCTTGACGTTTCACCCGGCACCTTTTCTTCAGCTTCCAAAGTCCATAGAAGTGTCTTCCATTAGAAAATTTATTATAAGAATCTGATTAACCTTTTATTCTTTGCATAATCCGTACCATCTTAGAGATTTACATGCCTCACTGGAGAGCATCGGCTTCATCAGAATGATACATCCTTATGGACCATCTAACATATCGCAGCTTTTTAAGTAAGCATTTAGAAAACTCCAGCCATCTATTTTCCCAGACTACTTTCTTGTCACCTCCACAAAGCTAATTTCAGCTTAGTCCAGAGCTTACTTCACATAATTTGGTCAACCTATCAGAACTCAATTAATTTTATACTATATTGCATTTTATATCAAAAACTTTTGATAATGGAACGAGAATGCCAAGATCTCACGTATTAGCACTATGAGAATGTTACCAGTCAGCCTTGAATTCTAGTATATGCAGTTCAAGTAAGCACAACAAAGCCTCACCCACATTACCAAAATTCATATACTCCATTTCCTTCCCCATTCCTTATGACTATGAGAGCCTTAAGAAATATTCCAAGACTACTGAATCATGAGTTCAGAAGTCTCTACACATATTCATCTCCTGTCAATTTACCACTATATCCCACTCATAAATGGGAGTATCCTGAGTTTCCACTCCTAAACTGGCCAAAATGCTTAAAGCATATGCATTTACACGTATAGTTTGAAAAATAAGACAATTTTGCAATGAATGTCCAATGTTGAAAGAAACAATAAAATTAAACTCGATATATTGTAACACGGTGATTTGTGTGTAACTGTGTAAGCCTACGTCCAAATGCCCGAGTCAGTATTGTTGCATCATATTCACCGGATTCTTCTCTCTCTCTCTCTCTCTCTCTCTCTCTCTCTCTCTCTCTCTCTCTCTCTCTCTCTCTCTCTCTCTCTCTCTCTCTCTCTCAAATGAGTAATACTGTTTTACTATAAATAAACGAGAGGAAGGAAGACCATGGATGAAAGAAAGATATGTCGGTCGCTCCTCCGCCTCTCCTGCTCAACTCTCTCTATAAAAGAATAGATAGATAGATAGATAGAAGATGCACAAAACAAGGTTCACGATTGTAGCTGCTTATATAATACTCCAATGAGTAATACTAGAGTAATTAGGAGTATAATAATCAATTAAGCACCTAACCCGCAATTGTATTTGTGATTCTTCGATCCTCATCAGAAAAATAATTAATACTACTATTAGGGGAGGAAATTCGAGATCTACTTCGGGGGTCCCACTCACCAACCTCTTTCAACAACCCACCCTCCACGACCATTCACTGCTTTTGACAACAAACCCACTCAGCAATGCATCATACTACTGTACAAAGCAAACTATATATTCACGTTAGGAAATGCGCCAAGACTACTAATTAATTCAATGGTCTCTCCCCACCAAAAAACAAGCATTTTCAATACAACAGTTATTTGTAATGACTTAGTCACATGAGGTAGGACCTACACATATATGGAACACACATCAAGAAGGTATTACAAATAACAGTAGTTTAGAAAATATTTTCAAAGTGCCCCCTCAAAAGAACAAGGAGCCTAACGTATAAACCAAATAGTGTAGCGCTAGTATTTTCCAAAAGTATGCTTCAGGAAACTAGGAGATAAATACATGATGTACGTTATTTTTGATTTTTCTTTTTCTATTTTGTCATTCGTTAATCCTAATCTACACTATCGTAAAAAGGACTTGAGGGAGGAGGATAGGCATATGGGAATCGAACGCTGCCCATGTGCATGAGAGTATGTAAGGAAGGCCAACTACACTCCACTTGATACATGATGTATGTTCACATAATAAAATATTTCACACTTTCCTTTTGTGAAAAATAGAAAAAAAATTATACTTCACACATGAAGCAAAATAATTGTCCCTTTACTTGTTGAGAATTCCTACAAATGAAATGAATCAAATGATGATTTGTAGATGTAGAAAACGAAGACAGAAAATGATACGTAGTACATTTTTACACAAGAATTGTGTGAAAATCCCTCACTAAAAATTACGCTAATAAATTGACGTAGTGTAATTGTTTGGATGCTCAAATTGGGTAAGATAGATATATAGTGCTCAATAATAAAATAGTGAGCTAGGTTAAAACTTGTCTAGATTTCTTGTACTTCTCTTCGTTATACTACGCATTTTGTTAAAATTTACAGATCAGATTGAAGTTCAAATTTAGTACAGGAGGGCCAGTGTCCCCTCTTTCCCTTTAAGCCTGCTAGAGTTAATTTTGTGAGCCCTTCAGATATCATTCATCAATAAGTTATTGTATGTCATCGCCTAAGATGAGCAATTGTATGTCATGGCACTAGGAAAGATAAGCTAAAGTAAGTAATACCACTGCCACCAACCTCCCACATGGAACTGGAAAACAAACGTTGCCTTTTCGGTGTGATTTTGTGTCGCAAAAAACTTTCCCTACTGCCATTTTTAGTCCCTTCTGCCAATCTGAGTTTAAGACAGCGGCAAACTAGTTAAAATGTGAGAAGACGCACCATCGTACGGAACCAGGCACCTAAAATGCCTATGCGTCTGCTTCCGCTTCTCTTAACCTTCATCACATTCTCCAGTTCAGCAGCTCAACACAAAGCCTCCATTCACTTTACCATACCTAAAGAAAAACATCATAAAAAGCCTGAAAATCAGAAAACTAATCCATCCCGAATTCATGCATAGAAAGAAAGCTCTTGTTCTATCTCAACTAAGAATAAAATTGGAGGTTTACATCTCATTTGGAGTTCATAAACTGAGAAATACACAACATGAAGCGTGTTGTACTTTCATGGTCTCAACAATAACATCATTCTGAAATGACAGAATTTTTATATGTAAAAGCAACTGAAATAAATTCCGAACAAGTAGAATCCCTAGTTCTATCCTTCTATACTAACCGTGAGGATAATTTACCTTCGTCAGTACCTAAATTATATGCTCAAATGTGTATGCAAATGTACTATGAGATAAGTGCACATGTAGAAAAAAAATTTAAAAAAAAATCTTAGATCAATACATGACTAATCCAGTTTCTAGGACCCAAAGCCAAACAACACTGGTGAACCATGAGATCCCTAATTCAAAGCTTCATTCTACTGTTACATTTGCAGGCTTATCCAAGTCATATCGATTTTGCTTCCATTGGAAGAGATCCTTTAGGACCCCTTGCTCCATAAAAGACAAAAACTCATCAAAGGGAAATGGGTAAAGCAGCAACAGAGAAACAACAATAGCAATAGTGCTAGTATGTTTCATGACACGTCCAGGACTCAAAATATACGAAAGCACATATTCTCATTGCCTTCACTTTGTTAAAGCAACAAGTAATCTCGAATTCTATTACTAGAAGTGACAAGTGCAAAAGGGGAAAAAAATACATCCTTAACCTTTAGTTTAAGGGGCAAGTTTAATGACCGAACCAACGGCCAGAAGTGCGATTCAAATATTCATTACCTCAGAAATAAAAAGTAAAAAAAAAAATCTGCTGGGATGAAGAATAAGGAGATTTACAGTTGCTCTATCTGTGCCCCTCCTAATCGTTTCCTTCAACACGACAAATTGTTAATTATCAGGTCAAATCTCGTCAGATAATGGTAACAGATTTTCCAATCCATCACAGGGAAGTGAAAGTATTTACGCTACCATAAAATTGATATTCAAACACTTCAAGAAACTTAGTCTACTGAAAGGAAAACAAGACAAATTAGCATTTCGAATTTTTCAAAACACACGGTATAAATGCATTCAAAACAACATGAAGATGCCGACTCCTGAAACTCCACTATTTTATGCATTATATAACATGTAACGTTAACAGTGCTTACCTGCATTTTCAAAGAAGAGATACTTGAATTCCAGGGTTCTGGCACTGGCGAGGAAAATGTCCCCAGAGCTGAGGTTAGATGGTTCCATGGTCTATCAAGAAGAGCAATACTGCCACCACGTGACTCTTGATATATATAGGCCAATTATTTATCAGTGAGGCTTTAATGCAGCCTTTTATTGTGGGATACATGGCTGCCGCTATTACATGAGGATGCAACGAGCCATCCAATTTTAGGCTGCCCACACTTGTCTATGCAAGAGATTCTGGCATGAAACCATAAGGCCATTGTCCATTATACAAGTTCATGTACGGCTAACCACATATTTTGCAAAACCATCCACTCGTGACTAATGTTGCATCACCGCACGTGTAGAAACAGTTTTTCTCCCAAGCTTTAGAGTGTTGTAGACTTCCTACGAGTGTAATTTCAAATGCTGTAGATATATTTGAATACTTTTTGAAATAAGGCCTCTTTCAACCACATGACCCCAAAAGATATCTAAGATGCCCTTGTCATCAACATAAGAAGCACTGAAACTTCGATAAAGCTTTAGGGTTATCATTAACCGCCTCCTATACATTTCATCTAACAGATCCGAAGCAACAGTTACTTCCCCCGTTTTCAGATAAGCGTATGCTAGACTAGTATACACAACACTATCTCCTAATATTCCCTTTCCTTGCATAAGAATGAAAATTCGTTGAGCAAAATGAACCTTCTCTCTCTTACATAGCCTTCTTATTAGTGCCCTGTAAACTGAGATGTCAACGCAAAGACCTTTTCTCAAAAACTCTTCGGGCAGTCTTACAATTGCCTCCTCATTGTCTTGATTGCAGTATCCACCCACAAGCCAAGAATATATACAATAACTTGCAGAAAATCCTGCATCAAGCATTTCAAATAACAAATCTTTACTGCTGTCCATCTCCTTTGCCTTGCAAAACCCATGAATCAATGCCTTGTAAGTAAACTTATCAGGTTTCAATCCAGCCTCCAACATCTTACGTCTTACTCTCAATGCAGACTTCAAATCTCCTATCTTGCAGTAAGCATTAATCAATGTGTTACACGTGATATTATCTGGTTCAATCTTCTTTTCATTCATCTCATTTAAAAGTTTATTTGCATCCCTTATCCTACCTTGTGCACATAGCTTGCGGAGAATCGAATTATAAGTGACAACACCGGGATACAATCCTTTAGTCTCCATTTCCGCACGCAATCGTACAGCTTCATCCATGTCATTCACTCTGCAATACCCATCAATTAGGGTAGTGTATGTCACATGATTAGGGACAGCACCTTTAATATCCTTAAAAAGCCTTGAAGCCTCTCTCATTCTACCTTCTCTACAATACCCATAAATAAGAGAATTATATGTCACAATATCGGGACACACTCCCCCTTGTTCCATTCTATCTTGAATTGACAAAGCTTGATAGTGCATACCCTTCTTGCAATACAAAGAGATCAACGTGTTATAAGTGAAAAGATCCGGAAACATACCCGTAAGCTCCATTTCACTCAACAACTGTTCTGCCTTTTCAACATCTCCAGACTTGCAACAAGCATGGATCAACACATTGAACACGTGCATATTAGCCACAACCCCGATTTTCACCATTTTCTTGTATATTTTCCACACCATATCAGTCAACCCATCCTTCACCAATGAATTCAAAAGCACAGTACAAGCATGCAAATGAGGCTTAAACCCATTAACTCTCATGTGTTCAAACACTTGAATTGCATCTTGGGTCATCTTCAAATTAGCGTAAACTATCACCAACCAGCTCAAAACTTGCGAATTCGAATCCGGGTCATCCCCATTTCCCATAAGCGAATTCAAAACCGTTGGAGACGACAGGAAATCCCGTAAAGCAATCTTTTCAAGCATGTTTTGTGCAGTTTTGTAGTGTTTTTGCTTAGTGAGGATGTGAATCATAGCCCAAGAAGACTGTAGAGAGTGCTTGTAACTTGGAATTGACTCAACCCACTTGAAAAATGACCAAGAAAGAGAGGACCCATCTAAGGGAAGGCACAGAAGTACTTGGTTAATGATTGTTGAGGTGAGACTAGACCCAATTTTGGGCTTCAAAAGATTGTCCCAGTGTCCCTTCACTACAATTGCACATACAGTTTTGACAAATTGAGTTTCATTGGTTGGAGAAACTAAGCTAGCCATCTAGTATGTTATGAACCGTCCAAGCCTAATTGGAAGGAACCAAGGGCGGAAGTACTTGAAGGCTAAGGTAGGCTATAGCCTAGGTCATTTTGAGAAAAATTTTCTTACGATCCAGAAATTTTTTTTTTTTTTCCGAGAGAAAAAGATGACAGACAAACCTCGGTGGATCTTCGAACGAACGATTGGGTGAATATTCGTTCGTTCGTCGGGCTTCAATCGTCGACAGCAGCTTCGTTCTTCGTTTCTCTTGCGTCGCCTCTCTCTCTCTTTCTCTCTCTGTTCTGCGTGAATGGCTCAAAGGGGGGAAGTGTGAGGGCTTTAGGGGGCAAAGTGTAATTACTTGGGGTTTTTATGCCATCTCTTATCCTGGCCGTTTGATTTCAATCCAACGAACCACATGAAAGTCCCGCACCACACCCAAATCCGGGATCCCTCAGGGGATCCGGATTGTATATATATATATATATATATATATATATATATATATATACAAGTTTTGCTTAATTCATTTTTTTTAGCCCAATCCATTCCACCCACCTATTTTCTCTCCCTCTTTCCTACTTTCTCTCCTATACTCTCCCTTTCCACTACCGTCAAGGGCAGGGGTTGTTGTTGATTGTTTAGAACTGAAAACTCAGTTAAATTGACTCAAGAAATTTCATGAAATCTCATGGTGCTCAATCTTTTGATTCGAATGCCACAAGAAAAATCTTAAAAAGCGACTTCAAACTATCCATTGGTCAAGATGTCGATTAAAATTGGTTCATTAAGCTACCATCTTTCAAATCGGCGAAGGACTGACATTTAGGGTTTATGCTAAACCAAAAAATTGGGCTTTGTGTGCTTAAATTTTTTGTTCTTACAATCTTATTTTTTTAGGTTTAAATTATAATGTAATAACAACAAAAAATCTGAAGCATTTTTTGAGATTTGTTGATGTCCAAGAATTTTTTTTGGGAGCGACTTTTTCATATTATGTATTTAAAGACACCACTATATTAACTCCTAAGAAATAGATATCCAATGTTCACACTCGTTACAATCTGAACATCTATATAATAACAGAGCTCAGTTTTTGAATCTTATATACGTAGTTATAAACCTAGACTTTCATTTCTAAATCCTATGGTTTGCAAGTGTTAAGAGTATCTATAAATCTAGATCATCCACTACCGACGGCTAAGATCAAGTTTTCAAACACTTACTTATCTAAAACGATTGATTTTGGATTGATTTTATTTGTTATGGAAGCAGAACTTTAGTTGATATATATGGTAATCGATACAATCCATATTGATTTTATGGAAGTAAAACTCATATATGGTAGAACTTTAATTGAGCGTTCGAGTTATACCTTCAGGCATGGGCAAGCACTAGTTCACAATATGTAAGGTCAATGGTATGATGATACTAGCCATACGTACGGTGCATGGATTGGATTATAAACTTTATTTATTAGAGATTGCCCGTATCCGTATGCATACTATATACACCATTTTGTCAATAATTGTTAAAAACCTACAATACATGACATGTATACTACGATTTGCATTGTCTCATTCGGAGAACGGTACGTATTCCACCCTCTATCCCTTTTGTATAGAAATTACACTATACGACCGTGTATCCTACGTTTTATACACGTATTCTAATTCGGTACGTATCATCTGATTTTTTTTTGAGAAAAAGTTGGACTTTATTTCAAGAAGTGGAACCCTGAATGCATAATCTAAGCCGTTTGATCTAATTATGGAATCTTTCAAACCATTTGATAGACATCCAGCCTCAAAGTATGGCTTATATAGAAGAAAGAACCTAACAAAGGGTATAGAAAACCTTAATGTAATAGGTTCTAATTGAGAGACTTGAAATTTTGCATCTTAATTTTTTTTAAAAATGTAACCATAATTTGTAGGTGGTATTAGGTGTATCTACTTTTTAATTGTCTATTAATTATGATTAACATTGTTGAAGTATACACGAAATTTAGTATTTGATACAAGAAAGTTATGTCCAAACAAGTCCAATCGACAAAACCCAAAGATAGAAGATATTATTGAAGAAAATATAAATGTTATCTAGTTTTTAGGAATTCTAAAATATTTAGCTTTAAAAACTCTAGAATATACTTGTGAAATATCTAGATTTTTTTTATAAATGAGTTCTACCTATTTTGTATCAACAAAAAAAAAAAGGTTGAGTTCAAGTGTCTAATTCCCCACTCTTTTAGTATTCTCTCTTTTCCAAAAATCTTGTTCAACTGAACAATAGAAATTTCTACTCTTCCAACAAGGTATCTTTAAGATATGCGATACGTATCCCAATACGATCTATATAATTGAAAACACTGATTTTGGGTTAGCCCTGGGTAAAATCAATTCTTGGTTCCGCCCTTGGAAGGAACAAAATTCACTTTACCTGGTTTCAGAAATGCTGTTTGTTCCAAGAAAACTTGAAAATTCGAACAAGAAGAAGGGTTGCTAAAACCCTAATTCGTGTTATCACCAGAGGAGGGGACTGGGGAGACAACTTGAACTCCGGGGGTGGTTCATAAAAATTGGCTTCAATGTTACGTTTACCATAAAAATTGGCTTCAAGAAACTCAATTTAGGGTTTTTTTTTTTCCAGCAACTCAGCAATCAGTTCAGGGAGAGAGAGAGAGAGACCTTCAGGTGGGGGTAACAATGTCGAACTGCCCAGACGCCGGTGGTGGTGGCGGTAGTTGGCGGTGGGGAGCGCTGGGGTTGGGTTCTAGTAGTGGAGGTGGGAAGCGTGGTCACCAGTGGAGGTGGGAACCGTGGTCACCGGTGGAGGTGGGTAGCATCGTCGCCGGCGGTGGTGGTGGTGGTGGTGGGAGCCCCTCTGGCTTCTCCTGACTGTAATCTGAATTTTGAACGCGAAGAAGGGAAAGCATCAGAAATGTGCGGGGTTTTTTTTCTTTTTTTAAAAATCAAAACGACTTCGTTTTGATGACGTCAGCACGTTGTTTGAATTGTTGTGTCCGTACATTGTGTGTGTGTGGCATTTATTTTTGGTTGGCGAATGCTATAGGGGATAGGTTGATACTCATACTGGAACAAACCTTACCAACCATCCCCAACTCAATTCCACTTCTCGGATTGGATTTAATTATTTCTTATTGTATTAAAGACGGTATTATTAAACTTTAGTTATCTTTATTCTCAGTTTTCGTCGTAATTTTTACATCATTTCGTTCATTTTAACAAGAGGAATAAGTAAAATATAATCAGAGTCCAAAAAATTTATATAAGACGAAGCTAAAGAACTAAGACACCTTTTTCCAATCTATTTCTTTCTTGAGAGCCGATTACCCTTGCGTCGGTGGTTCCCTCCCATTTGTTTATCTTCCAGAGCAGAATCCTATGCAAACAAATTTGCTTCTTTTTCACTTAGGAAGATCGGTCTATTATTTGCAGTACTAGCAGACTATACGGAATTAAATTCAGCAAACATATAATCAACTGTGCCAAAATTTGCAAAGGAAACACAAAAAAGATTACGGGGAGAAGGGAAAATAACTAAACACTTAACCACAAGACTTTTTTGTTCTAATAAAATTGGACATTGAATAAATTCAGACACCTCAAGTTGGAAAGTTTTGCACGATAGTATTATTTCAAGTCTCGTCAAGATCTTAAAATAAAGATCCTTCCGAAAAGTTACACTTCGTATGTTTACATGAAGGAATCAATGAGCAAAAAACACAAGTTTAAAAATGACAAAAGAAATGGGGAAAAGGAACAGTTCAGTTATGAATCAATCAAAACTACTCAAAAGTACAACATGACTAAACCAGTATCAAGTACTAAACAACAGACAGTCAATCATGGGCTTCGCCAAGTACCGCCGACACACTTTAGTGGTATACCTGCAACACAACATAACACGGTTATACGCCAACCTATTTGTCTTTGTGGCTCAAAGCCATTTTTAAAGGCTCAGGAGAAATACGGACATACCACCACATTACAGGAACAGGAACACCGCAGCAGCAGCAAACTTTGATCCCACAACATATCCTTCAACCAAACATGTTTGCACCAAATAAAACAATCACCGTGCAGTAAAAAAGCAGCAAATAACCAAATAACATTTTTCTCGGGCCAATATTCACGATGCTACATTAAAAAACTGTGCGATGAACATGCATACGCAAATTGCTTATTAGACTAGTAGTTTATCCTGTAAAGGTCTACTTCAAGTTTCAAATCTAATCATGTTAAAATGTATACAAGCATTTCCCTCTCTCTCGCCCCTAAAGAGTGAAAGACCTACATTACTCCTATGATAACAAGCTATCAACGTAAACAAAAGTCCAGTGGGTTAAGCTAAGGCTAATGCACAGGATACAGTATCACTTTCATTTCACCATTAAAGAAACTTGACACTTTGACCATAATCCCAAGAGCACTGGACGAAAATGTAATTTCATACAATAATAAGCCAAGGCTAGCACAGGACATCATACTGATGAGACTGGACCTACCAAACCACAACATCAGGAAGTACAGAACTCCCAATCTTCTTTTGACATGTCAAGAAATTCGACACCTCCATCTTCAAACATGACCTAGGAAAACAGTACATCACACAATCATTTAGACAGATCATCTGGCATAGACTCATAAAAAAAAATTAGGAACTTTCCCTTACCATGTGCAATCTGGTATTCTTCTCAAAACGTTTGATGACTCCAAAGGACCTGGAAGTGTGAAACATACATAACTATTGAGGCCCCAAATAACGAATAAAATGGACAATAAAATAGAATGGGCACAAAATACTGGTTTACCTTGTCCCAAAGTTTTTTTCTTTTTCTTTTTTGATTGCCACCTATTCTTATTTAACCAACTGGAATATTCTATTGGTTTTGGCCAATCATTCGGCTTCTAAGGTTGATCCTATAAGGCTCATTTTCTTCCCACCTTGATTTGTGGGAATCATGTTGTGGATGGTGTGAACTTGTGACCATATTAAGTGGCTTAAGACTCCCTTTGTCCGTGCATTTAGTTCTGTATCTTGGCAGCAATTTCATCTACCTTTCTCCCCAGACGTGAAAAGGCAAGGGTTCAAATGCAGAGGAGAACAATGCTTTCATTTGCATTTAGATGGTTAACATTTTCCTTGTTCCTCTAGAAGTCTCTGTATCTTTCCAGTTATACGTTCCTTCTCTAACTTAAATAGCATTCTGTGGTTTCTTACCATAATTTCGAAGAGAAAAGGAAACCAAAGAAAGTCAAAAACCAAGTGTATTAATACCACATAAGGAGCTTACTAACTCGAGTAATCGAATTCCTGCACAAGAATGAATTAAACAAACAGGGGCTTGTAGCCCAGTGGTATCTGTAGTTAGAAACTAACTACACATATGTGAACATGCAAAAACATGTATCTGTTGATACGGAATTCTTAATTACCTAGCAAGCAATACGTTTATAGGAAGAAAATTAACATGCATTTACAGGCAAGATATCACATCCCATGAACAAAATCAACCGGTCATTCTTATATTTTAGTTGATCAAAAGACCACGAAAAAGTATAATTGCCAAATTTTCCTATATAGCCAAGAGCAACAAGAAAAGGGACGAAAAGGATTAAGAAGTACAGAAAGCCAAAAACTACAACTAGGAAGAAAAGATTGCAGGACATGTCGAGAAACACAGAAAGCCCTCCTGCTGTAAAAATAATGCAGCTTCCTTTTGGACTGATCTTAAACAGTCCATTTCAAAAGACTACCTCAGGCGCAATAAACTTTTGCAATATAAAGAGGGAACTTGAAAAAGAGAAGGGCATATGCATTTTGAAGTACCTCTTGTCTGTGGGGCGAACTAATCTAATCACTTCACCAATGCAATTGCGAGCGCATCTCCTCTGAATAGGATCATATTTCGAATTTCCTAAGCAGGAAAATGAAGGAGTGACATCAAGCTGGAGAATATTGGTTAAAATATACGCTCAAACATAAGCAAGTATAAAAAACATAACAATTACACAACTAGAGTTTGCTTACCTATATCCAAAACTCCATCTTCAGAAACCTTTCAAAGCAATAATTCCACAAATTAATCCACAATATGCAATTATTATGTAATAAACAAAGAAACAATAATTAAGCAAAAAGAAATTGGAATGGCTTCAGAATTATTAGGTGACAAAAATTAGATTAACCAACTACAATGTTTCAATGGTTTATGCTGTGTTTGCTTCTCTTTTTGAAAAGCATTTTTCAAAAGATTCCCCCTACTTCCAATCATTTCTCTCTCCACTTATTACCCCTACTATTTCAAAAAAAAATTCAAAAAGTGCTCCAAACACAGCATTAGCATCAACTCCAGAATTTTGGTGCTGAATGAGCCATTGTTCTCCAGCTGTGGTTTGCCTGAGTTAAGATTAATAAACCAACTACCAACTCTGAACTCCCAAAAGATACATTCAGATGAGACAAACAACAATCTTGTGAACTTGTCACTGAAAAATACATTCTTCCAATTGAGTCAATGATCAAATATACCCCACAAAACAGACAGATGGGTGTTCTTTTCCTCCAAATAGAAGACATGAAAAGGAAAGAAAGAGATTAGACTTCCAAGGCAAGTGCTTACCAATTCTCAAGTGCCTTAGAATTTATAGGAAGAAAAAACTACCTAAAGGCGCACCTTCATTCAACCCCAACTATTCATCTATTCAAAACAACTCTACACAAAATCAACACGACAAAAAGAGTTAACTGGTTACATCACTTGAAAATCCAACACAGAACACTAGAAACAGTTATGATCTCACTAATGCTTGATGTTTCACCAGCACCTTTTCTTCAGCTTCCAAAGTCCATAGAAGTGTCTTCCATTAGAAAATTTATTATAAGAATCTGATTAACCTTTTATTCTTTGCATAATCCGTTCCATCTTAGATGATGCAGCAGAAAGTACACGAAGGCTAGATACCGCTCTAGCAGATGAGATAATAACTCGTATCCACGAGTAGCCCTTTAAATCCACAAGGAAAAGAGATAGAAACTCCTGAATAATATTGATTGAAAAGCTGATTTACCCTTAGGCTTACAATCTTATTTATACTAGCTAAAGGATAAAGATAGACCCAACCTTTGATCTTTCCAACACATGACTCTTAGACTTCCAACGAAGACCTTTAGATTCCTAAGACTCGATACAAAGAACTTAACTAAATGACCCTTCAACAAACTTACTTAATACCAGCCTTGAAACTTTAAAAGACACCTTGGAACTTATTACTAATTCTTTGACTTCCTTTTTGACTTGTGACTCTCCAATTGCTCCATGAATGCTTCAGCTACTTGTTCTACATCATTAGAGATTCACATGCCTCACTGGAGAGCATCGGCTTCATCAGAATGATACATCCTTACGGACCATCGTAACATATCGCAGCTTTTTAAGTAAGCATTTAGAAAACTCCAGCCATCTTTTTTCCCAGACTACTTTCTTGTCAACTCCACAAAGCTAATTTCAGCTTAGTCCAGAGCTTACTTCACATAATTTGGTCAACCTATCAGAACTCAATTAATTTTATACTATATTGCATTTTATATCAAAAACTTTTGATAATGGAACGAGTATGCCAAGATCTCACGTATTAGCACTATGAGAATGTTACCAGTCAGCCTTGAATTCTAGTATATGCAGTTCAAGTAAGCACAACAAAGCCTCACCCACATTACCAAAATTCATATACTCCATTTCCTTCCCCATTCCTTATGACAATGAGAGCCTTAAGAAATATTCCAAGACTACTGAATCATGAGTTCAGAAGTCTCTACACATTCATCTCCTGTCAATTTACCACTATATCCCACTCATAAATGGGTGTATCCTGAGTTTCCACTCCTAAACTGGCCAAAATGCTTAAAGCATCTGCGTTTACATGTTTAGTTTGAAAAATAAGACAATTTTGCAATGAATGGCCAATGTTGAAAGAAACAACGATTGAGGTCAAAATTAAACTCGATATATTGTAACACAGTGATTTGTGCGTAACTGTGTAAGCATATGTCCAAATGCCTGAGTCAGTATTGTTGCATCATATTCATGTCCCGCTGGGTCAACATGGCAATATCTATTTTTCAAGGTTTGGAACATAGATCTCACTAATACCCTAGCAAATTAGGTTTGGACCACGTGCTCCGCAATATGATAACGTGCGTTCCAAAAAGGTGGGTTCAGCAATGGTAAGCAATCCCAAAGCTTTACCAATTCTATCGAAACTTAAATACTGTAGGGGGGAAACTCTAGTGTATGGGATGCTTTTCTCTTAAAATAAGTATAACCTCAAATAGGAACCTATAAAAGCCTACCAGAACCGTAACATAAATTAGGGCATTTACCGTACCACATTCCCTTTCCCGTTCCTTGTACCAGAACAATCTTCATTCCAGGTAACATAGTGTGAAACTAAGAAGAAAAAATACTTCATTGGAGGAGGTAGTCATCCCAAACACTCTGAAAAAGCAAGTGTGTTGAACACTTCTTTAACGTGTCTTAATCAAAACCTAAATGGCCAATATGAGATGGAATCAAACTTTTCACTTGTGCTTTTTTGAAGCACAACACATACACTTTGAAATTACTTCAACACAACTATAGGATGAATAACCGTGAAGGATTTATAAGATGGGAAGCACAACACATACACTTTGAAATTACTTCAACACAACTATAGGATGAATAACCGTGAAGGATTTATAAGATGAATAAACCGCATGTATTACGATGTTTGGATATTGTTCTGCATCCTTTCCAATAGTAGAGTGAATCATGTCGATAATTGAGTGCAACGATTTGTTATTTATATTCGCTGTTATGTTGCATACTTTTCCACTAATTTTGGATCAATCCTATATGTAAAACAGATATTGGAGCTATGAAAATAAAATCATAATATGGTCTAGGTCAAAAAATTAATTAATTAATTAATTGAATAACATGTCCCTCAATGACAGTAGTCAAGAACCATCATTTCCAGTTGCCCTATCTATGGAACGTTCTATTTCCATAAAATCAAACCGCACAACAGAATACATGGAAACCCTTGGAATCTACATCTATAAAATCACTAGCATCAGTAAATTAGATAAGAAATACAAACTGAAAGAAGTCATCAAATGCCATGAGTCATACTCATCAATATTAATCAAAAGACAGCAATATACATCATTAATCACAAGGCAGTAATACATACATCTTTTCTGGATAGAATTGCTTTCACTTTGGGAGACAATGCAGCCACTTGACATGCAACAATTTTCAATGCAGCATCTGAGGAAAGCACCTTAGGCTTGCTAGGCTTAACCCCCAGCTTTTGCCTGCAGCCTAAAGCACCACAGTGGCAATCTTGATCTGCACCAAATTGGACAAACCTGCCAAATTTATTAAATTGGCTTCAGGAGATACAGGACATAAAAGAAATATACCAGTGATAGGCAACATGTCCTAACATGTGCACAAAACTGGAAAACACACGAGCTTACCAGAAAAAAAGAAAAAAGAAAAGAAGCATGAACACATCGTCTGATGCATGCATGAAGAGAAAGAAGCTCATACTGATAATCATAGGTTAGATGCTCGCCCTTTTTTATGTCCCGAGTAGCAAAAATGCCAATCCTTGTTTCACCTTCAATTATCCTGACAGATAAGTTGGTATCAGGCCACGATAACAACTATTACAATATGAATCAGCAAAAAGGAACGGTAGAGACCATTTCTGCATCTCAGTGTTTGGACAGCAACTATGATTTATATATCTTGATTTGTTTCCTTTGTATGTGGCATCAATCACCATGTCCCGATTTATTTCACATAAGTAAAAATTTGTTTCCCCACGGTGTTTCATTTTCCAAAGCCTTTCCTCGCATGTTTTGTCATCAATAACTGCATTGGTGAAACACAATTCTTCATGAAAGAGTATCAAGTGAAAAGCATTATTATAATGAAAAGTACAAGCAATACCGACAAAGCACAAAAGATTATGACCTTCTCCCACATATTCAATGACAAACTCTCCTTGCTTAATATCTTCGTCCGCCACAATCCCTGATCCACATTTCTCGGTCTACAATCAACACCTCAACATCACATTTAACCAGATATTTATACCAGTAAAGAACCATAAAAAAACATACATGCCTGATAACATTTATAACATTATTCTACACTGAAGTGCATCAATGAAAATGGACAGCAATAATTATAGGTAGACCCGTCTGGGATAACAACTTGAGCATTACAGAGAGAGCCGAACATTTCACCAAAACTTGAGTTTGTTCATAATCTTCTCAATCGAGAGCTAATACAATTTCTTGTAAGAAACTAAGTGTGAAAACCAATTGAATTTGCAAAACTAGAAAATGGACTTTGCGATACTTCTCAAAAAGGGATACAAAGAAAAATCCAGTGGAGTATGGCGAGAAATACAAGTACAATACAGATTGCCAAGACAAGTTTGAAAGTGGCAGCGGCAGTCTCCTGAATCCATCACCTAGAAGCTAGGAAGCACAGACACATTTATCAGACTCACGAATCCGTGTCTGACACATGTTGTCATGGACACAATACTGACACCCTCCAGACACGTGTCAGGACATGCCTAAATACATGTCCGGTTTTTTATGATAGTTCTTTTACTCAGACACATTGTGGACACTCTTGGAAAATACTAAGCACATATTAAGAGATTAAAACAATTTTCAAACTCAGTGCAGAAAATTTCCATAGATGTACGGACCACATAGACTCATGTAGGGACCTTTGATTTGTATCTTCCAAGTATTAATCTTAACTCGGCAGAGACAATATTTATACCTTTAACAGGAATTATTAAGATACATCCACAGTGTAACTACACATTATACTCGACGAGTCCCAACATGTCTGTGTCCTAATTTTTGAAGAAATAATGTGTCCACGTGTTCGTGTCATTCTTGTATCCGTTGTCCGTGTCCATATCCGTTCTTCTTAGCCTAGAAGTAGTAGACGATTAAGGAGAAGGATTATGTAAAAATAATGTTATATGTTAAGATGGTAAACTGCTTCCTAATGGCGAAGAATTGTCCAAGGTAATGGGAAGCTCAATAAAACAGAAGTTTGTGCTTCCTAGCTCAAAAGGTGGGACAATAATAGAAATATTACAGGAGTGCTTGTAGAAACAAGGACGTTCAGATGGGCTCACAATTTTACATCTCTATTATGTTGTCTGACATGCCTAATCATCTATGTTACATCCACATCATGTACTTGAGCAAAGATTATAACTTCACTAATCTCATCTTTTATCTAAAGCCGCACCAGAATGGCTATTGAGAGGCATCCACACACATCAGCTAATAGCCTAGTACTACAAATTAATAGAGCATACATAATACCTTCACTAATTTCATCTTTTTCGGAAGCCTGCAATGGAATGGTTTATTGAGACATGAACTCCCACATTTACAGCCTGATGAGCAGGTTGATAGCAGCATGCTGAAGAAAACACAACAATTGACAAGTGGGGTCACATCTTTTGTTTGCCGTAAAGCACAGCAGTAAAGTGAAGAGCATAGATTATGACAATAGGATAAATACTATCGCTGATCTTTTTCCATTGTCCAAGAGCTGGAAATAACTGTTAAGAAACAAATGATGTCATATATATCGCCTTTGGATTTGGTGTATAAGTTGGATCCCAAAATCCAACGACAAACCATATGGGAGCAAACCTCATAACATTATCTCAACATGCCAACATTTGCCCACATTTCTTCTGGGTCGGCAACAATAGCTTGGTCAAAGATGAAAATTGAGTACATAAGGAAAACATATAAATTGGATCATTAATTTTCTTGCGAAAGAAAGACTTTCAAGAGGGAAACACCACTGGATGAATAGCCCACGGGCTACTATGAACAATCCATGCCTCAAAGAAACAGAGTTAAGGATACTTAACAAACAAAGCTAGTTATTAGCATCTTAGTCATAAGGTCTCTAAATGAAATAATTCTAAGACATAGGTGCCTCATGAGATCAAGCAATGGAACATAAGCATGGAATCAAAAGACTAATCCCCCATCCAAACATCCTCCTGTGACCAAATAGTCCAGCCATCTCCAAAATGGAATCATTGATTTTTTGGAAATGAGCAAGACCTTGAGGCAGGCACTTCCATGGAGGTTTGGAGATTCACAAATAAACTACATCATGATTAACCTATAAAGCACCGACACTCCTAGAGATCCCCCTATCAATGTTGGACACTCTGGGGACACGTATGTCCATTGAATATTAATTTCTTTAATGGTAAGGGACACAAAGGAGGGCACAGCAGGGTGATTTTAAAAAATTTAAAGCTTTTCCGGGGCAAAAAATTTTAACTTATAAAGTATTGGCTAACTGTGGCAAGGGGGATTAATGATAAATTAGAAATTTGGAGAGAAGCATTGGATTTCAAAGGATTTAGGATAAGTAGGAGTAAAACTGTAAGATTAACGACAATAGAAGTGAGGATTCAGGATCAGGAGATAACAAAAAGTGAGCATCTTAGGTATTCAGGCTCAATTTTTAGCAAGGATGGTGAGATTACGGACGATGTAACCCCTAGGATCCATGTTGGGTGGCTCAAGTGGAGAGCCGCTTTTCGCGTGTAGTGTGATCAAAGGATACCTAACAAATTGGAAGGGAAATTTTACAGAACTACTACCCGACCAGCTTATGCATACGGGGCGGAGTATTGCCCTATCAAGAAGCAACAAGTGAGTAAGATGAGTGTAGCTAAAACGAGAATATTGAGGTGAATGTGTGGTAAGACTAGGAGTGATAGAATTAGAAACGAAACTATTCATGAGACGGCAGGAGTTGTACCTATACAGGATAAGTTGAGAAAAAATAGATTAAGGTGATTTACCGTAGACATGCAGACGCAGTAGTCAAGATGAGTGACATGATAGTAGATTAGTAGTGGATGGTCGGCTAGGAGAAGACCTAAACTGACTTTGGATACTATGATACGGAAGGACTTGGGCCTAAGTGAAGACATAGCTCTAGACAGAGCTCAATGAAAAAACAGGATTTATGTAGCCGACCCTAATTGATTGGGACACAAGCCTCTGTTTGGTTTGGTTAGTATTGGCTAAAGTGTAGAGTAAAACAGGTGTATGAATATAGGCCTATACCACCGGTCCATAATGCATTCGATAGGACTCCAAACCTAAATATTTAGTTATTACAATGTAGGTTTGCTTGCTGAAAAAAATTTAAGAACTGATTGTCGTGTCCCTTGCCGTGTGCGTGTGCCCCGCTATGTCTGTATATGTATATATGCTTAGATAGGAATTAACCATTAGAATGAAGTTATGGAACCCATAGTTACTCTTGGAAACAGAATGCTAAAAAATGATTCATTACGCAAGGAATCCAAAACCAGTTGGCTAACAATGCCTCATTTAAAGCTACAATTTTGAAATGGTATCCGAACTAACAAAGCGGTCTTCTTCCCTCATCATTACCTTGTAGCAAAATCAATCATAAATTTTGAATCCAGTTAGCCAAGCTGAACGGATCTCCAAATAGGCATAATTAGTAAAGGAAGAGGAACATTGAAAAAAACATGATTAAACCAACGTCAATCTCACTCACCTCAAAATTCATGCCCTTTTCTACCCTCCAATTTTTTTCCACTCTTCTAACTCCAACACTTAGATTGCCTTCCATAGGTAACTCTAGGGGTGATAAACTATCCAAACGAGCCAAGCAGGTAGTTGATCAAGCTTGGTTTGATAACTTAACGAGGTTCAAAAATATGTTTGAGCTTAGCTTATTTTTGAGATGAGCCGATTTCAAACGAGCTTTAATCAAGCCAAACATGAGCCAATCACAAGTAGCTTGAATTTTTTATACATAATAAGCCGAACGAGCCGAATAGTAGCTTGTTCAAGCTTGGCTTGAAATCTTAACGAGCTTTATAAAAATGCTCAAGCTCGGTTTGTTTGTTTATGTAACAAACTAATCTAGAACAACTTTTAACGAACGAACACAAGCTCAAACTCAAGTAGCTTGGTTCATTTAACAGCCCTAGATAACTCAAATTATTCCGACCAAACAGGTAACCTAATTACTTAAAGGACCAAGACTCAAGGTCGAAACCTAAAAACCTAAAATGCAAGAAAAAGCACATTTTGAGCATAGATGTGTTAGACAGCTTGATATACAATAATGGGCCCATTTTTAACAGCTTAAGCTTTTGAGACAATTGGTAACCAAACAAAATATCAATGCTGGTTTCTCAGAGGTCTTGGATCCAGTTATCTCCATTAGCATTCTTCCCCCATTATGCATTATTATTCTCCCCTTTGCATTCTGTTTCGCTCTTTGTCAGGATGTCTGCATATTCATGTGCAAGACGGGATTGCCCGTGAGGGAGGGTAATCGATAGCTTGATATATATTGCTAGGCCTATTTTGAAACAACTTAAGTTTTGGGGACAATTGGTAACTTATCAAGATGTACCCATAATATATGCTAGGCTTCAGTGAGCAGATTCTTGCTAGATCTATTTGTCGCACTAAGCAGCAGCTGTATCTACACCACAGCGATTCAAGTCCAAGAAACTAACCAACCAATGCTACAAAAATCTTTTTTGACGTCAAAGACTCAGAAACAGTAAAGAAATATGTTACAACCGTTTACTATCACATTCAAAGTTAATCAAGTCTGGTTAGTAAAACAACCATATCAAATGTCAGTATCCTATTTTTACAATGTAATGGACTCTATCAGCTACCATTAAAAATTAACTTAAATATATTGTCATTTACCCTATAATGATATCCATGCAGCCTATCTGCTGCGTGACAATCAAAATAAGAGAAACTTGTTCAGAACATTGGGTCGTGTGCGTGAGAGAGAGAGAGAGAGAGAGAGAGAGAGAGAGAGAGAACAATTCAGATTCCAGTAATTCATCACAAAGAAGTCATGTCGTAAAAATTAGGTAGGGAAATCAAGATTCACTAAATGCCTTACCCACAATGGCAATCTCTACCACATGCACCAGAAACTCCATTTGATGAGCTGCAGGAACAGAATATCCCATCATCCTCCAGACGCCTCTTAATCTTCTTAGTGAGATAGATGTCTAAAAGTGGTTAATCTTGACAAAAACAAAACAAGATAAATAAATATATATATAAATACACGGGCTGGTTGTTAACACAATTTTTGACACTCCATTTCAGCCATATATATACAGTTAGCTTCTTATAAGGGCGCCCTTATTTTAGTTAAGTGGCGGACGTCCCCTTTTCTCCCCTTTCCCGACCAAATTTCGATTATTCAAGCCGCTCAATGTGTTCAGAACGTGATTTTAAGGGTACCCGCGAGAAATCAGCAAAAAAAAAAAAGACCGGGAAGGGCTTCATCTAAGCAGTTTTTATATGAATCGTTCGATAAAAAAACAAACAAAAATTGCTCAGATGAAGCCCTTCCCGGTCTTTTTTTTTTTTGTTGATTTCTCGCGAGTACCCTTAAAATCACGTTTTGAACACATTGAGCGGCTCGGATCATCTCAAATTGGTCGGGAAAGGGGCGTCCTCACTTTAATACGGTAAGGGCGCCCCTATAAGAAGTTTTATGTGTGTATATATATATATATATATGGGGCCGGTTACGCTAACACATAAAATGATACTAATAAAATCGGAGCACCATCCTAATAATCAGAGCCGTTCCGTTTGTTTTAAAACATATTTTTAAGAGTTCCTGTAAAAAATCAATGCATGTGGATATCGGTAAGGGCGTGATTGGTTCATTCAACATAAAGTAAAATTTGACAAGAATAAACCGACCAAGCCCTTACCAACATCCAAATGAGTTGATTTGAACTCTTAAAAACACGCTTTAAACAAATTGAACAACTCCAATCAATTGCGTAGAGTGGGACGCCAAATGAGTTTCACACAATTTGAGTCATTTTATGAGTGTGTGTGTGTGTGTGTTGTGTGTGTGTGTGTGTGTGAGAGAGAGAGAGAACCAAATGATTCAAGACACGGTGTTTTTTAAGCCTGTCGTGCAACAAAAATACAGAAAAGGAGTAAAAAAAATTACAGATGTGCTCTTTCAGCACACAGAAACAGAGTCAGGAGAATGTCAGAAATGAAAAAAACTAAAGTAAGGCATATCCACTAATGAAGAATAAAAAACATAAAGCCAAACAGACATTGAACAGAACAAAATACTCCTAGGAGGAAAAAAGGGAAGACAGAGAGAGAGAGAAAGACAATAAAACTAAATGATTAATAGAACTTTGTACTGTGGTCAAATGGATACTGCGCTTTATGGAGGTGTAGGAAGGCTGCCAATTATTAAAAAACTCCGGAAGTGAAAACTCAATTGGATTTCCAATCTCCTTCAGCAATTTGTTGAAAGTGTTCCCAATTGCGCTGTGTTCACCCTTCTGATTAAGGAACAAAAATCATCAAGAGAGAGAGCAGTACAATTTGTTGACGTGAATCACATGATCAAAGTCCAAACCTCCTTCTCTAGAAAATAAAATATTAGCTATCAGCACAATAGGGATTGTGCTTTCGTGCACGCAAGGGAGAATGAACATGCGTCCCGGGACCAAATTCAGAAGGTTTCAGGTAAAAAGTCCAAACATAAGCTTAGTCGAAACCTTTTCAAGTAAAAAATGAGGTAAGCTTTGGAAAGGGTAAGCCTTTCGGCAGGCACATTTATGGTGATTATTGAAAAGTAGGGACTTCCAGGAAGCATGAGGAATTCAGTGTCTGAAAAGAGTAATGTTCAAGCTCCACATTCACATTGAAACAATGATCATCATCATGTTATTTAACCACAGCAAAATCATGTCATAGTAAATACTGAACACATCCCTGAATGAAAATTGCTGACACCCCTCCATGGGAGGAAGATAATAACAGTTTCACTTTTTTACTACTGTATATTTTCATTTGCAACCTGTCTTCAGCCCTAACAACCCATCGACCCCCCAAAATAAAAGCAATGAAAAAGAACAAAAACTCATCTCATCTACTTAAAACAAAACATGGGCCACATGGTTCAGATAGAATTAGAATTACAACAAGTGATGGATGAAGACAATAAAGAATAAATCTCTTTTTGTTATTAATCGAAGAGGGAAAAAATATGTCAAAATAGAAAAGCAAAGACACAACCTTCTTCATTGAAGGCATCGCATTGTAAGCTTCACCGAAGTAAGCAGTACTTGCCTACACAAGCAACGAAAGGAAGTGAGTTCTCTATACTACAAGTAAAGAATTTTAATGGAAAGGCGTCAACCAAGGAATAACTGACCAATTGCCGAAATGCCCCTAGACGAGAGAAGAACGGGGACGCGTTACGAAAATACTGAAAGATAGAAACAAGAAAAAAAAAAAAAAAAACCTAGAGGGATCAGATTAATTTAATAATGAAGGAAAAAACGCCAAAACAAGATGAAACACTACCTCCAAATCTCGAAATGTGATTTTCTAGTTGGGGCTTCTGTAAGGATGATGGCTTCGATTGCCCAGTGCCCAGTGCTTGAATGAGTGCTTCTGAAAGGAAAGGAGTTTATGGCTGGGTAAAATGTTAGAGAGACGAAGTCAAGAGAGAGATCGAGAGAGACAGAGACCCTATTTTGTAATCGAGAGAGAGAACGACGGGGCGAGATACCGAGAGGGACAGAAAAATGGGGCTGATAGGAGCGAGGGCCGCCGGTTTATGGTCGGGTTACCGTCGCTGGTGATGGAACGCGATGGGGGAACTGATGGAGAAGGGACAATTCTCTGATGATGGGTTTGATGGGCTTGAAATCAAACCCTAGAATGTGGGAACTGAGAACAGAACACACTTTCAAAATTGGGTAAATTTCACTGGTTCCCATGAGGTTTCGGACAAATGCAGATAACTCCACTGACGTTTCTGAAACTACACTTTCCACTCTCATTTTTGAAATATTCTACAGATTCTTCATTCCGTTAACTTACTCATCAACGGTGTTAAATTTAGTTCCTAAATGACATAACAGTCTATCTGACCTCCGCTCACTAGGCGGACGATAATATGCCTATATTTCCAAATAAGTTCAATTATCAATACATATCTCACGAATATTAATACACTTTTGCGGTAGCTTTTGACCTTATAGTTGGGAATACTATCTATAGGAAACAAGATAAACATTTAATTACCTTTAAGAATGGAGCTAACAGAAGCCAAATCGACTATTTTCTTACTAAAGGTGCAAATCGCTTGACATGTAAGAATTGAAAGGTTATTTCCGGAGAGTGTCTAGTGGCACAACATAGACTTTTAGTGTTAGATATTTGTCTCAGGGGGAATGATAGAAGAAGAAAGGAAACTAGATGCCCACGGACTAAATGGTGGGGCCTAAGAGGAGAGAAACTAAAGGTATTCAAGGAAAGAATGTCTTAAGAAGTACGGTGGGGAGTGGAAAGTGATAGTGATAATATGTGGAATATGATAGCTGACAGTATTAGAAGAATACCGAAAGAAGTTCTTAGAGAGTCAAAGGGAAAAAGTCTAATTTCTAAGGAGACATGGTGGTGGAATCACGAGGTTCAAACCAGAGAAAAAGCAAAAAAGGAGTTCTTTAAAAAGTGGCAAAAGGTCTGGAATGTGAAAAATTTTCAGGGTTATAAGTAAGCTAGTAAGGAAGTTAAGAAAGCCGTTAGGGATGTTAAGTTGAAAGCCTATGAGAATTTTTACGCTAGACTCGATAGTAAAGATGGAGAAATGATTATTTATAAACTTACTAAGCTATGAGAAAAGAAAGCTAGAGACGTTTCTCAAGTTAAGGTATTGATTTGGTGGTGTTGGTGAAAGACGAGGCGATCAGGGATAGATGGAAGTTGAATTTCAATAAGTTGTTAAACGAGAAACATGAAGAAGGCTTGGGTGGAGAGGAAGTGTATGCACCTGTCGAAAACATAGAATATGAGTTTTATCGGAGAATACAAAAGTTCGAAATAGTTAAAATTTTAAAAAGGATGAAACCGGATAAGGCCCTAGGACCAAATGGTATCCCTATTGAAGTGTGGAAAAGTCTAGGTGACTTGGAGGTGACTTGGTTGATGAAATTGTTCAACAAAATTATTATAACTAGGAAGATACCCGACGAATGGAGAAGGAGCATCTTAATACCTATCTAAAAAAATAAAGGGGATATTCAAAACTGCAACAACTATAGAGGTATTAAATTGATTAGTCATACGATGAAGTTGTGGGAAAGAGTTATTGAGCGTCGCTTGAGGATGGTGACTACAGCGTTAGAGAAATAGTTTGGGTTCATGGCTGGAAGATCAACCATGGAAGCTATCTACCTATTAAGAAGATTGGTAGAAAAACACAGAGCAAGAAAAAGATCTCCATATGGTTTTCATAGACTTAGAAAAGGCTTATGATAGGGTGCCTAAAGACATCATATGGTGGGTTCTGGAGAGAAAAGGATTGACCAAAGGGTATATCAAAGTGATAAGAAACATGAATGACGGTGCCGTCACTAATATTAGATCACCAGTAGGGGAAACAAGTGAATTTCCAATCACCAGTAGGGGAAACAAGTGAATTTCCAATCACCGTAGGATTGCATCAATGGTCAGCTCTGAGCCCATACCTCTTTGCCTTAGTTATGAATGAATTGACTATACAATTTCAAGAGGATATTCCATAGTGTATAATATTTGCAGATGACATTGTCCTTGTAGATGAAACCGCTAAAAGTGTTAATGTGAGATTAGAAATTTGGAGGGAAGCATTAGAGTCAAAGGATTTTCGAATAAGTAGGAGTAAAACTGAGTATATAGTGTGTAAGTTTAGTGATACCAGTAGTGCGCATGAGAAAGAGTGATGATTCAAGACCAGGAGATACTAAAGAGTGATGATTTTAGATATTAGGCTCAATTATTAGAAGAGATGGAGAGATTGCTGATGATATGACCCATAGGATCCAAATGGGGTGGCTGAAGTGGAGAAGCGCTACTGGTGTACTATATGACAAGATGGTACCCACAAAATAGAAAGAAAAATTCTATAAAACTGCCATAAGACCAGCGATATTTTATGGGACAGAATGTTGGCCTATTAAGAAACAACATGTGAGCAATATGAGTGTAGCGGAAATAAGAATGTTGAAGTGGATATATGGTAAGACTAGATGAGACAATATTAGAAATGAAATAATTCGTGAGATGGTAGGTATAGCACCTATAGAGAATGAGTTGAGAGAAAATAGGCTAAGGTGTTTTGGGCATGTCTACCGTAGACCAGAAAATGCAGTAATTAAGAGAGCAGATATGATAGATCTAGGTAGCAATGTCACGGGGAGGGGTAGACCTAAATTGACATTAGATGCCGTAGTGTGCAGAGATATGAGTATAATGAGTTTGTGTGAATAAGCGGCCATTAACAGAGCTCAATGGAGGAAACAGATTCATGTAGCCGACTTCAAGTGATTGGAACTTAAGGCTCGGTTTGGTTTGGTTTGGTTATCCTACACCATTTTGGCGGAGGTTAGAATAATCCATGACCTAAATGCCTTCAAAATATGTTAACTTATTTCACTATTGTTTTTGTCATTATTCCAATTTCAATTTACTTAGTTGGCTAGTATTAACTACTAGTTTTCATTAATTGAATTATTGGTTCTTATTATTTTTTTTTAGTTACAAGGGACTTTTATGTCCTCACGTCATTTTTTCTTTTGATTATTTTATTTCCTGGTATTTATTTTACAAACTACTAGTATTATTTATTTTCATTGACTTATTTTTCATTTTTTTATTCTCTAATTTTTTCCTTCACATCGTGAACTTTTCTGAAAATGTGGGAATGAAAAAGAAACAAAACGTATTGTAATTGAGTTTCAAAAATCAAATTATGTACTTTGAATAATAATCTATACCTTTTAAGAGATAAAAATGACTATGTATCACCGCTAATTTGTGAACAATAAGAGGATAGTGTTCAAGTCTTATTTCATGAAAAAATTTCAAGAATTACTAGTTAACTAATGAACAAGTTTTTTTTTTTATTGATTTTGGGGAGAAAAAAAAAAAAGAGAAGAAGGTGTAATGGGAATTCATATAATTAGAAATTAGAGGAAGATAATGATAAAACGAGGGCATTCCAGTCATTTTTTGTCAAATTTAACACCATCCAAACATAAATTAGCAGAAGGGAGAATTTGTATAGTAAAATTAAAAATATTAAAAATAAGGAAGGACAGTGTAATTTTAGAAACCGCAAAGAAAATCTATGCATTTGTCAAAAGCCCGAGGAGAGATCAGTGAAATTTACACATTAAACTTTCAAGAGCATCCTCTAAATTCAAATGTCAAGCAAATGAATTTTCTCTCTCTCTCTCCTCCAATTTAGAGAATGCCAGGGTGAGCATCCGTAATGGGTTTGTTTAACTAGTGTGTTAATTGTTTGCATTAAGACTTAGCAAACAAAATATATTTTGTGCCACAATGCTTGTTTGCTAGAGTGTGCTAGCTAAATGTAATAGTATGCTAGCATGTGTGCCAAATTTGACAAAGATGCTAACAAAAAATAAGTGGATCCCATCTTTATAAATTCAAACTCCAACTATGAAACATAAATGCCCACTAATCCCTTTTTTTTTATACAAAAAAAACATTCCGTTGCTTGTATTATCGTTGCTTTTTTTGATTTGTTTTTTTTTATATGCGTTGAACACCAAAGGGTTACAATCCACCCCTTCCATCAATGGAAATAATTGAATTCATCATCAATAGAATTATGTGCAATGAAAAAGGCAGAAACTATTAGAATTTGGGCAAAATACAGAAGGCATCGGGATTTCATGCAAAAAATTACAAAAATGAGCTGTGAAAATAATTCTTATAAATGGGATGTGGAGTGGGAGGAGAACATGACCGTTGCTTTTAACAATATTTTAAAGAGCTAATATCAAAAAATAACACACTTCTAACTAACCCATTGAAGTATTTATATATATACTAACACACTCCTAAATTAACAATATCTAACACACACTTGTGAGACTCAATTTTTATCCTAATACGCACTTTAACAAACATTTTAACGCGCAAATATAACATATTCCACCGCAGATAGAGGATAATGCACTACAGTACAGGCTTGTAGTGTTAAGAAGCTACACCTACCTTTTTACTAGCATTTGTTCATGTAGCAAAGAAGCCAATCAGGCAAGGTTGTAGAAAAACACCCCCCCCCCCCCCCCCCCCCCCTCCCTCCTCTCTCTTTCTCTCTCTCTACACACATGTCATAATATCTATGGGGGCAGTTTTGGGGATGCATGCATATTTTCACACATATTTTGTGTGAAACCCGGTTTGAAGTTTCACACAAATGATTGGAGCTGTTCAATCGTTTAAAAAATGTTTTTAAGCGTTTCTGTGAAAAATCAGCTCATTTGGATATCGGTAATGCTTGATCGGTAATTGTCTCTAAATTTGACAGGATAAAAACTAAGTTACTAAATAAATCAATCAAGCTCTTATCGACATTCAAATGAGTTAATTTTTCATTAGAACTCTTAAAAAACATGGTTAAACAAATTGAACAGCTCCGATTATTAGGTCGGGATTCTCATTTTTTATGTGTTTAAATATGTGTTCCTGGAACCGCCACCATTATAAATATACTAGTGCATCACGCATGGTTCGAATTTGGTATTCAACAAATTATTCAATTTTGTCCCTCTAACCTCTAGAAGGCCAAGACCCCATTCGCAAAATTCGAACTACACAACAACCCGTGCAATGCATCGATCCTAAGTTGTATTGAGATTAACATGCATGAACTCTTTTCATGGCGACTTCATAATGCATAATAGTACTTGAAAATAGATCTAATATATCAAATGTTGTTTGTTGATCTCCTCGCCAACCAAGCCGACTAATAATTAAATATGTTTTAAACATAGTTTATCTAATCAACTACATAAATAATCGTGGCACACATCAATTCAAAACACCCTTTAAAAATGTATAAAAGTTGTAGTAAAAATACTTCAAACATATGCAAATATATCATGAGAATACTAACAGGTAGTAAAACGAAGCAAAAAATAAAATTTGGGATGTAGGTCGTTGATTGTAATGCCTCCTTTCCCGTTTTCTTTTTTGTTTTTTAAACTGTATCCTTTCAAAGAGTAATGTGAATCCAGATAGATATCTGGCCGTTCTCAACACAACCCATAATTGTAGTTTTTTACTTTTTATCAAAGGGAAACTTATTTTCATTCATGAAAAGCCCAACACACTTGCAAAAGAATTATGTCTAAGTACCACCCAAGAAGCAGGACATAAGCAAATATCACCAAACTAAGAGATTGCATTCGTTTCTGATAGACGAAAAATAAAATGTGTATTTAGCATTTTTTTTTAATTGGCGCAACAATATGAGTTAAAGGTAGCGAAAAGTCTCGAAGGGTAGTAAAAATTCGGAAAGTCACTTTTTTACTTGTATATTTTGCATTTAGATATGAGTTCAAGAAAATTGATGGAGTATATAACAATGAGGTATTGTACGATGTATACAAATGGATCGATCTAGTATGAGTGATTTTTCCATGGACAACGCTATCGCAGAGAGGGATTGAGTGAGGTAGTTAGAGAACTCGGACACAAACCTCACGGATAATGCCGCTGCTAAATTTGTGCACTCTACCAAAGGTAAATCAACATAGAGAGAGGTCGTGAAACTTGCCTATTGAAAAAAGGGTAAGGATATAACCTTTTTATAAGAGTTATTGACCCTCTTTAATTGAACAATAAACACTTAAAGAGAAAAAGCTTTCTCACCATCAGTAGAGTCCTCCCAAGCTAAAAAGAAAATGAAACAAAACTAAGATAAATAGAGAGAACGTGAGATCAACGAATAAGTCAAAAATGCTATAGATACCATAGTAGTTACTGTTTATTCGGAGCTGTGGTCTGCAGCTCCGGTTGTGGAGGAGCCAACGTTGGTAAACATGGACGGGTAAATGAGAGAAGAATGCTCTGAGTAAATACTAGGTCAAAATAAATCCCTAATGAAACCAACAAAACTCAACTCAAAATAGAACAACGCAATCCCCATAAGAAAATGTTGAACTCTTTAGGTGTTCTGGGCTTTTGCCCTTGAGGTGTATCTTCCAACTCTTTGTTGGATCCCCTTCCTCCTTCCCCCGTTTTTTAATAAATTTTAATTTTGCCAATTAAAAAAAATAAGAAAAGGTTGAACTTATCATATCAAAACTTAGGGGCTGTTTGATAAAACTGAAACTGAAAGCTGAAAAATTAAGTACTGGAAACTGAATGCTGAAATTTTTAAGCTGAAAAGCTGTTTGATAAATATATTAAGTACTGAATTAAAAAAATGATGAATTAATTTTGTTCCAATTCTCTCTTAATTTACTAACGGTCACAATATACTTTTGGTAATGATGGTGGCGTGGTAGAGGTGGTAGGAGTGGTGGTGTAGTGCTGGTAGTGGTGGTGGTGGTGGTGTAGTGTAGTGATGGTAGTGGTGGTGGAGTGGCGGTGGTGGTGATGATTGTGATGATGGTGGTGGAGTGGTAGAGGTGGTGGTAGGAGCGGCGGCGGCGGCGGCGGTGGTGGTGGTGGAGTAGTGGAGCTGGTGGTGGTGATGGTAGTGGCAGAGCGGTGGTGGTGGTGGAGTTGGTGGTGGTGGTAGTGGAGGAAGTGGTGGCGGTGGTGGAGCTGGTGGTGGTGATGTGGTGGAGGTGGAGTGGTGGAGGTGGTGGTGGTAGAGTGGTGGTGGTGATGAAGTGGTGGTGGTGGTGCTAGTGGAGGAAGTGGTGGTGGTGGAGTTGGTGGTGGTGATGTGGTGGTGGTGGTAGTGGTAGTGGAGGAAGTGGTGGTGGTGGTGAAGCTAGTAGTGGTGATGTTGTGGTGGTGGAGTGGTGGTGGTGGTGGTGGAGGTGGTGGTGGTGGTGGTGGTGGTGGAAGTGGTGGTGGTGATGGTGGTGGTGGAGGTGTTGGTGGTGGAGTGGTAGAGGTGTTGGTGGTGGAGTGGTTGGGAGTGGAGGTGGTGGTGGTGGTGGTGGTGGAGTGGTTGGGAGTGGAGGTGGTGGTGGAGTGGTGGTGGTGATGGTGGTGGAGGTGGTGGTAGTGGTGGTGGTGGTGGAGTAGTGGCGGTGTGGGTGGGAGTGGTTGTGGTGGTGGTATGATGGTTGAATGTAAGTATACAAAAATTCAGCAACAATTAAGTAGCTCAAAGCTACTTAATTTTTTTCAACTTTTTGGCCTATATTTTAAGTGGTACTTAATTTGTTAAGTAATGTAAAATGTGGTTATCAAACCTACTGAATTACTTATTACTTAATTGATTCAGTATTAAGTGCTAAATTTAGATTATCAAACAAGCCCTTACATTGGGGTATTTTTAAGTGAATCAAACATTCTTTGCATATTACTACAAAAAGCACCCAAAAAATTATAGTTGGTAGGAATCAAATAAGAAATTATATAGAAGTAAGAGAAACCGAGGAAAAAAACCTAATTGAGAAAATGACCGACGATGAAGGACTTGTGGTTGTTGTTGCCGATGATTGTGGTTTGTGGTGGTGTACGATGGTGCTTGTGGCGATAGTTGTGGTAACTTCTGAAAGGTGCTGCATTTGAACCAGAGAGAGACGTGGAGATGAGTTGTAAAAATCAATCGGAAATGGGAAAATCAATTGGAAAAGGAAATAGAGAAACATTTCGAAAATGTTTACATTATTGAACAGGGTCAATTGATTTACTTCAATTCGAAAAAGGGAACAAAATTAAGGAAAGAGATATATTTAAAGATTTATTAGGAAACGTATAATTAGGATATAGATTGTAGGTTTATAATTAGGAAATATGCATTTGATCCGACGGATACAAAGTTAACAGAAAATACGATCAAATGGTATATGGAGATAGCTATGTTTGTATTCATAGACATTTTCAACAGAAAATCGCTATGTTTTATAATATAGATGAATATATAATCTGATTATGTGATTTTCAATGTTTGATTAACTTGATTTTTTTGTACAATTAATATTACTTAAAGAATCTTACAAAACGTACAGTCCGAACATTGCAGTTGAATTGTCCCAAACCGCAGAAGGCTACAGAAATACAGTATGGGATAAAATTCTACCCACCCCGTTTGGGAAAGTTTTTTATTTTATTTTATTAGGAATGGTATTTTCATTGACAAAATACATGTGGGTGTATGTGTGTCCATTTTTTCCATTCTTCAAACCAAACTAGGACCACAGAAAGCGAATAATACTAGTTTTATCCTGAGGCTGCTACATACCCCTGTCCTCTTTTTCTGCATCCACAGCCCAATCGCTCCTTGACACAAAATAAATGAAAAATAAATTCCCAACATCAACACCTATTTCTAGAAGGAAGGACTTAAAGGAGTGTATACCTATTCCACTTTTACGTACGTACTACTTTACTTGTTATTCCAACTACATGTACATCACATGTATATATGTATCGACATATATACATACCCCTTGGCCTTGTACACACTGCGTATGTACGTACTTGGTGAAGACTTTTAAGACAGACAGGGAAACATACTAGTACACCAGTATAATAAGCTGGAGTTGAGGAGAGAGAGAGAGAGAGAGAGACCAGAGATGGCAGGCGGAGGGGAAGCAACAACACTAGAATACACACCAACATGGGTGGTGGCACTTGTGTGCACAGTCATCGTCTCCATCTCTCTGGCTGTTGAAAGGATCCTCCACTATCTGGGCAAGGTATTACTATTACTTTAATTAATTAACTTACTGAATCACCACGAGGCAAGCTATATATATACATATAGCTAGCTCCCCCAATACGGCAATACAATTTCTCTCTCTCTCTCATCTCCTGCATCCTCTGTTAGTTTAATCTAGCTCTACTTTTTATTACTACTTGTATAGGAGTACTTACAGTAGTTGTCATCTGTTTCTGATCATAAATCTTGATTCCTTATTTACATCATGGATGATCTATATATATCATCTATGTACTTATATATATATATATAGAGAGAGAGAGAGAGAGAGAGAGAGATAGATGATTTATACTAGTATATACTTATTCTGGATCAATCAATTGTTGCGGAAGCGCAGTACTTCAAGAAGAAAAAGCAGAATCCTCTTTATGAAGCCTTGCTCAAAATCAAAGAAGGTAAAAATATTTCTATTATCCAAGGCCCTCTCTTTCTGTGTATGTGTGTGTAAATGTGTAATATCTGTTTTTATATATATATGGGGGCGTGGCGTGCAGAGTTGATGTTGTTGGGGTTCATATCGCTGCTGCTGACAGTATTCCAAGATAGGATTAACGAAATATGCATGGCAAAGCATTTGGCAGATGAGTGGCTCCCTTGCAAGAAGAAAAAGGAGGAGGCGCCATCATCAGAATCCAGTACTGCTGCCCATTTCCAGATCACCGCCGCTCACCGCCACCTCCTCGCCGAGGCTTCTGGTGGGGCTGATTTCTGCACCAAGAACGTACGTAATTTCCTACTCTTTTTTGGTTTGATTCATTTACTGATAGATCGAGCTAGATGTTAATAATTAGTAGTAATTGCTGTTACTAGATCATACAGTACATTAATTTAATTTGTAGTAACAAGGAACGCTAGCTAGCTGTTTTCCTCCGAGAGCTTTACCCTTTTGAAAAGTCGTCATGATCACCGTAATAATACGCGGCATGCCTGGGACTTTTTCACCTTAAAAAATAGTAGTAATTGCCTGCCACTAATAAAGAAAAAAGAAAGAAAGAAAGAAGGGAATATTAGAGTGTCGACGACGACTCAGTAAAGTAGTCAACTACGATGTTGAGTACGTACTCGAAGAATTATACGACGTACACCACAAGTGCTGCTTCGCTGGTCTTTAACTAGACTTTCATCAAGTTAATTTGTACTATTATTAGACTTCTACTGCCAGCCATTTTGTTATGTTTTCCTTTCCTTTTGTAGGAGTGTACTATTTTACAACTTAGTTACACCAACACCCCACTTCTTGCCATTACATTAGCTTAATCCCATGTTCCAATCAATCGCCTAAAGCTTAATGCAAAAATCACATTCCGAAAGCATACACACATTCAGCATATATTAAGGAATACTATTAATTACAATAATTTACATGGCAAACGTCTACCACTCTTCGAATATATGGAACAAACATATCTGTTCTCGCCACATCTTGCTTTGCTCTCTCTTATCTTTTTTCTATTTACTCCTATTTGTTTGGCAATGTTTGATCAGGGGAAGGTCCCATTGTTATCTACCACCGCACTGCACCATCTTCACATCTTTATCTTTGTGCTGGCTGTTGTGCATGTCACTTTTTGTGCTCTAACAATTCTCTTTGGAGGAGTAAAGGTATATTTACATTCTTGCTTAATTGCTCACGTAAACTTGTTTCATCCTTTCCATTTGGCCAAAAAAGAAAAACTTGTTTCATTATTTTTTTACTGGTCTATTTGCATTTTTGCTTCGTTTTTCATTTTTTGCCAATTTTTACTTTATAGATACGTCAATGGAAGCATTGGGAAGATTCTATATTGAATGAGAAATATAATCCAGAAGAAGGTAACGTATACTTTGTGTCCAATTAATCTGAGTGCATTCCAGGCCCATCACATATTGTAAACTGTTGCTTAGTCAGGGAAATGACTCGACAGCCGGTTGCTTCCGCCTTCCATTTGGACCATTTCTGTATTACCATGGGAATTGTGTTGTGATTTTGTGGTGTTGTGTGTGCAGCTCTGAAAAACAAGTTGAGGTTTACCCATGTCAAGGACCATTCTTTTATCAGGGGCCGTTTCTCAGGGCTTGGTAAAAATTCAGCTTTGCTAGGGTGGTTGGTAAGTCGGTCAACAAGCATTCTCTTCTATTGAAGCCTCCCTAATCCCCTCTTTCGTTTATTTCACAGCTAGAATGCTAACTGACAGAAGAAAAATAAACCACAGCTCACCATGTGTTTTCTTCGTGTCGCATGGAGCCAATGGAAATGTCATAGGGTCCTTTGACCTTAACAGTAATTGGTTTACGCTTATGGTGCTTTGTCCTTTGTTGAACCACTGTTGTGTTGAGTGCATTTTGGTTTCTTGTTCTTTTTGAATTTTCAGCAATCATTTTTCAAGCAATTTTATGGATCTGTGACCAAATCAGACTATACCACTCTTCGACTAGGCTTCATTACGGTAATACGCGATCTTTGGACCTTTATAAGTTTCATTCATTAAGTTTGTACTTTTGGTGTTTTTCTTGCTTATTCTGCATGTTATTACGTTGCAGACACATTGCGGAGGGAACCGAAAGTTTAATTTCCACAAGTACATGATACGTGCCCTTGAAGCCGATTTCAAGAAAGTCGTCGGTATAAAGTAAGTTAAAATGTAGGATGGCTTGACATTATAGTACTATAGCTTGTATTTCTTTTTGTTTTTTTGAACTGGTTATAGCTTGTATTTCTCGTATCGCCTATGTATTGTTGCCTAATTCTTTCCCTGACTAAGCTTTCTAAACTGCCTGTTAGGTTCACCTTAATTCATGGATTCAACTGATTTTAAAATCATTGTTGCAGTTGGTATCTCTGGTTGTTTGTGGTTGTTTTCTTGTCGCTGAACGTTAACGGTAAGCTACTCTTCTAGTTTTGTACATAACTAGTCAGCTATTCTTCTTTCACGTCTACTTGTTCCGACTCCTTTAAACCACAATGCTGCTCAAGTAAGTTCCCATAGATTCTTTTCCAGTAAAGAGTTCATGTCTACTTTGTCACCGCTGGGTAAAAGAGCCACCTCATGTAACATATTTTCCTAGCTGAAACTCGTAGATATATAGTGCTCCAAGAGCTTAATTTTTTTCAATTATGATTTTGGCGCTGGACTATTACATTATACTGCCCACTAGTCTATTCCATTTATCTAGTCCCTGGTTGAAAAATATGAACCATGATTCTTTTGTATAAAATTCTTTTAACACCATATCAGTTACATGACTCGCGGCATCAATGTACTTGTGAGTTATTTCAATAAAAGTTGCAGCCTGTTTTTGAATTCGATTCTGAAAATTGCACAAACAGGATATTTCTTCTAAAGAGTTCCCATTCTTTTGCTCAGGTTGGCATGCTTATTTCTGGATAGCTTTCATTCCCTTAATCGTAAGTAGTACCAAGTCAATTAATTCCGTAATAGCTATATACACAAGTGTTTTAAGGACTTCCAGTTCATTACATCATGCAGTTAGCATATCTTATTGACCAAAGAAGATGCAAATTCATCGTACAAATTTTTGTTACATTTTATCTTCATTATGTACCTGCCTTGGTTTAGTAGCTTGTTCCATCCACAAAAAATGTAGATTGCTTCACCGCCTAATTTTTCAAAAGAATGAGCTAAACAATAAAGGCACTACAATGCCTTGATCCTAACTACTCTGAAAACGATAGTATCCAAAAGGATTCTCTTTACAGTCTAGGATCGAGAGGTAGTAGGCAGCCAGGCAGGCTGACCGTTACTATTTAAGTTAGTTTGACCCTCAACTTCAATGAATTACGGTCTAGGATTTTATAAACACTAAACGGTACTGCTTTTTGGTCATTGTGGGGAATAAAGACAGGTTGAGAAGATATAGAACATGTTTCTTGTAAGAGTGGAGTCCCCTCTTTTTATGATGAACTAAATCAAGATTGAAGTTTCAAACTTGTCCCCACTGTTACTTTAACACTTAACCCTCACTAAATTCCCGATACTCAATTTCATTCAAGCACCTGATCATGGTTATAGCAAGTTGATACTATCATGAATGCAATAACGCACTTGTTAAAGAAAATAATCTCTCATGAAACGTACTTGTTCAATCTTGCAGCTTTTACTTTCTGTTGGGACTAAACTGGAACATGTTATAAGTCAACTGGCACATGAGGTTGCTGAGAAACATGTAGCCTTGGAAGGGGACTTGGTGGTGAAACCTTCAGATGAACACTTCTGGTTCCATAGACCTCGCCTGGTCCTTTTATTGATTCATATCATCCTATTCCAGAATTCATTTGAGTTTGCTGTTTTCTTATGGATTTTGGTATGGGAAAATGTCTCGTCTCTTGTCATTTGATTGAGTTTTCGAAAAATTAAGGTACTAATAATCTGACTTTAGACTGATTGCATTCAATGGATGACAGTACCAATATACGTTCGACTCCTGCATAATGGGGAATGTTGGTTTTATCATCCCAAGACTTGTCATTGGGTAAAACTGCTCATCTCTTCTCCTTTTCTTCCATTTTATTTTCATCACATCTGCAGAGTGTTGTTGGAGGTATTTTGTTGTTTTTCGTTTTCCCCCTCCTTAATTTCACTGATGAACAACAAAGAACATTTAAGTGTTCCGCTTGTCTTATCCGTTTTCCTTGTGTAGGGTATTCGTTCAGTTCCTCTGCAGTTATAGTACCCTACCACTCTATGCATTAGTCACACAGGTAATTTCAACCCTAATTCTGATATTTGTATAGCTTCTAGAAGTTCCAGTCTGACAATCTCTCTCTCTCTCTCTCTCTCTCTCTCTACAAAGATGGGAACTTCATTCAAGAAGGTTATATTTGTAGAACCAGTTCTAGAGGGCATTGATGATTGGGCACAGAGGGCACACAGGAATAAGGGTCTGAGGAAAGCAACTAATGGGTCTGGACAAGTGGGTCCCAAAGAGCCTTCTCCCGCGGCAATTCAGATGGTTCAAGTTGTTGAGGAGAAAGAATCAGGAGTGGAAGTGGGCAATACCATAGCAGCAGGAGAAATTAAGCCTGCTAGGTAGGGAGCATCTCATTTGGACAGAAATGAGCAACCTCCCATCACCCATCATCTCCTTGAATTTTTTTTGCACTTTAACTTAACGTATAATTTTGTCCAAATAATTTTACATACGCTGCACGGAAAATGGTTGGCAGGTGAGCAAGGCTACTTTGGTTTCCTGTAAATTGTTCTGCGTTGACCCCAGTGGTTGTCTCTCTCTCGTCAGTGATTTTCCTGCACATCCTCTTGTATTTTTAAGAAATCCCAAATTTAACTCCCCTAGTAATTCAGAGAGATGGAGTAACAATTTGTGCAAGTCGGGGGAAAACAAGTTGCTTCAAAGTCAAACCAAAAAATGGAGTATATTGTAAAACCAACACTCTCAAAATATTAGGTCGCTACTATGTGAATGGGTATTGAACAAGGCTCCCCACACGGCACCATTGAGCTTCATTTTCATTCCCAACTTTGCAATTCAAATCCAAAAAATTGTATAGCCACTCTTATACACACTCACATTCATGTGTGTATAGGGCTCTCACATGAAAGTGAGCGAGTCCGTGTGGATTGCGAGCATTTACTTAAAATGTGCGTTTGCAGAAGAGTTGATTCTCTCCAGCATCACTTGATCCCAAATCTTTGTATCACCATTCAGCTCTGTCTTCTGACCTTGCATATTCAGTCCAGCACCATCTGAAACCGGATCTGGTCGATAATTGGACTTATTTTGAATCCAAGTGGTTTGTTTATATCTCATTCCTAATTTCACAGTTACAGTTCCGAAGTTTGACCTCATAATGTAGAAATCAAGTATTTTCGGTTCACACTATGAACACTATCAAATCAAAATCCTGTATTGATGCTCGGAAAGCACTTTCATAGCAACAATAGAAATCAAACTCTGAGAATTCTGAATTTCGCCAAATAAATAGCACCAGAAAGTACGTTGCTTGAGGGAATTTTGCATTGTTCCACTTCTTTGAAGGTAATATCCAAGAAAAGGTATCTACAATACAGTTGGTCGTATCAAACAGGCCAAACATGAAAACAAGTATATTTCAGAGTCTACAGTCTACACCAAGTAAACAAAAACCTTTTATTCCTCCCCAATAATTATGACAATCAATCAAAAGAAACATAGCTGCTCAAAACCAATGAAATCCTGTTCGGAACAGGCACGGCCATAAAAAGATTTCATGAAATACTGTTTCAGGAGGACTATTAACAAAATACACAGCCTCTCAAATTTGAGAACAAGAGAGAAAAAGACAACTTAAATAGAGAGGAAAACATAAATATGACCTATTTTGCAGCCCAACGGACTCCTCACCACTTTGTCACAAGCATCTTTTGATGCAGATTGTGATGTGAAACGTTGCTCAACGTCCTACAACACAAAATCATGGTAGTTTTCCCGTGTCTTGTCCTACTTTGGCCTCAGATGAAAACAACATAGGGAATTAAGATAACTCAATCTTGCCATAGCCATTTTTCTCGTTAATTTACTAAAGATAATCATTTCTGCAGGATCACACCAGGCTACAAAAACTTTCTCGCTAACATTTGTGTGGGATCTTAGCATACCTCACCAGCTGCCCAACTGCTTTTGGATCTTGGAATTGCAAGAGGACTTGCCACCCTTGTCTTTGTACGAATTTCTGGAAGCAGAAGTCTTCCGGCCACCACCATGGGCTGCAGCTATGGCTCGCCGTCTCTGCTTGTTAAGGCGCTTTGTTAAGTCAGGATTATCTTCGTCTTCAAGTTTGTCTTCTTGCTGGAAAAGAAGCCAAAAAGGACCAATTAGTTTCAGACACAAATATAACCAGATATAGAAAATAAACTATGAATTACTAACAGGGCAACTTCCACTCTGCACCTTGCCGTCTAGACTACCAAACATATCACCGGACTATGAACTTTGCCTGCTAAACAATTGCAGAACATCATGAATTGGAATTATTCATATCTTCTTTGCCAAACCATATATTCATTCTTAGACAATGGAATGAAGACCGGCTACACATGATTGAATGGAATACGATAACTTGGGCTTTATGCGTGGGGATCTGAGAATTTCAGCCTTGTTTGAACTAGGGACTCCGGGGCTGGTTCGAGGGTCTGCCGTGGGATGGGGATGGGGCTGGCTGCGGCCTGACTGACAGGTTTTGTGTGGAGGGGCTAGTGGGTTGGATGTAGGATTACAGCTTGGGAGGTTGAAGATGGGTTATTCTTGGAACGTATGTGATTGGGATGAGATAATATCAAAGTACTAAACTAGGTTAGGTTGGAGTAAGAAAGTGGCGTCATAGTGTGTAATGAGGTGATTTATAAATGTCATGGGCCAAAAGACGGGACAAATTGAAATTTACGCTTACGAATAACAGATCTTCCCCAGCCGTATGTGCTTAATAATTATTTCTCTGACTTACTGACTGATTATTATTTTTGCCCAGCACCTGATATTGTGGTAGAGATTGGATATCATAGATGCGAAAATTCAGAAAATCCAATGGATACCCAGGACCACATTGTAGTGGGCCGAACCCGTTTTTACCAGGGCCTGTCAATACGGGCAGCCCAAACCCTACAGGGGACTTGTTGAGGCCGAACGCCTATGGGCCGACCACGTGTCCACCGAGCATCATCAATGACGTCACTAACCAAAATGGTTACGAGTGACGCTAGGCACTCGTGCCGGGCACGGGAGACTTGGGGAGCAACTACCAACCTCAGCTCTAGATTTATTGTACTCTTTCCTCTTCTCCTCCAACTACTAACTTAGGCATCGAAGTGCCCTCTGGCTGGCTACAGCAGGGTGGCACTAACGGTTGTTCCTTAAGCTCAAGGAGAAGCGAGGAACAGTCGGATCCATCCATTCAGCCATCCAAAACCACCACACCGCAAACATTAGTAAGAGTATGGTTAGTGAACTTCTGCAAAGAACTATAGGACAAGATGACATTTAGATCTTCCCCATTAGACAACCAGCTTAATCCTTACCTAGAAGGGATTGCATTAAATAGATGGTTCAAACTTCAAAGCTCAATAGCCACTAGAAACCAGATCCCACAGCAATTGGTGCTTAATTAGTGGCATGCACATCTTTCCTTGCTTCATGCTTGGCTTTCACCCATTGCCAAAGAAGCACCGACATTTCTAAGAGGGTTGCAACTTGCGTGTCATGTCTGACACCAACACTCACCAGAAACTCTAGAACGCCATGCAGACACTTGTCTTTCTTCCATTTCTGGAAACCCTTTGGAATTCACATTTCCGTTACTTGGGTAAACATGAAATACACTATTTGGAAGCTTAAGCTTATGTTTTCATCCATCACTGTCTTGTAAGCTACAAAGTACACGTCATTTTAATTTACCTAGTGTTATGTAGAATTTCCCTATTATCCATAAACAACAAATTCACGCATGCACCTTATCGTAAAAAATAAAATATTGTGGTGCGTCCACTTTTTTTTTGAAAGAATGCATTCAACGTGTCCGTACCCATGCTACTTAGCATATTGTCCTCCATGCTGCAGTAAGGCAACTTTCTTCTATGGATTCAGCTGAAATCAGGGATACAGTATCTTGGATCCCGCACAAACAGGTGTAATAAGTCAGAAACACAGAAGAGACCGGAGTGTTTACTGGAAATATTATTCATGACAAGTTTACCTTATCACTCGCCTCAGAACTCTCCATTCCATTGCTCTGCCCTACTTCAGCAAACTGATGCTGCTTCTCTTCCTCATCTCCATCATCACAGGTCACAATTGGCTCATGCTGAATTCCAAAAGAGACGCGAGATATCATGATCAGAGCTAAAACGGAGATACATGACTATCTCTATGTATGTCAGGACCAAAACTGATCTAGACAAATTCTATGTAAGTCAGCAGATTAGTTCACGTAAGATCAGAACCAAAACTAATAGATGCAGCATCAAATTGGGCACAAATCGCATTTCAAAAAAAAAATTGGGCACAAATCGGACTGAAGACAGAAGCTGAGACATTAAACCAACATCTACTCAATGCTTGGCATCTCAAATGTTGTCAAATTCAAGCAATTCCAGTTCAGTTTTAGAAAGGATCTCAGTTACATTATAGTAAGTGAACAAAGAGCTGCATGTAAGGGGGAACCAGACAGAAGCACCTTCAGAGTTGTGGCGGTATTTACATGCTTGTGGCTAGAATAGAGCACGATACTATAGAATTATTATTGTGCAATGTAACAGAGATGACGACAGGTATCAGAGAAGAAGAAAACAGTTTGCCATATCAATTAATAGTAAAAAAGAGTCATTATAGTACTTGTTCACCAAAAGCTGAAAAAAATTGTAGTAAGATTCCTAGAACTACCCCTCTCCTGCCTGCAAGCAGCAGTAGCAGCAATAAAACCTCGCGGCTATCAGTGATGGAAAAGTGGCTGCTTTCGTTGTTCGTATGTAAGCCCATGCACTTCTGTTCTATCTTCTAGCAGGACTCGTATACTTGTAGGAAAACAGGTCCAAATTCCAATACTAAAAGGTAGAACTTAGGCTACGGGATTTCAATCTCAAAATTGCAGTTCAAGAGACTTAGCAATCCAACTGTTATACCCTTTAATCACAATGTCAAATTGATGACTCAAAGTGGTAAAATGACAATTTGAAGTCAGTAAAATACTTGTTGAAACTTACCTGCTCCACTAAACACAGAGAATCAATATGCTTGATATTGGCATCAGGCGAGGCCTCAAGAATTTGTCTTTCATCTCCAGTTCCTTCACCATCAGAATCTAAATCCTTCTCAACATCTCCTTCAATGAACTGCACAAGTCAGCGAAAAAGAACCTTTTATCAAATCCCATGTTGCACAGGCTCATAAAAGTTCATGTGGTACCCAAGGTCAGACACATGACAATTGGTCAGCATTATCCAACACGTCAAGTTCGACATGAACCCAAAAGTATGATTACGTATTTGTGAGTACTGCCCTATTCTAATTTGCAAAATAGGTTTATCCTAAATAACTGAAATAACCATTTATGAAAAGAAGATTAAAAAAAAACCATTCATGAAAAAAGGATATTTAGCCTTGTCTTGGTGTCCTTGGGCATGAGAATTAGAGGAATCCAAACCTGTAATGTCATGCAACACCATACCTAAGTCCATGTAGCATGATTTATGACAGGGCTAAACAATTACACAGCTATAGTTTTCTCTAGGGGAGAGAGGATAAATAATCTACTCCAAATCAAGCCAATATAATGCTTCAAATGTGTAGTTAGACTAACACGGCCGACATGGAACAAGCAAAAGACAGTCACAAAGAATATTTCAGCAAATCGTACACACCATAGGAAATAGGTGGATAATTCCTGACACAAATGAGTTTAAAGAAGTAAAAGAATTCAAATCAAGATTCAGAAGCCCCCTGCTATCAGTGCAGGTTATCAAGGAATTGGTTAAACATTCCAAAAGGAAGCATGGCGTCTTTCCTCTGGTAAGGACATTGTCACAAGTGATGAGAGCAACTAACAGGAGAGGCAGACTCAATACTTGCAGTTACCTCCTATGTGGAGTGACAAATCCCCTCTACAACCTTGATTCTACGCTTGAAAGGAAGAACCGTGCCGGGAGTCGGGACCTTGCTCACAACCAGGATGGAACATCTAAACCATATGAATCCCTTAGTTCACACATATTAGTACTTACTTCCTACCAAATATTTATATATACAAAAACAAGAACAAATATAGATGCTACATAGGCCCTCTCAACGTTTGACCCTCCTGCGAGCCCTCCCTTCACTCCCCAGGCCCCTCATTTCCGCTTCCAGAAATGATTTAAATTACAACAACTGCTCTAAGGTCAATGTCTCAGGATAACTAGACCCAGAGAAATCACATGAAATTGAAACCACGCTGTGTTCAACACAAGCTAAGAAACTAAGCAAAATGCTAAGACTAGATCAACACTGCTACGCACTCTCATACGAGTTGTACGATGAGAACAGCTGAGAGAGAGAGAGAGAGAGAGAGAGAGAACAGCTATAATTGCCATCAAACCTTTTCAATGTCATCCTGATCCTTTCTGGTAAACCCACTGGCAGCAAGTTCCTTGTCCAGGGAACCAGTGACTTTCTTTATTGATGAAAAGCGAGGCCGCCCAGTTTCATCTGAATCCACATCTGAGCCATCAGATTCTTCGGGTGTTTGTTCAAAGGATACATTGAACCTGGAAGGTACAGGGGGAAAAGGAGGAAAAATTATAGAAAAGAAAAAATATAGCATAAGTACAATGAGAAAGCACATTACATACAGATCCGCACAAATGCACAATCCATGGAACAATGTGATTCGTGGTCTAGTTTACACTCTGTCATACACATGATTAGAAAGACTATGCTAGCTGAAGAAAGGAAACCGACAAACATATGTACATGTGTGTACAACCATTGTTGGCTTGCTTGTGCATGAACATCAGTTTCGCTAAAAACCTTATAGTAGGCAGTAATCTTAATCAAATTCTAAGCCGTAATTGAAGGATTTCTCTGGCATAAGCTTGCCTTTTCACTGGTTGATCTAGTAGAAGGAAATTTGGACATGCCAAAACACCCAAATTTACTTGTTGCTCCCCGGACATCTATAACCTTCACGAACACTTGGTATGTCCTTTTTAAATGTATTCCATAGAACCTCCTAGCTTTTTTAATAGGGAGAAATGGAAATCATGGGATTGTTTTGCCTTAAAAGGGGAGACTACAGAATTTCCACGAGCGGATTTAGCTTTAGAAGAGGCCTTTTGTTCTTTTCTAGTTAACTTGCAAGAAGATCAGCCTTGTGCACGTTTATCACATGTTATATAAGGTATGTGTTTTTTGCACATTTATGAACTGCCAAGACCTTGTTCAAGGATCTTTCTTTGGTCAATTTAAGATATTGGCTACTTCATATAGACTGTAATAGATCTATTTGACTTTGCGAATCAAAATATCTAGGTTTTCGAACATGGAATCAATTTACTTTGCTGGTCAAAATCCAAATAAGTACGTACACAACAGTTTACCTCTATCAAATCAACAGAGTTCTATTAACAGATTATACCTTGGAAGTGGATGATCAATCAACAAATGTTCTAAAACCTAGCAAAGATTTAAACTTGAAGAAGCAAGCGTGAGTTGCAAAAGCGACACGTCAAAGGCAACTTCAACTAACCAAACATTCAACAAAGATTACACGCAACCAGAAGATAATTTTATCGTACCACTTCAAGTTTGTAAATATCAATTGGACTTCAAAAACACTAGGAATAAATATCTAAAGGCGCACCCACAACTATTAAAACATAATTCAATAAAAGAGTTACTAACTAAAGTGATGTTTGGAATGTCTAAATTAATCATTTTATGTGAGTGTGAAAAAAAAAGTACACATGTTTGCCTTCCCTACTTAACCCAACAAAGAAAGAACTTGACTTTTTCGATCCAAACAATTTAGCTCTAATAGCCCCACTTCTTTCTCAAAAACCAAAAGAGCCAAAAAGCTTGACTTTTTAGCTCAAACTACTTAGCTATCTAGGGCTACCTTTTTAGCAAAAGCCAACAAAAAGGAGGGGAAAAAACTTGACCTCTTAGACATCCAAAACACAACCTAAGTTGCACAACCTTCAAAATTTCATCATCTGGGGTATCATAAGCTCAACTAAACAACATTATCACACTACTTTTAAAAATCTCAAGGACTAAAGAAAAGCACCCAAGAGAAACTAACAACTGACCTCTTCGTGAAAAACTTGAAGATGCATTCAACATCTCGGTCAAAGTACCTAAAAGACAGGTATATGATATGATAAAGTATAAGCGGATCAGACATCGAATACAATGTGGAAGATGAAGCATTAATGAAGCATCAACCAAAAGGACTTCATACATCTGTGCGTTACGATGAGATACTGATACCATTTGCGGGAAATCAATCATAGTGACATTCTCATTCTCATCAATCTGTCGACAAAATGCAAATAAAAAATAAATGAAAGAGAGTTCTCGCTGAAATAGTAAAATATTCAGTGAGTCCAACAATTGCTGTGAGCGCAAAAAAAGCTCTATAAAAGACAAACTTCATGAGAAAAGAGTGGATTATAAGAATAACAAAAATATTACTCCAAATTGCCACATCAGATGTATTGAAATGGAAACTCATGGCATACCATAATGTTGAATTCATTGAAGTCGCAGTGAATGAGGCCATGCTCTGCCAGCCGAACAACAAGACCAAGGATGGTTTCGAAAACTGTGTCTGGATTTTGCAATTCCTTCACCTGCACACTACATTGAATGCCATTTGATTAATAATGTAATGATAATTGCAACTCATCTAAGCAAATTATGGATGTTTAATTCTGCATAAAGAGACCAGAAAAAAGGAAGAAAATGTAAACATCAAAGTGTTGACAATCAAGCTTCATGTGACGTAAACATCGAAGAGTCTTTTGTGGTCCGTCTACTCTCCATATTCAAATTTCAGATAACTGGTGACAAATGCTACAATTCTACCATCAATGTTTGCAGTACCTTTTCAAGACCAAAGCTTGCCCCCGAGAAAGTTTCTTTGCATATTTTTCTGTAATTGGTCTCGTGTGTAGACTGTAGAGAGACATTCCTCGTCTCTTGAATACTCAATAGTCTTGTGGAAATTCTTTTGAATGTCTATTGTGCTCAAAAAATAAAAGAAGTGCAATATAGAATCATATATTCCCTCCAAAAATGATACTCACACAACAATCCAAACACAACAACTTACACAACCTCTCACATGCATGTGAGTTCCACACACACTACTATGTGTGGGCTCCACATGTATGTGAGAGGTTGTGTAAATTGTTGTGTTTGGATCGTTGTGTGAGTAACATTATCCTATTCCCTCAGTCTGGATTTAATAGTCCTTTTTTGGAACTCGTGCCACTTTTCAATCGATTATATCCTGTAATTTATAATATTTTATGCAATTTTGAAAACATTGTCTTATAGAACTAATCGAGATCTATCAAACAAGATCCATATTGGATATAAAATTCATTACTAATTTAAAGTTAAAGATATAACTCATTTTTTATCCTGTTAGAATTGAACGAAGGACTATTAAATCTGGACGGAGGGAGTAATTATATCATAACCGCAAAGATGTAACATTGACTGGCCCTTGGATGACAACAACATACTCCCTCCGTCCCCATTCTTGAGTCCCTTTTGGGAGTCCGTGGCACTTTTCAATTGATTATATCTTGCAATCTATAATTTTTTAGGTGATTTTGAAAACAACATTCAAAAGAGAGCTCACTGAGATATATCAAACAAGATCCATATTGCATATAAATAGTATTACCAATTAAAAGTTATAATTAGTTTTTTATCCGGTTGGGATAGGACGAGGGACAAAAGAATGGAGACGGAGGGAGTACAAAATAAATTTTCATACCTACCATACTCAATTTACAGAAACACAATAAGTAAGATGCATTGAAGTATACGGTGCAAAAGCAGTAGCAGTAGCAAGAGATATCTTACAGTGGATAACCTTCAACAAGGGACATAATAACGCAATGCCGATTACAGTCCACAGCATTTGGAACAGGGAAGCCATGTTCCTCCAAAGCCTGCTCAAACATGGAAGAAGTCTCAAAAAGATGTTGCCTGATAGTACAATCACCAAACACAAAGCAATCGAAATGGCACAAGATGGCAATAAAAGAACCTTCATAAAAGCAAACTCCTTGAGAGCAGCAAGGCGGGACAAGTATAGCCAGTTAAAACTACTTCGATGCCTTAAGTAATCACGCTTAGATTTGACAGCCCTGAAAGAAGTTCTACCCAACCTATGCAGCTTCATTGCAAGCACGGTACCATCATCCTTGGCAACCTCAAAGATATCTGGAACGCACGAATGTTGAAATTGCTAAGTGACATGAACAACATGCAAAATTACAGAATATAAACCATAAACTGAACGTGAAAGTAATTCTCTCCTACCAGACTCTTTCCCGACGCCAATTTGACGACCGACAGAAGAAAAAACTCCACGGTTAACCATTGTCTTAATTGCAAGAAAATCATAACCAAGGTAGGTGAGCCGGAACCCATCGTCTGGACAACAGAGAACCGATTAAGGCATGACTGACAACGCACGAGCATATGCAAGTTTTTTAAATTTTAGTTATTGTTGTTTAAAGAAGAGCAGGTGTGGATTATGAACTCGCGATGACTCACATTTGGAAGAGTCATGATGCAACAGTTTGTGCTTGAGCAAGTTCTTCAGCACCTTGTAAGTACCTCCATGCCTTTACAAATACACACGGAGACAGTTCATAAAGAAAGCAGGCAGTTTTCATAATGGGTATATAACAAAATTTAGTAACATAACATCTGAACATTATCAGAACCATATAAATATGTATACTTACATAGTTAAGATAGTAAATTTTCAAGGACTTACGTGGACTATATGAGAGAGAGAGAGAGAGAGAGAGCATACTTGAGAGAGGCAATGCGGTGGATGAGCTCCGAAGGTACGATTTCATGCTGAAGGCAAAGCATGGAGACGAAGTATTAAAAACACAAATAGTCAATGCTTAGAAAGTGAAAAAAAAGAAAAGAAAATTGAACACTGATAAAAATCGGAAATTACAAATACGGGGGAAAAGTATGTAATAATGAAATTGAAAACAAGTAGTAGTAGGAGTAGAAGTAAATAATTGAGAGAGAGAGAGAGAGAGAGAGAGAGAGAGAGAAAGAGAGAGACATTTCGCATGCCCATCTCGACGGCGGTGAGAACCCTGAAATCCTCTTTGGAGAGGTACCTCAGAACGTCCACATCCAGCTTCATGATGCTGCTTGTTTACCTCTCTTCTTCTTCTTCTTCTTATGCCAAAAAAACTCAGAGGATTTATAGCGCGTCTCCTGGGTGGTGCCGGTTGTGGGTGGTGGTTCTTCGCACGCTCGCAGAGAGAGAGAGGGAGACAGGGGGGGGTGGACTTTTCTCCGAGCCGACTAGGGTTCAAGTGTTTTCAGACTTCGAAATAAATTCACGTTTGTTAGGTTCTGAGATGAGATAAAATTGATAAATTCTCCAGATAAAAAAAGGTTTAAATTAGGGGAAAAAAAAGAAAAGAAAGAAAAGTCAAACTAAGGCTCCGCTCGGGAAAGCAAAATAAGTATTTACATTTTAAGAACGTAATTTTAAATTTAAAAATTATGTGCTTATACAAATAATTTTTTATTATTAATATGGATCTTATTTAATAGATCTTTTAATACGGTGCAAAAAAAAATTTGAAAATTTATTTTTCATTTACATTATTTTGAGTTTGAAAATATGAAATAAATACTTATTTTTTAAGAAGTTGTTCTGAAATGAGGCCTAAAAATTCCAACCCCCCCCCCCCAACCCACTTGTTTGGATTGAAGAGAAAGAGGAGAGAAAATAAGAACTCAAGTTTTGAGAATAGTGAAATTTTCCGCCCAATTTCTCCAAAGTTTCCATTCATTCTCTTTTTCCTCACTTTTCATCACTTTTTCTAAGTTCCAAACAAAGCCAACCCGTTTGCATATTTATTCGTCTTTGGTCAAGTTTTTTAACATTTTAACGAGGTAAATTTTCACTCCTTTATTTGTCCTCGTGTGATGTGAATTTACAAAATCAACATTTTATTTATATACTCTTTCACACTTAAAAAGGCAACAATATCAGTTCACATCACAAGAGAGGTGTGAAAATCACTACCCTTTAATAAATTCTTATACTTTTTGAATAAAAGTACACTATATACATTTGAAAAATAAAAATTAATTAAAAATTTTGACAAAAATATCACTAAAGACAAAAAAAAAAAAAAAAAACATGGATAACAAAATAGCTAAAAATTTTGGAGAGAATATTTCTTAATGGAAACTAAATAAAGTGTGTTTCAATTTTTCGAGTGGTTCAGAAAGACAGATTCATAGTTATAACCTGCTATTAATATTAACTCTTTCGCCTTATAGCGTGAGACCCATTTCGTCACTCTCTAAGCTAAACTGAATTCTTATATATGGCGGTCCCATTAGTTTACAAGTTAACTTATTCAGCTTATTTGCTTAAAAACAAACAGTTGAAGAGTGTTTGTTGGGTAATTACTTATTTAGCTTTTTCAGCGTATCAAACTAAAAAAGTGTGATTATTTTAAGCTTCGATTTGTAACCTTTTTTTTTTTTGCTTATTTTAAGTTGACAAAGTTGCAGATGAACAAAAAACTTCTTGATTTTAATATTTATAGAATTAATAAGAACAATTTCGACATTCATGCGATAATAAGCTATTTTACAAATTATCTAACCGGACAGCTCGAAGTTATATTTAAGCTCGTAAAAAACTACAACAAACATGTTTACAACTTATTTCAAGTCTTCTAAGCAAATAAACAATAACCAAAAAATATACTCCAACTAATAAGCAAACAGAGCTCTCTTGTTTTATGGTTGCAATGCCAAATGCCACTTTAGCTTACAGAGACAGATCTTACAAGTGTTGGGAACAGTTGATCTATAAAGATGTCAAATGACCAAAGATATGTCAATCTAGACCTCTTTTTCTCTGATTTTACCAATTGCATGATTTCCGTTTAAAACTCGTTTGGTTATGCTATCACTTAAAACTAGTTTTACAAGTACTCGATAAAAACCAAATTTAAGTTCGTTCAAGGTAGGATTTTAAGATGAATCAAATAAGTTGAACTCCGACTCAGGTTCCTTTTTTGTCTTTTAGTGAAATAAATGCATACACTTTAAAAAACAAAAGGAGCGTGGAAATTAGAAAAAAAGAGTGTGAAAATCACTCTCCTTCTCATGTTTTTATATCACTTCCGCACATTGATTAAAAATGGTGTGTTATATGACATAAGTATAAAGTGGGTTCCATTTTTTGTTTGTGGTTCTAAACTTATTGTTTTTGCTTTTTAAGAGTGTAAATTTAGGACATGAACGTGTGTTTTAGTGTGGTGTAGTTAAGATGTTTGGTAGTGTATAAAAATATGTTTGTATTATTTACCCACGGCAAATGATTTGGGCACTCCAATTTTCGATGACGACACTCTAAAAATGGTCTTTTATTGTAAAAATCATACATAGCAAGATACACTGAAAGACAAATATTTAAAGTGTCGTCATTAAAAATTGGAGTGTCAAAATTATTTTCCTTTACCCGCAACTCAATCCTCTCTCTCTTCCCCTATCTCTCTTGGGTTCGGCTCATGTCCAGTATACTAAAATCCAGTTTGGTCAAGTGAACGGTTGAGATTTATTCTACTAAATCCAAAGCTCCACATTACAGTTAGTTGCACTGCAAGCAAAGGGGAGCTTGCTTGGTCAATTAGCAACACACTAACCCAGGATTAGGAATGACAATGGGGCGGGGCGGGTTTTTGCATACCCCGACCCCAACCCGAAAATCATTACCCGCCCTCACCCCGACCGGGTTTTTTTTGGGTACCCCCGTTCCCGCCCCCGCCCCGTAACAATTAAAAAAATTAAAGTATAAGTAAAAAAGTAAAAAAAAAAATGCTAAATAAGAATAAAAATTATCTAAAACTTTTGAAATTATTTTTATGTCTTTTGGTATCGCGGTCAAATTTAAACTTTTAATTGCAATCAATATTTTAGATACTTCATTCCATTTTTTTATGTGTAGAATTTATTATAAATATTTGAAGAAAACTTTTTAAAAAATCCACTAAACACCAATAAATATCAATTTTTATTTCTTTTTTAAATTTAATTTGGCTACTTGATAGTAAAGAGACATTGTTTTTTGGATTAATGCTAAAAAAATGAAGGACATGTATATAAGTATATATACATATATAAATAAAATACATATATATATATATATAAGTTCGCCGGGTAGGGTAATTCGGGGCGGGGGCGCTTTCACTCCGAACTAGGGCGGGTTTGGAAGATTTTACCCTGACCCCGACCCGATACCCGAAAATGGGGTGGAAAACCCGCCCTGTTCAGGGCGGGGCGGGTATGATTGCCATCCCTACCCAGATTCGGGGTTGGTGCTGTGCAGCTGCTGCACAGCACCCTGCACTGCTCGGATGCCGTCCGTTCGGCAATTCAACAATTCAAATCTCATCTCGCCAATAAACAGCTCAGATGCAACATGGGTGGAGATATAATTTGAACCGTTGGATTGTCGAACAGACGGCATCTGAGTCGTGCAGAACGGTGCTGTGCACCCCAATCCCCATGCAATAGATACAATTTTTTATTTTTTTTATTTTGTCATACCATATACATGAGCAGAGATTAGCAACGGGGGGTTCAGAGGCTATCTATAGCCTTGAACCCCAAACCTACTTCCCGTGAGCGGATTAGCAGGATGTTAGTGTGTTAGTCAACGAGAGGGTCACAGGCTATCTATAGCCTTGAACCCCAAATCTGTTCCCCATGATGTACTCAAACTTAGATCACCACTGAGGAGAGAAATGATACAACCAACTTGACAAACTTGGTTTCTCTATTTTTTTTTTTTGTTAAGTCAGTTAATTTTCTGAGCAAATGCACTTGCTAACTCGAGCACTAGAGATGCCCAGGAGCATAATAATAAGCTTGTAAAGGCGGCTAAGTTCCACTAAGGGATTTTAAATTTTTTTCTCGTTTTGTCCTTATTTAATTTTTTTTTCCTGCATTTATTAATTTTACGCTTAACTTGTATAGATTATTGATACGTCCAGCGAAACTAAGCCGCATTACAAATCACTGCCCTAATCCATGATTTCTACGTCTATGATTAAAAAAAAAATCACTTCCTGATCATGTACAAAACTCATACTCCGTAATTTCTAAAAATGACCCTAGTTCGGCCAGTTTTATGTTTAAGAAATTATGTAATACTAGTTATTGACAGATTGAAATTTACAAAATACCACATTTTAACCGATATTTGGCTGTTGTTTCCCGCAACTCTGAGTCAAAGCTCTCTGTTCAGCATCTTCCCAATTTAGGAGTAATAGATATGGCTGAAATATCACAGTTGGAACGAGTAGAAATAGTCAGCTTTGCAGGTCAGTTACGAGATCCGCATTGCACAAAGATGTTCTAAATTTTACACACGAGGTTCCCACAAGCACAAAACAAGTACATTATTAGACACAAAACGTAATCAAACCCGAGCCAACTTTCACTGAACAAGTCCCAACCAAAGCACAAGCATATGACACCTCTCAAGAACAAAGCACAAGGAGGTAGATGCGCACATGCACAAACTAAAAATAGTTCTCATTCTTCATGCGCACATGCACAAACTAAAAATAGTTCTCATTCTTCAGCAGCACTAGCAGCACTTAGATCCACGCTGAGGTCAACAGCCTGCAAACAGAATAGATGATAGTTACTAATACTCAAGCCTTCAAGAGAGAATAATAACTAAAAGAGAGGAACAGGCCATGACAAACACACTACTAGTCATGGAAACATCTTGAACATAGGATTATCTACTAAGAGAACATATAATCATCCAAAAAACGTTTATCGAGGAATTTCTATCACTCTTGAACATGTAGTTCTTGATATCATCAAACACGCAGTCCAAACTCATAAAAAACATTCTTTGACTAGACAATACTCCTAAAATGTAGTAGCAGCCCGGAATGTGACCCAACCAACTTACTTATACTTGTCAAGTTAAAATCCCAAATTTATTAGGGAGAACAGGGGGAAACCAAAAAATTCTTTGATTTCTTTCCATCCTTGTCTCAATGTTGTCCACACAGATGAACATATATTACACACTAGCTACGACTTGTACATGATACAACATACACGATGACCTCTAACTTGCAACTTGATCTTTATTGGTCGGCTCACAAACAAGTACATTGTGAAACATATTATAGCCCCCACACATGAGGTAGCACGGTTTTTCAAAGTAAACTTAAGGGAGTACACTAGAGCAAGAGAGAAAAATCAAGTAACTAAAAAATCACATCTTGAAAACTCGTCACCATTGGTATCATGTCACATAAAGTTTTACCAAATGTGATCAAATTTGATACGTCATTAGAAGGTAAACACAACCTTATGGAATAATGATTGTGTTGAAAACTTCCCTGTACACGGCAGGATATTTAGAACAGGCAAATCAACTGGCTCGAGGCTTTCATCTAGCACTTGCTAATTATTACCATCAACAAAAAGGTTGACCAAGAATAAATAAAGAACATAGATTGATGGACCAGGAATTACAAGTACTTCATTAAAACTCCATGATAAAGCTTCTTTCTTTCTTTTTTTTCATTTTTTTGACTGGATACATCATGAAGTATTATTTGCATACTAAGTGGACACCACAACTTCATTTTCTTTTTCCATTTTTTTGCATACAATAATTAAGTGGACACCAATGTCACGACTTACAAGACCTACGAAACAAAACAAATAACCATCACTATCCATCTCATCCATGAATGAAGCCAGAAATCTTGCTAGTGACAAAACATCTAAATCAATGGCAATATATCTTTATGGACAGAATATTGCTAACTTAGAAAAAAATTACCTTTCCAGTAATCATGGTATACATGTTGAGCACATCCATGACAGTCGACTCAAAGTGAGTTGTGGCATCATAACTCTGTTTAACGTAGTGCAATGATTAAGCAAGATTATCAAAGGTTGAGCCAAGGGATCAATAGTGGAAGTTAAGAAAGCCTACTGCTGATATAAAACAGTTGTCGAGAGAAGGTTCATTGACTGGCTCAGATCTGTCATAAATATCAAAGAACAACTCTTCCACGGGTCCCAACAGATCAATTCCTGGTTTCAGTTCAATCTCGGGCTGATCGGTCTCCGCCTCCGTTGATACAAATGCAATGAATTTTCCTTTTGGGGCAACATTGTGAGAATAAGAACAACAAAAAAGATACCTGCAACAACCACCGAGGGCTCAGACAAGGCAGCTAATTAAGTAAGAAACAAAACCCCAAATATTGTCTTCAACAATTTGCAATATCAAGTTCAAAACAATTGCATACAGAGATCAAGGCCATTACAGTTCAAAATATTAAGCAATAGTCGGAGCAAAGAAGTATGAAGTATGAACACTTCTAAGAAGACTGTGTCTTGTGTCGGACATGACAAATTGCCAGACACTTTATTATTTCCCAACATTTTTGGAACCAAAACAATATTTACACAACGGAAGCCAAATCCCCACTACTTCGGCAACAACGATCAAATGCAACGCTCAAACACTTAGGCATACATTTCCATCCACCACTCAGTCATTTATGTCATAAATAGAATATAGGGACTTTTTACCTAGTCTTATGCTGCATTATCCATTAAGAACACATGCATATGTGCAACATATATCATTATATAAACTTATACATTTTTAGCGTGTCCTGAATGTGTTGTGTCCTCAATTTTTTTAAGCAGCTTGTCCATGTCATAGTGTCATGTCACAGTGTCCATGCAACTTAGAGTGGGAGACTCCAAGAACCTTTAAAAACACAACATCGTTAGCCAATAGAATCCAAACACGCTAGGGCAATGTGGAGCCTTTAAGTCCAAATTCCAGCAAAAGGGAAATAAGAGTAGGAGGTCAACTCTCCCCATGGATTTGTTCTAATATCTCCAAGATCACACACCTAGACATGTTCGTAAAGATCAAAATTGCTATATAGAGATTACATCATAGGAAAGACACAGTAGTCTAAACAAATGGAAATTGTTCAAGTCATTCTTTAGTGCCGTAAAAGACACAATGTAACTTGCGGTACATCAGCTGCTTTAAGTTCCTCTCCAAACCTAACAATTACAGAACAGAACCAATGAATTTGACTACCAATCGATCAACTATATCACCATCAGCCACACTCCTCCAGTACCGATCATAAACTCAATGAAGGATTTCCACTATGAGGAATCTAAAAAATTCCATATTCTCAATTTCAGCTTCCTCCCCCATTAATCTAATTACTTCTCATTGCTAAACTGTATGACTGGTCATCTAAGTGGAGAAACAGAGCTCAATAGAGAAAAGTGATTAATGCGGCTGACCCCAATTTATTGGTAAGTAAGACTAGGTTTGGTTTGGTGCAATTTGAATCTTGGTAGGATCTAATTTTTTCCCTTCGGAAACATGAATCAAACTACACCTATTGTTATGTAAAAAGCATTGACGATACAATAAAAACAACTAATTTAAAAACAAGGGCACAGAATCTCGAAATTTAGTCCTTTATAAAAGATGGGAGGGTCCTCACATATCTGATTTGCGACCCAACTGCTTCTGTGGTAGAATAACCTGCACTGAATGACAATCATTGGTGTTCGGGATTGGGTGGTTCATAATGGCAATTGCCCTCGCAACCCTACCAACTTTCCTTACCTGTCACATACCATGGTTCACAAGATCCAATTAATTTTCAGCGAAATCATAATTCAACTATTAGGACACAAAATCTTCATATCATATACTTCACTTTTTCCTGATAAAAGAGCCTCGTATCAGAGTTCACAGATTGACTTAGGTGCTGTTTGGTAAAACTGAAAACTCAATGCTGAAATTTAAATTGAATATTTTAGTTCCATTAGTTCTAGTGGTTCTCTTTTAAATTTACAAACAGTCACCATGTATTTGTCGTAGCGGTGGAGTCATGATTGTGATGGCGCGACGATGGAGAGTTGGTGGTAGTGGCAGAGCGGCGGAGCGTTTATGGTAGTGGTGGAGTGGTGATGGTAGTGGCGACCGCAATGGGAGTGATAGTGGTGGTCATGGCGGAGTGGTGGTGATGGGCAATGATTGTGGCGGTGGTGTGGAGGAAATGATTGAATGCAAGCACTCATGAATTCAGACAGAAATAAGTAGCACAAAGCTACTTTCGTTTATATTTTAGCCTAAATTTGAAGAGGCACTTAATCTTTTAAGCAACATAAAATGTGGTTATCAAACCTACTTAATCACTTATTACTAGGCTCCATTCTTTTGGCCTTTAACTAAAACTTAACTTAAATTTAGAATTTTGTCCTCACTTTTCTTGCTAAAAAGTGGTTATTTTTCAAAATACTTGGGTAAAAGAAAAAAAAATTTACTTTTCCGATTCCTTTCGTCGAGACGAATCAATAACCTACAAAAGTTTGGCACAAAACCAACAAATGCGAAAAAATTTCAAATAAGGACAAATTTTTCATATTTAAGTTAAGGCCAAAAGAACGGAGCCATGATCCAATTAGTTTTAAGTGTTGAATTTGGGTTATCAAACAACCCCTTGCTATATGAATGCACATCCAAAAATAAACACTAAAAAAATTGAAAATGAATACTCAAAAATAATACTCCATCCCAATTTAAGTGTCCACTACGGTTCTGCGTGTCATTTTCAATTGCTTATATCTCTCAATATATATTATGTTTTATGTTTTTGAATCATTGTCTTATAAACATAATTGAGATTTATCAAACAAGATCCATATTGCATATTTTTAGCAACATACATTAAGAGATATAAACAATAAAAAATGGCACGCAGAATCGTAGTGGACACTTAAATTGGGACGGAGGGAGTAAATAGGTATCCGGTTACATGCTCTTGCATGAGACCAACCAACCACTGACAACCAGCAGCTGGAAGTAGGGCTGAGCATGGACCAGATTGATCTAGTTTCATAGTAAACCAATAATCAAACCACTATCTATGGTTTGTCAAAGCTGGAGGTAGGGATCAATGTTATCAATACCGTTCCGTACCGGCCAATACAGGCTGGTACGTACCGTTTTTGACAGAATCCGGTACCCTATACCTCTAATTCCGTTTCGGCTTAAATACCGGCCGGTACCGGACAGCACCGGACTACTTTTAAATTTATTTTTTTCTTTAAGTACCGGTCAATACCGGACAAATACCGGATGGTACCGGGCCAATACGGGACGGTACCGGACAAAAACCGGATTTTTTATTTTTTTTATTTAAAAAAACTGTATATTATACTATAAATTCGTTTAAGTAGGAAAATAACATTAATAGCGATCAATCCGAAATGGTACCCGGTATTTGACCGATACCGCTACATACCAAGAATCACCAACTAATATCTACAGACTAAGAATTTGGAGAACCAAATCAACCCATAAAACAAGGTTTGGGTTCAGTTTTAAACCACAGTTTGCTTAAAATTGAGATATCATCTCCATAATCTATTTAAAGTACTTAAAATTAAAATTGCATGGATAAGTTAAACCAAATCTTATATTAAAACTAGTTCTATTAAAATCACCAACTAAAGAAGCGGAGACGAAGGAATAGTCCATGGAATGTAGTATTAGAACAGGATATTAGTTACGGAGCAAAAAGATTAGGCAATCATTTGACTAAGCCCAAGCTAGTATGTTTGGTATATTTGACTTATACGAATAGGTTTTCATGTATAGAAGTTTATGGATATTGGAAGTGAGAGAGTAGGGTGGTGGAAAGGAGCATTAGATTAGGAAATTAATTGACTATGGAAAAAAAAGTTTATTCAATGTATCCAAACAAATTATACGTTTTTGACTGTATTATACGGTTTAGATCGGTTTGAAACCGAAAACGTTAACGTAAATCCACAGACCAAACCATTTAACATGGTTTCTAATTTTTTAAAACCGAGACCAACCACATTACTAAAAAATCAAACCAAACCATTTGGTTGACTTGATTCACGGTTTGGTAGTTATTTTGCTAACCCCCAGCAGGAAGGCTGGAAAAAAACTTAACAGACTATAATACTAGTTACCTTATTGGGTAAGTAGGAAGGATCGCATACAACTTTCTTGCACCTAGCAGTTTCTCCTTCTGATGTGACACCAATAACCTGGCCTTCTTCATTGAACTCTACCTGGAATTTGAGCAATAACAGACACCTTTACTGAGCGTCCAAGTAAACAAGATGAGAGCAAATAATAAGGAAACTAATGATTGATCTGAGAAACAAAACAAGAATTACCTTGCATTCAGGTTTATTCAACATGTATGTCCCACCATAAACAGCACTTAACCGAGCAAATGCCTTTTTAAGAAATGATCGTACAAGAAGTAAAAGGATAAGACTCAAAACAATAATACAATACCAGGAGTGAACAGAAAAAGACAAGAGAAAGGACCTGAGGGAGCTCCCCTAGCCCGTACAAAGGGTAAATGTAAGGAGATCCTCCTTGGAAACGAGCAAGAGACTCGGAATAAAGCTGCAACACCAAGCAAAAGACTTAAACAAGTGCAAAATAAAGTGGACCTTCAAATCTAAGCATTCAAACCTACACACAGTATGAACCACAGATCCCACGCATTTTCACTTTGTTCTTCTACAATTACAAGTTTTGAGAAAAACTTTTTACTCTTTGCATGGTTCCCAATAAGTTTCTCTAGCTATCTATCTCCACTCATTACGTCAAAAAAAATTCTCAAAACCAAACAAAGTGTTTACACCTTCATTCTCTTGACAGTATCCAAAGCAGGCTCGTCTAAGTAGCGATCATCTCTGTGAAGTGCCAAAGCATGACCAATAAAGTCCACAGTGTTATCATCAAGACCATATTTCCTGTGAGAAAATTAAGTTGACAGTTAGAAGATTTTTTTAGCATGCAAATAACACAAAGGTTCTTTAGGACGCAAAGGGTAACCACACATGAACTACAGAAACAATTGGCTGCTGTAAATTCTTTAGGACCAAGCACCCACTACCCAACAAGCAAGTAATATGTAGGAGTAATACTATAATTCTCCTCACCAAGCAGAGAACGGAGGAAATTAGAAACAAAGGAAACAAACAACAGCAAATTAGACATGAAATGTAATTGGACAAGGAAAATCTTCTTTACGAATAGAAAATGCAGAACCTTTTTCTGTGGGACTGATGCCCAAGTCTTAAAGGTACCTTGTTAAGAGTCATCACCCACTCTCCTTTCTACATCCCTAATTTTCGCTCTCATTTTCTAGATTGCATGTTGGGTAAGCAAATCCTAGACAGCTATCATCACCACCTCTAACAGAGGCTTCTAGTTTGTCCTTGGCCAGTGACCAGACTTTGTAAGTCAGCAAAACACAGCCTATAAATAAGGAGTCTTGGACTCCAATACTTGTAGAGTGAGTGCACTAGTGATCAGGAAGTTTAGTTTGTGTAAGTGAGCTTGAGTAGTGTGAGCATAAGAACACCCCAAGGAGTGTATAGTGTCCCATAATTATTGTTCTCCTTTATGAGACTGCCCACGCAAGCTATCAAAAGACTGTATTGGGTGTATACTCAGTGCAAATGTATTATGAACAAATTGCTGAAACTAATAAAATGTCCTTTGGTACTTAAACCGAACATACCACTCTGCATTTGGAGATCACCTCACACAACTAAAGGTGCTTCTATATATATACGTACATACAGATATGCTTTGTTATTGCAAGAATGAATTCTCGTCAGGCATGTATAGTATCGAGAATTTTAAGAACATATCCCTAAAACTTCAACACATTTCAAACTCACACTTGCATATTTTGGAAACACCATGCTTAAATTGAAAATCTAATATCCCTTTTTTTATTCTCCAGCCTTCTCTCCATTGTTCAACAAAAATTACACCACAATTTTTCATGATTTTTCCAGCGCTCATGTTCATTTCAGAGAAAATTATGGTGTTTACATAAGTTTCCTGTGCAATTCAAAATCTGTACATCATTTGACTTCATTAAAATGCAACTGCAACTGCAACTGCCACTTCCTTTTCCTCCTATAATAGTATATTAACTTTCTGTTTCCGGCGTTGGTAAGCAAACAGCGGATACTCAACTTGAATTGAACCATTTGAGAGAAAACCGAACATACTGTCAAAAGTAGGGATGGCAACGGGGCGGATCGGAGGCGGATATTGCAATATCCGAACCTTCCACCCGCCCCTGAACTCCGAATGGATATATATTTTGGTCCTCCATCCCCGCTCTGAATGGGGAACGGACATCCGATCGGATATCCAAATCCAAATTTGAAAAAGAAAGAAAAAAAAAGATTGGAACTCGATAAAAAAAAAATCTAACAGATTGAAAAAAAACACAGATAAAACTAAGATGTGTGTATGCATACCTGATGGCATCAAAGCCGTACCAACGAGGGGAATCGCGGCCCCTAGGGTTAACGAGCATGAAAACAGAAGCGGCGGCGGAGGAGCAGAATGCAATGAATCGGAAGACGAGGATCAGGGTGTTGAAATGGCGTAGCTTCTGTACGGAGACAGTGGAGTGGAAGTGATGGAGAGGAGGAGTGTTCCGTCGGATTCGGGGGCCAGGGGAGGGAGTCTCGCCGCCGCCATTCCTGAGGGGAGATTGCCGCATCTCTTGGCTGGCTGGGGTGGTTTTTTAAAGAAAGAGGGAGGTTGGGGAGGAGAGAGAGAGAGCGGGGTGGGGGGGGAGAAGTCATGGGCGAGGGGGAGGGAGACTCGTGTGAAGTGAAGTCGGTCGGGGGGGGGGGGAGGAGAAACTGACTATTGACTAACCCTCCAAAATCAAAATAAGAGGAATTTATATTGTCGGGTATTCCGAGGCAGATCAGGGCGGATCGGATACGGATCAGATATCGGATTCGGGGCGGATCAGAGGCAGACTTACCTCCGAATCCGATCTCCGTTTTTTTTATTACAAACCAGAATGAATTTTTCAGATGTCAAACATATCATCCATGGCCCTTGAAGAGTACTCAAGGTTCCAAGTTTGTTAAGTTTTGGTAGAGTAAAAGTTTGAAGTCGTATCCTAGATATAGTAATTTTGAGATCCCAACTGGATAATGTACCTTGAAAAACCCACCAGAAAGCAAACTCGACAATCCAAATTTGAGAAGTAAAAGCATACAGATAAAATTCTGAGGTCATCTTTCAGATTAATAGAAGTGAAAAACAGAAAAGGAGAAGATTAGTAGCATACGCAATAAGCTCTCTAGTTGTCACTCTAGCCAGGTCCATCCCCTCGTGTGTTTTGGGATCAGTTTCATCATAATCTTGTACATAAATGAAGAACTTGCGAGCCCGGCGCTTTTCAAAAATGCCCATAAGAGGAGATTTGAGGGCCTCCATATCAGTTGCCGGCACCTTGTGAACCTAGAGCACAAGGCTTATTAGAAGCTAATAAGGCGAATTCCGTGAAATTGAGTCTCAAAGAAATCATAATATCAAGTTTTGGCGCTGAGGCAAGGAAAAAATATTCTTGCCACGTAGAACACAGTTGGCATACCTTTCCTTTGTTATAGACGAAGCTCCCATCTACAGCTTTGAAGTACAAATATTTGGTAACATCAGTGTGAATGAGTACTCGTACAAGAGTACCATTTGCCATCATAAACTGAGAAACAAAAAAAATGCTCAAAACACCAAACAAGCTGGAAAGTACGAGGAATGCAACAATGGTTGACACAGTGTGAAAGATAGAACCTTTGGGACCATATCCACATTGTAATCCCTACTCGAACCCAAATGAGCTGGAGGCTTGTCACTTCCTCTAAACCTCTTCCAGAGCTGTAAATAAACAATACCATCATCAAAATTAGATGATGAATGGCAAGTTCAGATTGGCTGAAGATATTGTGAACGACTTCGATAACATAAACCTGAATAAGGTTAAGTGAAGTTGACTCTCCTCCATAATAGTCGTTCCTATCCATGTGCAGAACCTGGTACATGACATATAGAGAATTACGGATAATAATGCAGAGTTGAAGCCTGATGTCTCTCTTCAACGTCTCTGTCCTTTACTTTTCCTACTTTTGAGTTTTCACACCTTCGCCAACAAGTTGGCTTAGGAATCAGGATTTCCCAAAACAAAAAATCGTCACTCATGGCCAATCATTTTCCCTTTTAAATATAACAAGTGTAATCCAATTCTTAAGCAGAACCATAAAAATGAAAGACCGTGTTACTAGACTTAAAAGCAGATATCAAAAACATAGCAGCAAATACGAAACAATATTTTTTTTCAAAAACAAACTGCAGTAAATGAAATAGATCCACTAATCGAACGGAAGTCACTTCTTTGCAACTTCTAACTCCACCCAAAGCACAAACCGGATACAAATGTCATTAACTCCACCCAAAGCCCAAATTGAACTCAAATATTACTAGTGACCTCGGTCATACATAAAAACACCTAGCTCATACATAAAAACACCTAATGGGAGGCCATTTCTACAAACAAAATCATCCAAAAAAAAACTGTGTCGTATAACAAATTAAAAAACCCTTGAGCATCCAAGTCCATCGGATGATTCGGATCCCAACAAAACAGTAACTGGGACCACTTCCCCGATCCAAAAATAGCACCGTTGAATTGCTAGATTTGACCAAGACCAATAAAAAAACAATAATAGATACAGCTCAGTTCCAGAAATATATATGGATGAAAAGAGAGGAGCAGAAAGAAAGAGAAAAAGACCTTAAGGCCATCAACGGAAAGAAGACCGCTAAGGATGCATTCTTTGAGGCCGGTCCCAAGCACAATCACGTCGTACTCTTCATCCATGGTTGGATCGGCAACTCAAGTCTCGGGTAAAGATCAAATGACAGAGATGTAAACGGATTCAAAGAATTGGAGAAAGCTAGGGTTTGATGGTATTCGTCGATATACGTACGTATGGACAGGGTATATATATAAATTCAACGGAGGGAAAGCGAAAGAGAGAGAGGAGTGAGCAAACAAGTCTTGAGATGCTCGATCTTGGATTGCTTTTGCTTTGTTTGAGCTAATTAAGGGTGACCTCCCTCAGATTCCTTGTAATGTTGGCAAGTTTCAAATTGACCCCTGTAGTTTGAACTTACTTTGTCCGGTCCGGTTCGGTCCGTTAAGAACATTCACAGTGGGCTAATTAAAATTAACAATATTTTTAAGAGTAAGAATATTTACTCAAAAATATGTTCACAATCGAATAATTAAACTTACCAATCTCTTAACAACTAATCCAATTTTAGCTATTGGATTACTAAAATTAGCAATCTTTGTCAATAATCAAATTTAATAAATCTCACATCCTTCCAATTAAGTGCACTCATCATCAAACGAAAATTTCATCCCTCTTCTCTTCTCTCTTTTCCAACCGGGCCAGCAAGTGAGCAGTCCAAAAGGGTGCATTTGGGTTGACACGATGAAGCGTCTTGTGACGCATAAAACCAATTCCATGGAATTGTGAAGCGAGGGCCGAAATGGGGATGGGTACGAAGGTGGGTAGGCAGGGATGGAGGCACGGACGTATATAACTGTTAGGATTCTGCCTTGTTCAGATCAAGTTTTTGGAGAAAAAAAATCTAACTAAAAAAACACTCATTATTCGTACTTTCAATCATTACTTTCATTTCTTTCTTAATTCATTACCCTTATCTCCAATCATTATTATCATTTCTATCTCTATCTCTCTTCATTCGTTACCTCTATCTCCAATTATTACCCTAATTTCTCTTTTCACTCATTACCCCTTAAACCATACTCTAAATTTTTCAAAAAAAACTCATCTAAACACAACATTGTTCTTTTTGACAATTTTATTTAGAGACAATTTAGTAATAAAAAAAATCAAGGAATATGACTTCTGGATACAACTCCAGAAAACAATTGCATGTTGACTCATTTATATCGAATGTCTATAGATACAACTGGGTCCGGAGCTTTGTTTGAAAATTATGTTCCTAACATTTCTAGTTATTAGTGATAATAAAAAATTGACCTGGGGGCGTGTTTCATGAGTAAAGCCCTTCTACTTTTTCTCACTGCCTAGTAATTCTACAACTCAGATTTTCAAAAATCTCTGTGTCTGTGAGAAAAAAAAGAACTGATAAAATAGGAAAACGAAATAAATAAGAGTTCGTTCCAGAACACTTTCTTAAAAAATAAATACTTATTTTTAGGGGTGAGCAAAAAATCCGTCAAACCGCAAAATCAGTCCAACAATCCAAACCGAATGATTTGGTTTGGATTTTTAGTAGGGTGGTTTGGTTCCGGTTTAAAAAAATTAAAATCATGGTAAATAGTTTGGTTTGTGAATTTACGTTAATGGTTTTGGTTCAAAACCAATACAAACTGTACATTTATATATCTCATTTAATTTAAATAAACCAAGTATACATAAGAGTTATATTTAGTCAACTAATTTTCTAAATTAATAATCTATTCAATCCACAGTCCTATTCACAACATCTATATATTACAACTTACTCCTATAGTTAAATTCTCCATTTTACGAGTTGTATTCCGCCCACGTTTAATTATATTTTGATTAAGTACTTTTCCTAGTTTTGTTTTGTTGTAATCCAATGACATTGTCCAAACAAAAAAAAAAACTTATTCCTATAATTTTGGTACAGCAAAAGTACATAGTATATAAATATGTAATGCTTCATTTAGTGAATAGTGGTTCCACGGTTCAATTAATTCATAAATTTTCCTATATTTCTAAAAATGAAAATCATTCTTAGTTATCTCCGCAATTTTGAGTTCTTTAAATAGTTTACGAAGACAATATTTCAATGTTGTTAAAAGAAAAGGTGATATTAAAAAGTTTTAAGTAAACCGTGGTTTGTTTGAACCGAAACTGAATCGTGGATTAATTGTTTGGATTGGTTTAGTTCTGTATTTTTTGTGAGATGGTTTGGCTCCCTAAATTCATAGTTTGTAGGTAGTGGTTTAGTTATTGGTTTACTGTAAAATCGAACAAATCCGGTCCATGTTCACCCTTACTTATTGTTGGCGTGAATCGTGTAGATATTATTCTTTTCCTTACTTAGTTATTTGTACTACGTGTATTCCTTATTTAGCTTTGTGTACTACATGTACTAGTACTAGTGTAGTGCAGTACATCTTGTAACCCTATATAATTGTAGACACCCCAATCTGAGCTTCCAGATTAGTTTACTTACGGTTTTTGATTCCCCGATGATGAAATGGATCAAGAACACCCCGGGAATGATAGCGTGTTTGAGCTTTGAGTGTTTGCAAAACCCTTGAACCTGACCTAGCCTAAGCCACTTCAAAAACAAAAAACCCAGCTGGTCCGCGCCAGGGCGCAACCATCCCGCGCCCGGGCGCACCATCGCGTGCCAGAGTCACTCCATCGCGCGACAGTGCGCCAGGGCGCACCATCGCGCGACAGACTCACTCCGTCGCGCGACGGTCCAACCTACAACCGACCTTTCCTGAGGAGGACAGTTGGCCACCGATGCAGCCTCAGCCAGGCCTCGTGGACTGGCTGAAGGCCTCTCTTTCCAACCAGATTCACCCCCTTTCCTTATAAATACCCCCTTTGGCCTTCCATTAAAAGGGTTAGCATTTTCCATTGTTTCTCTTTCAAAGGGTGAACAAAATTCAAAAGTTTTCAAAGGGTTACAAATTTCACACATCTTGGCCATAACCTTGCCTTCTTCTTTGCAAACCAAAGAGATACAAGGGCACTCAAGAACATAGCTTGTTCTTTTTCCTCCATTTTCAACCACTCAATCAAGCATTCAAACCTCAACCTCAATTCAAAGCTCAAATACTCTTTCAAACCCGAAGCCAAAGGTATAGCTTACCTTTGTTCTGTTTCTATTCTGATCTCTGAGGGGGGCTGGCAGGGCCAAGACTGGTAATCAATACCAGTCCTGGTCCTAAACCTGGCAAGGTTTCGAAAACCGTCATGGTAGGAACCAGTGCGCGATGGTCCCACTCTCTCGCGCGACACTCCGGTGCTGCATGAGATGGACCGCGTGGGGATTGGTGTCCTACTGTTTTGCATTTATGTGTATATAGATCACTCTGTAAGCATGATAATAACTAGTTTATTGCTTTCTTTTGTTAGAAATTGTTAGCGGTAGTTCAATATGCTTATATGTTGTTTTGAAGTACCCCTGGGATTATTCTGGACCTGTCCCAGAACCCAGAAATGTGTAAACCAAGCACTGGTCTGGTTGCGCCAGGGCGCAACCATCCTGCGCCAGGGCGCACCATCGCGCGACAGACTCAGTACATCGCGCGACAGTGCGCCAGGGCGCACCATCGCGCGCCAGGGCACATCCTCGCGCGACAGTGTGACTCCATCGCGCGACAGTCTTCTCCGACCAGTGACTGGCCTTGCACGGGTAGCTCGGCCTTAGGCCATTATTTTGTCCCCACACTGTTTATGGGGTGTTTTATTAATTTGTAGAGCTTTTTCAGCCTTTAAACTGTATATTATGCTGCTATAAACTGCGTGGTTTGTCCTGGGTGTGCACTGGTCCTTCCAGAGCCCAAAGGGTTTGAGAATAAGAGCTGTGGGTTTGAACTCACCGGCAAGCGCGTGTTTTGGAGCTGTGCGCGCAGGAGTGAACAGTATGCAGTGACTTGTTCAGTGCAGACTGGTTTCTTCCTGCGCACGTCACTCTAAAACAGGGGCCTCCCAGTTTGTTTAAACTCCCACAGCAGTCTGTTCTCATCCTATACTAACTGCTCATCTATGCTATCTATCACATCCTACAAACGTGTTACAGTTTTAATCCCCTTTAACTGTTCTCCCGCCCTAATTGGCTAAAAATTGATTAATCAAACAGAATCGCAAACAAACATCTTTCGCAAATGCCTAAGTAGAGACCGATCTCCGGATTGGGCGAGAGGGGTGCCATAAAACCCTTCCCCTCTCGTAACCTGGCTCCCGAACCCAGATATGGTTATGACGGACTGGTTCCTTAACTTTTTCAAATCAAACAGCGCGGCAAGTGCTTCGAAATACAGTTCCTTGGGTGTCGGACCTTCAAACCCAAGTGGCGACTCTGTATTTTTCGCAAGCGCTTGACGTCCAGCTCAAAAAGCGCTCCCGCGAACCGGCAGCATCTTTCCTTTCTCAAAAGGGTAGGGGAACGGAATCCCCTTCCCGGAGGAAAGAAAGATCGGGGCAAATCGCATTGCCCACAATAATGCCTCTTTTGAAGGTTTAGAAATATACAGAAATTTAGCCTATTCAATTTATTGCTTTTATCTTGGTATCAGAGCCTACCCTAAAATTTCTAAACCCTACTTCCGTCTCTGTGCTTCTTGCCCATTGACATTCGATCAAAATTCTTCTTTCTTCCTTATTTCTCGTGCTAATCACGACTGATGAGAGTAAATTCGTGGTGTCCGCTAGCGGCAACGCCCAAGTGGTGATTGTCCAGAGTGACTCCTTTACCGCCATTCCGTTTGGGATTAAATTGAATGGCTCGAACTACACTATTTGGTCTCAGATGATGGAGTTACATGCTACCGGTCAAGAGAAAATTGGTTACTTGACAGGCGATACTCCTCAGCCCGTTAAATCCAATCCCAGTTTCCCGAAGTGGCAAAAGGAGGATGCCATTGTCAAGGGTTGGTTGGTGAAAATGATGGAGCCCAACCTCCTTGGCTTGTTTCTTAGTCTTCCTACTGCTGCCACTGTTTGGACTGGTGTCACCCAGATGTATTACGATGGCGCCGATGAGTCTCAACTCTATGAGTTGTGTTGTAAGGCCACCCGTATCAAACAGGGTGGTCGCCCGGTTCCGGTATACTTTGTCAAACTCCAAACTATATGGCAAGAGCTTGATAAGCGCTGCCCAATTTCCATGGCCTGCCCTATTGATATTAAGGCACGTCAAGATGAAATTGTGAAAGATCGTATCTATGATTTTTTAGCTGGCTTGGACGATGTATTCGATGAAGTCCGAAGTGACTTTCTACGGCTCAAGCCGCTTCCTGGTTTGGAGGATTCCTTTGCCTATGTACGTCGTGAGGCACAACGCCAGCATATTATGCTCAGCTCTGGTAGTGCTGGAGGTCTCCCTTCCGTGGCCATGGTCTCCAAAGCACCGAGTGCACCGATCCCTCGTCTTCCTCGGCTCTCTGATGTGGAAAATAAGGAGGCTTTGCAGTGCACCTTTTGTAATGGTACTAGACATACGGCTGATATTTGTTTCAAGAAAAATGGTTACCCTGATTGGTATTTGGAACGCCGTAGTCAGCTCAAGGGTGAACGTACCACTTGCCGACCTGGCGTCGCTGCTATTGTAGCTATTGGCATAACGCCCTCTGTTGGCTCGAGCCACAAGTCTACTATGTTTCATTGCAATTCCTCCGACCAGAGCATATCTTCTATTTATCAGCCCTGTCTCGAAGATTCCAATTCGGATGCTAGTAATATGGGCAAGGCTCTAATTTTGTCCAATGATCGCGACACAGGTTGGATAATCGATTCAGGCGCCACTGATCGCATGACTTACGATAAATCCTTATTTTAATATGCTTCCTTCCCTCGCAAAGATCGTGTTATTACTGCCAATGGTGATACTGTTCATGTGACAGGGGCTGGCTCTATTGCTCTCACTCCATCGTTATCCTTGCACCATACCTTACTCATTCCCACTTTGTCCAACAATTTATTATCTGTGAGCTAAGTTACTAAACAATTGGATTGTATTGTATTGTATTAATGTTTCCTATGTTTTGCTTACTTCAGGATATCCAAACACGGGAGATCATTGGGCGTGGTACAAAGCGAGGGGGATTATATTATGTGGATGATGTTGCAGCCAATCGAGTTCTTCAGGTGCAAGGGACAATGGATGATAACTGCAAGAAAGTCTGGTTATGGCATCGTCGTCTTGGGCATGCTTCTTTTGGTTATTTGCATCGTTTGCTTCCGTCCTTATTTCAGGATGTTAAAGACTCTGAGTTCAAATGCAATTTTTGTATTCTAGTTAAGAGTCATTGTGTTCCTTATCCTTTGAGTTTTAATAAAAGCACTATTCCGTTTGGATTAATTTATTCTGATGTGTGGGGTCCTTCCCCTATGACTACTCCAACAGGAATTAGATGGTTTGTTACGTTTGTAGATGACTGTACTCGAATGAATTGGCTGTATGTGATGAAACATAAGAGTGACGTTGGCCCTATTTTTCAAGTTTTTCATCAAATGATCAAATCCCAATTTTCTCTTGCTATCAAGGTTCGTCGCTCTGACAATGGTGGAGAGTATATATATTAATTCTACACTCTCTCAGTTCCTTCAAGACCATGGGCTGATACATGAAACTTCATGCATTGACACTCCTGCACAGAATGGTGTTGCAGAGCGTAAGAATCGCCATATTCTCGAGGTTGCAAGAGCTCTTCTCCTTGGTGCTTCAGTACCTAAGCGTTATTGGGCTGATGTTGTCCAATATGCTATCTATCTAATGAACAGACTACCCTCTCGAGTTCTTGATTTTCACACTGCTATGGAAGTCTTGGCATCTCATGTGCCCCTAACACCCACTTAAATTTGTCTCCACGCATATTTGGTTGCGTGGCCTATGTTCATATTCACAAGAATCAACGAAGCAAATTGGATCCATGTGCTATTCAGTGTGTGTTTCTGGGATTTTTTCCTACACAAAAAGGATACCAGTGCTATCATCCTCCTACTCGACACTCTTATGTTACTATGGATGTGACTTTCTCAGAGTCAGAAATGTATTTTGCTTCTCCCATGTCCAATCATGTCTTTCAGGGGGAGACGAATGCTGAGATTGAAGGAGAAATTGAAGGACTTGAATGGTTTGAAGTCGTTCTGGAAGATGTACCTATTGAAATGGGCCCTGGTTCAAGTCCTATTGGCTCTGGCTCAAGTCTTATAGGTCCGGGCTCAAGTCCTATAAGCTTTAGCTCTGCTGAAGGTGTGGCTGACTCAGTATGTGATTCCCCCTCTCGTGACTCTACAGTACCTGCCCATGCTCCTATGGATATTCCCGAGGTAAGTAATTTGGACATTAATATTTCTTCTAATCCTAAAGCAATTGAAAAGTCTTCTTATCAATTGCCTCTTAGACAGAATCGCGGTCATCCGCCTGACAGGTTTTCTCCAAAAGGAAAGGCAAGGTACTCAATTGCTCATTATGTGTCTTCACATAGATTGTCACTGCAGTATCAAGCATTTGTGAATCAGATGGCTGCAATTCAGATTCCTAACAGAGTTGAAGAGGCTTTGAAGGATCCAAAATGGATAGAGGCTATGAATGAAGAAATGAAGGCACTACAAAGGAACAAGACTTGAGACATCGTTTTATTACCGAAAGGCAAGAAATCAGTGGGTTGTAGGTCTTTACCATTAAACATAAAGCTGATGGAACGATTGATAGGTACAAGGCAAGGTTGGTAGCAAAAGGATATACGCAGACATACAGTGTGGATTATCAAGAGACTTTTGCACCAGTGGCAAAAATGAACACTATTCGAGTTTTATTGTCCTTAGCAGCCAATTTTGATTGGCCTTTGAAGCAGTTTGATGTGAAAAATGTTTTTTTGCATGGAGATTTGAAGGAAGAGGTATACATGGACTTTCCACCAGGATGTGGGATGGTCAATGAATCAAGGAATGTGTGCAGGTTGCGAAAGGCTCTCTATGGTCTAAAGCAATCACCTCGAGCGTGGTTTGGGAGGTTTACACAAGCCATGAAGAGATATGGTTATCGTCAAGGAAATTCTGATCATACCTTGTTTATAAAACGAAAGGATGGTAAGGTTACTTTGTTGGTCATTCATGTTGATGATATGATTGTCACAGGTGATGATACTGATGAAATTCAGAAACTGCAAGGTTATTTAGCATCTGAGTTTGATATGAAAGACTTGGGAGGTTTGAAATATTTATTAGGAGTTGAAGTTGCTCGCTCTAGTGGTGGCATTTATTTGTCACAACGAAAATAAGTGTTGGATTTGCTGACTGAAACTGGAATGTTGGGCTATAAACCTGCAAGTACTCCTATTGTGCAAAATCATCATCTGGGGATATATCCTGATCAAGCTCCAACTAATCGAGAGAGATATCAGAGGTTAGTTGGAAAATTGATTTATCTATCCTTCACCCGACCTGACATTGCGTATGCAATGAGTGTTGTTAGTCAATTCATGCACTCTCCAAGTGAGGATCATATGGAGGCTGTAATGCGTATTCTGAGTTACTTGAAGTCTGCTCCTGGGAGAGGTCTATTGTTCAAGAAACATAGGCACTTGAGGGTTGAGGGATACACAGATGTAGATTGGGCGAGCAACATAACTGATAGACATTCTACTTCAGGTTACTTCACGTTTGTGGGTGGTAACTTGGTTACTTGGCGTAGTAAGAAACAAAACGTGGTTTCACGGTTGGCTACTGAAGCTGAGTATCGAGGTATGGCTCAAGGAATTTGTGAGCTTCTTTGGCTACATTTGTTGCTTACCGAGATAGGCATTGAGGTAAAAAGTTCTATGCAACTCTATTGTGATAGTCAGGCTGCTCGGGAAATAGCAAACAATCCGGTTCAGCATGATCGTACCAAGCATGTGGAGGTCGATCGACACTTTATCAAAGAGAAACTGGATGAGGGTCTGGTGGCTATTCCATTCGTAAGATCAGAAGAGCAACTTGCGGATATATTGACACATGCAGTATCGGGGAAAGTATTATGGGATTCACTTGACAAGTTGGGTATAGGAGATATCTATGCACCAACTTGACGGGGAGTGTTGGCGTGAATCGTGAAGATATTATTCTTTTCCTTACTTAGTTATTTGTACTACGTGTATTCCTTATTTAGCTTTGTGTACTACATGTACTAGTACAAGTGTAGTGCAGTACATCTTGTAACCCTATATAATGCCTCTTCTGAAGGTTTAGAAATATACAGAAATTTAGCTTATTCAATTTATTGCTTTTATCTCTTATTTCACATTTTCAAACTAAAAAATGATGTACATGAAAAATAAATTTTTGAGGGAAGTTTTGGGTAGCAATGCTACGGGGAGGGGTAGACTTAAATTGACTTTAGATGCTGTGGTACGCAACGATATGAGTATAGTATGTTTGTGTGAACAAATGGCTATTGACAGAACTCAATGGAGAAAAATGATTTATTTAGCCGACCCCAAGTGATTGAGATTTAAGGCTCGGTTTGGTTTGGTTTGATTTTTTTTCTTATCGTATTAAAAATCTCAATAAGATCTTTTAAACAATATTCATATTTTATATTTTTAAATTTTAATAAATTTATCATTTTTAACCTGAAATTGTCTTCTTATAAAATAAAAAAATATTTATTGGACATTCGAGAACGGGCCTAAATAATAAAGATGTAGATAAACGATGGGCACCGGACACCAATTTGGTTTGTAAAATCAAAAAGTCTAAGGACCAGGCTTGTTGTCTCGCTCTTTCTCTCTCCACTAATTTATCAGGTTCCTCTCTGTACCACTCTCTCTCTCTCTCTCATAAATTTTCTACGTTGGTTTCTATAATTTTTTTTCTCAGTATATGATCGTCTTTTCACCTTTCATTTCTGTTCCCGTCTGATTTTCGCTGGCTGATTCCTCTGCACCTGTTATATTATAATCTTTTTTTCTTTTTTTATTGCTCTTGATTTTGATTTTGTTGTTTTCTTATGACGGTGATGATAATAAATTTTTGTATACTAGGGTCGCGACTGGATCCTTGATGTCATTTGCTTGTGGATTGTGATCGAACTTATGGGTTCGATTTTAGGGTTTCTACTGATGTAGTTATTGGTCTTAGAAGAGGGCTTTTGACGGATTGGTATGAGTTTGGGTTAGAGCTTGAAGATTGGCACCTTCTATCACCCAATTAGCTGTTTCAATTATCTGATTTGAATTCGGATCATCTTAGAATATAAGAGGGTGTTGTAAACTTCTTTGTTGTTGGTCGCCCTTCTTGTTCATATTGCTATAGTTATCGAGCTTCTAGTTGGTTTTAGCCTTTTGGTTTTACAGACAATCAAATGCTCGTTGTGTGATTTTGCTCAAAGCCTCAAACAATTTGGAGTTTTCTGGAAAAGCTGAAAGAAATAGCCAAGTAGGATTATCATTAATTTGCATGGGGAATTTAATTATCGCGGCAATTTGGCTCTGAAGTGAGTTTTACTGTGTACGAGGAGTTTTGAGTTTGAGTTTTAGAATTGATACGAATACCTTGTGGTGCTTGGATGGATTGAGGACTATTGCTCGGTTTTAAGGGGGCGGTTCTGTTTGGGAGGACATTTAATTAGGGGGAAAAAATGGAAGATGACAATTTTTTGGTCATGGGAAGTGATGGCTTGGGTTTGGAGATGGGGGGTAATCCCGAAGAGCCATCCTGTTCTGCTATGGAAATGGATGCGAGTGGAATGGCATCTCCAAAGAATGAGATTGCTGTTTTTACACCAGAAAAAGGTGAGGCGAGTGATGTGGTATTCTCAAGAGAAGCACCCCTTGTGAGTACACAACCGGTTATATCAGGGGCTTGTCCTTGTGGGGCAAAGAAACTCAAATCCAGAATGGTCAGTGCAGAATCTGAGGTAAGTCAGAACAAGGAGATTGGGCATGAGAAAAAACTCAGTAGGCAAGACAGGATTGAGCTGGGGCATATGTTTCAGGGCGCTGTGAGTACCCATGACTGGGAACTTGCAGAAAGTCTGGTATTGTTGGCAGATCCGCAAACACTCAATGATGCCTTGTGCATTTCCTTAGATTCGATCTGGTTCTTGAGCACACAACTGGAGCTGCTTGGAATTACTGGATTAATTAAGAAGATTGTTGACAGCGGTGCTTATGACTTCACAAGAGCTGCTCTTAGGACTTCTTTCCTTGCATCGTGTGTTTCCGCCTGTCAGAGCAGAACAATGAATTTGGCTGATACAGTGGCTTTAATGGCCCAAAGGTAAATATCATGCATTTGCTTAAGATTCTATGCTTGATAGGTCCGAAATTAATTTTGAAAGGGGGGATTTTTAAGAGTAGGAGGAGTAATGTATGGAAAATCTGTTGAGTAACTCTTATGGATTAAGTTCATCAGTTATTTATTGTTGCTTTTAGAAACGAAATTGCAGTAACTGAATCTGCTTTCCGCAATTTTGGGCTTTTGATATGTTTCCTGGTCATATTCAATTTCGAATGCTTTTTAGCAAGTTCTATTTTTTCTTGATCCCTTATGGCATTATGTGCGTGTTCTGCATCTTTTCGCCCAAGTAACTTCTATATCTTTTTTTTTGGAAGGCAAAAAAATTTCATTAATCTCTGATGTTGTTACAAAGATTGATAGGAGCATGGAATGATAGCATCAAATTCCTAACCCGAGACCCAAACAATCTACAACGCCAAGAATAATCCTATACCCATCCGAGACCCATTCCCCGAGCTTGGCAGGGAAAACCCATCGGGCCAAAGCCCGCACCCGTTGGCCTAAAAGCCCAGATAATTAAATGAAGTCCAAACACCTAAGGGCCTAAAAGCCCAAATAATGGGACAAGCCCAACCAATACAGCTCAAACAAGACCCAAGCTACTGCCCAAAATCAGCCGCCGACACCTCCACCGCTAGCCACCACGGCAAAATGGTAACAACACCACGGCCCGAAGAGTCACCCTAAAGCCGCCACCGCCCCACAAGCCGTTAGGCCAAGAACTGAGTGAACTCGGGAGAAGCACCGGCAGAGACAAGCGAACCCAAGCAACTGCATCCCGCCAGGCCAGCCTAGCCGTTAGGTGAAACCGGAAAACCTCTACAGGTTGACTGGCGGCCGACCAACGACAGGGATGAGAGAGGGAAGACAGCTGGCAAAGAGAAGATAACCAGCGGAAAAGTAACTTCTATGTCATCAGGAATAGATACTAAAACTTGCCCTTCTGCTTGGTAATAGGTAGGCAGTAGGCTTAGTAAAAAGTGGACATCTTTCTTAACGTATTTCCCCTGGTGAATCTATAACATATAGTAAATCTTTTCCTGTGAGTGATGACAATGGGACGTTAATGCTATTTCTCATACTTCATGGACAAGTGTGCCTCTATTAAGGTTAATTGCAAGTTTAGTGCTCTTCCGTTACAACTTTTGCAAGGACGACACTGCGTCTTATTCTACTAATTTCTTTGTGTGCACGCAATATTGGTTATTTGGAGTTCTCAAGCTTTTGTATTCCACCTTCATGATTATTGAAGCAATTTGGATGATTTTTTCTTCTGTCCTCATTTTTGTTGATTCTTGACTTTCGACTGTTGGTTACAATTGTACGAGTGATGTTTGTTTATGGTGGCATGATGAAAATGTGTAACTTATTTTACAATTGCCTTATTGGCAGATTGCACGAGCGTCTCCAGGAATGCAATGGCGATGAAGTTCTAAAGGCAGAAGCTGGTGCCAAGGTTCAGAAGTTTACCGAATGGGCTCTGAAATGTATAGGCTTCCATTCTCGAAGCCAGGGGAATAGGGATAAAGTGGTTCAAAGTTCTGCTGTTGAGATCCAACTCCAATTATCTGCATTCAAAACATTCCTAGATCTGGCAGGAAACCAACTTACTGGGAAGGACTTCACGGAGGCCTTTGATGCGGCTTGCTTTCCCCTTACTCTCTTCTCTAGTTCATTTGACCCTGGTTGGGCATCAGGGATATCAGCAACTGCCATTCATGGCTTGCTAGGTATGCTGGTAGAAGGTGGTGCAGACAATGTGAACCAGTGTTTTCTTGAAGCCTCACGTTTTGGCAGCACAGAACTTGTTCGCATTTTGTTGCAGGTAAAGGTAGTTTTGGTTGTTTTCATGGACATAACTCAATTGTCGTTGAGGCTTTTTACTTTAAATAAATGGGGATCGTTTTCTCTTCAGCTGGGTTTTGTAAACTAGTTTTGGTTATGCTATATAGTTGACAATGTTCTGGATACGCGTTTTAGGAATCCTCATGCATAGTGTCTGGAGACTAACTACGATTTTTGTCTTTTCTACTCTAAAATCTCCTTGAGGTAAGCTCCTGTTCCCTCTATCCTCTTGTACATCCGGGGACTCAAAGCCTGCCCAACCCTTATGAGCTGGTGGGAGTACAGAGTCTACAGACTAAGGGAAGTGATAGTTTGCAAAGGTAAGTTTTTCTGAGTGGGTTGGGAATCAGTTGCAGGGAGCTCCTAAAGTGGTGCCGCTTCCATCTTGGGAGCAGGCTTTTGCGCTCCCAACTAAGGAGCTTGACGGGAGCCCACTCCCACTGAGATGGGAGCTCGCTCCTTATAAAGATGGGAGCTTTGTATGATCTTTGAATAGGAAGACAGGGATTTATCACTTGGCTTTATTAATTGCTATTTGATAAACTCATATATCTAGCCCAAGTCATGGTATCTTGAAAAGAAAATCATACTATATTGTAACACTAGCCCATTTCTTACACTTATGGAGGACTTGGCCCATATTTGTACTTCCAAAAATGATTGTACTTTTAAAGTCAATACTCTATGCTACATTAGTTTAATAACATATGTACATGCTCCCAACCTTGGGAGCTTTTGTATTCCCTCGCTCCCGCCCCCGCTTCCGCTTCATGCAACTAAGGCTGGGATAGGGTCCCTGTATGATGCACGTGAAGCCCATTTTTTTGGGCATTACTTACAGTAATTTCTTATCAAGTTCTTGCCATATGTGTCTTGGTCATTCCCTTCTGTAGAATCTCTTGCTTTTGGCTTTACTGCAACTGCACTGAGAGATCAGAATTGTGAAACAAGCTCTTGCTGTATTTCCTCATATCTTTTCTGTTCTTCCTTTCCATGTTGTCATCTTTGAATCAGATGCTCACTATAGTAGATAGTGCCAATCAAGGGATACAAAGATAATGCCAGTAAAGATATTTGCTGAAAATGGATTGATTCTGGTTTCTGATTGTTCTTATGCATAGGTTCATGATGCATAGTCCTCAGTGATGGAATCATCTTAATGACATATTGTCAATTAGGGCTGCACACTAGTCCGACCTGACCAGTGGCACGACCCGGCCCAACTGAAAAAACAGCAAAGTGGGCGGATTCGATGGAAACTCTCGGGCAGGTTTGGGTCCCATTGTGGAAAATTTTCCTTTTTCAATCGGGTTTTGGGTTTAATGAATGCAACCTGAGGGGACCCAACCTGACCGAATATAAACAAAGCTGGAAGTGAAATCCCAATTTGAAATCGCTGCCTCAGTTTTTGGGTCTCTCTCATTTCTCTTCCAAAAACATCGCCTCTTCTCATCTCTCTCTCTGACTCTCTCATCGCTCTCGCTCTAGATCTGGCCGTGGGACGATGGATGGTGGCAGGCTCTCCTTCACTCTCTCTGTCACTGCCGAAGCCTTGTAATCTGTAATTCTGTATTCTCCTTCTCTCTCTCTCTCTCTCTCTGTGGAGTTCGGATTCGTCTCTCTTTGATGAGTGTATAATATTTGTGTGTATTTCATGTGTCATCAATGTGTGTACAAATTGATTACAGTTACCAAATGAATTTTACAAGTAGAAGAGGAGTTTGAGTCGAAGAAGGTGTCTTCGTTTCTTGTTACCGACTAAAACTCCTCTTTGTTTTGTGTATTTCTGATATAAAACTCCTCTTTGGATGTGTATTTCTAATCGTATGAATTCATTACTTCCTCTGCTTCTGAAACTCCTCTTTTTCTTTTTCTTTTTCTTTTTTCCGGTTCTGAAACTCCTCTTTGTAAGGTGTGTTTCTGAACTGATGGGAACCTGTGAACCCGACCAACCCGAAGTACAGTTCCGTCAAAACCGACCACCGTCGGAATCGGGCCACATCCTGGCAAACCCATCCATGACCCAACCCCGAAAAATCTGACCCGTGGACAGCCCTATTGTCAATAATTAAATAACTGGTATTCAGATTGTAGCTCTATTTACGTGGTCTGGTTATGCCTAATTTTTGGAGCGTGCTGACCTATTATCCAGTATTGTTCGACTATTGTTGTCCACATGGAATCTGATAACATTTTTTCAAGTGCTTTCTACTAGCCATCTTCTTGCTTTGAGTGCTATGGGGAGTAGTAAGTTAATGGTTACTGTCGGCTATCCCCCTGCTCAACACTGGCTACATGGCAATTAGCAAGGGCTTTCATTGCCTCCTCTTCATCGCCTCCGTCTTTAACATCTCTTACATTGTCATTCGTTCCGCTCCATGCTGTCTTGATATGAAAAAGACCCTTGCCGCCCAGCAAACCTGTGCGGTTCCACCATGCAACTCGAAGAATCTCCTCCCTCATTCCTTTGTCCTTCCCAAGAAGCATCCAACATTTCTGATGAGATAATGGAGCAATTTTGGATAGCAATGACTGGCTCCCGGTGTGACTTCAGATAAGAGGAATCAAAGATAAGCTTGAAGAGAATGTATCGCACAGTGGTTGTTATAGCGTTTCTTTCTAATCCTAGAAAAGGGTACACAATTGCAGCCTAATACCCAGTTAGGCTAATGATCAGCTAAATAAGTCCCTTTCCTCTTCACATGATGGATTCTAGCTCAACATAAATTTGAACAATGGTTTCTTGGGGCAAAAAAGCATTAATTGGTGTCATATTGCTTCAATATTACCATGCACAAAGAAATGGTTTCTTGGGGCAAAAAAGCAGAGGTTCCCTGGTTCTTTATTAGTACGATTCGCCCAACAAGTCATGTTAATGGTTCTTTGATTGTTGTCATTGTAGCAGGATATATCCACAAGTATATTGCTTTGTTGTTTTTGTGTTGACTACTAGTTTTAAAAACTCAGGCATGCTATCAGCAAATTATCAACTGTGTGGTCATAGTCTCTTCTATTACACGAGTCTAAGAATCGTCGAGCCATGTAATGTCTGGAAATAGATTTTGTTGAGGTTCTTTGTGGTGTATAAATTATTTAAATTAGCTAAAGAGGCATCTGTTTCTCATTTTTGTCCGGGCTTGATATGTGGTTTTGCAGATTGCCCAGAGGAATAGTTTGGATGTCGATGTTGACCTGGCTTTGGGTTTTGCTTCCCACTATGGCAAGATTGACACCATGGAATGTTTAGTGGAGGAGGGTAATGCAATGGCATTTTTGGGTCCTCTGATGAGAGCAGCGGAGAGGGGTTGCATGCAAGTTGTCCAATGGTTTGTAAAAAGAGGCTGCCGAGACATGGAACTGTGTCTAGCCCTTACGGCTGCCACTTCCAGCAGCCAAGTTGAGATTGCTTCCTATTTGCTCCCTCATGTCCCTCAACATGTCCTTGCAGCCCTCAGCATTGAAATCCTCAAGGCCGCTGGTGAACGCAGTGGTGGATCCCTTGATGGGGTAGCATTTCTCCTCCATTCGGACTTCTTAGGCGATCCAGCTGCTACTTATGCCGTTGCTGACAGCATTGCTAGGTCTGACGATGAGGGTGTTGCTCCTGAGCTTAGGGATTTTCTTCGGAAGCACTGGTCCGAGGCGGCTTTTGCTCAAGGATTGAAGGAAGGAGAAGAACATTACCTGAACATGGTGAGGATTATAAGGTGGGGTGGATCTCCTATTTGCTTAAGGGATCTACCTGGCCCGTTACAGGTGGCAATAGCATATTTGCCCCTGTATAGGGAGTGTGTCAAGGCATGCGGATGCTTGTTGTCGCAAAGGCTAAGGGGACAACTTGTGGAAGCAGCTACTAGGCTAGGATATGGAACCATGGATGAGGCGGTGGCAAGCAAGGGGAGAGAGCTGTTGGTTGTTTTGGAGCATAATCTTCCTCCTCCATTTTTGTTCCATGCTTCTAGTACTGCATAGCAACATCTTAGTCCGTTGCATCCTTTGGATTTTGCGCTCTCTTTTTTCCCGTGTATGTGCCATAGATAATAATAATGCTTAAGCTTGTAGTTGGGTTCTAAGTGATGAAGCTATTACCAATGTTTGTCCATTTTCTTTACCTTGAATGGTTGGCCAGTTATATTCTCTCAGGTATTTCTGCTTCTGGCTACTATCTGACGATTTTGATCACTCGATGTCCACGTTTTCATTTAGTGATGTTGATGTGAGATAGGGAGAAACTACCTTCAGAAGGATGGATGCACACGACCAAGATATGGTACTATGTATACCAGTGTGCTATATTTGATGGGATCATCTTGGACCGTCCAAATTGTTGTCCCTTGCCTTTCTCTTTTGTTTATCTTGATCCTTCCGGAGTAAAAGCATTCTACTTTATCCTTTTTCCCGTAGCACCTAGCCGTTAACGGGAAATCCCATAGCATCTAAGCAATTTGACCTTTAAGTTTACTTCCGCGTAGAAACTGGTGGATGTAGGCAATGGGCATGGGTACACGAAAACTATCATCACGGAAAATAGTAACAAAAGTGACAAGGAGAGCTGGTTAGAGATTGGAATCAAATGTGGAAGATATATGGGAGAATGGAGCCTCCCAAGTCCCAACATACTTTCATAAAAAGATGAGAAAATGTTGTACATGCGATGCATTTGGCTATGAAAATCTGAATTTTTTTAATAGAAATTGAAGCATTATTGGTGAATTTAGGGTGAATTTTTGCGACATGCCGAAGATACTTGGTAACCATTATTGGTGTATGTTATGCAGGAAGCAGAAAAAGCTACAGCTGCCAATTGTCACCCGCAGCCGAAAATACTTGGTAGCCATTATTGGTGTACATTATGCCGGAAGCAGAAAAAGCTACGGCTGCCAATTGTCACCCGCAGCCAAGCATCGATGAAGTTATGTTGGAACATGCATATTATTTTCGTAGTTTGAATAAAAAGTTCACTAGTAGAAGTAATTGTCTTGCTATAAAGAAGGGCTCTGAATGATTTAACTGCAATTGGCTGGTCTTCTATATTCGAAGTTCAGATCATGGCTGTGAAAAACACAGATCGCGGCGAATACAAATAGTAGTAAAATTACTACTACCAATGACTCGAGTACAGAAATGTTTGAAAGACAAATGAGGCACCAGATCTCAGGTTCTCAAAACTGCCAAGGTTGTATATTATAAGCTGGCAAGCTGCCTGTAGAATTAAGAAAATGAATGAAAAATTGATAAAAGAAGTGTCTTTCTTGCTTTTGAACATCTCAGGAAAGCAAACACTTTAATGACGGAAAAACCTGATTTTTCACGTCTCAAATAAACACCCTTTACATAGCCGAGTGAGTTGCATCTCTATTGACAGTAGTAGTAGGCCTAAAAGCTAAAATCACAAGCACAGCTAGAATGCCGATGGGAAGCAGCAGCAGCATCAAAGGCGGTGGCGGCAATGGTGGTAGTATCAGCGGAAGGAGCAACAGTGAGGCGGTGAGACAGGCGAGCACAAGCAACGACTCCAAACCGTAATAACTCGAGGGAATAATTCTTCTGCTGTTCACTTGAGAGTATGATCGACGATACTCGGTCTTTCTCCCTCCTCTAACTGCAGGATTCATGTTCCTCTTTGGAAATGGAGCAGTAGGATTCTTCGCTCTCGTATCCATGAAATAACTCTCTCTCGGCTGGCTTGTCAAACGTGTTGCCTCAATCTCGATCCTTCAGAGCTCTATTTATTTTTTTTGGGAATTGCCTCACGACAAACCCTCAGCTGGTTCCACAACCCCTTTTTGTTAATCCAACTCAAATCCAACCGATGGACAATAAAAGCCGTAAAACTCTCAACAGGATTCACTACTTTTCTACAAGCTGGGTAGCTTCCGATCCGTCTTATCAAATTCTAAAACTCAGCTGCAAACTGGGAATGCGGCTACTACAATGTCGCAAATCAGACAAGTGAATCTCTTCTTCACAATGACGCAAAAATCAGCATCTCTCTTAACCATGTCTGAATTCATTTGCAATCCTGTGCCCACAGACAGAATTTAGGTTGACTTCAATTTCTACTGCCAAGCCCAAAACCAAGTCACAATTAATCATCCAACTGCGCTGCAGTTTTAAGAACAAACAAAGAAAAGATGACAGGTTCGACGATTTTGGCATTTTCAACAGTTTGGTCGGTTCAGATTCAATCAATAAAGCTACCAAAGAACCAAACTAAACTTTAACAGCCCAAGAAACAGAAACAAAATAAAGATGAACAATAACAAAAAAAGCTAGATTAGATCATTTTAAGCTTCATGATCGATCGGTATTACGTTCAAATCTCCCACCCTCTAATGGAATCAACATGAATCACAAAGGCAAATCACCACCAGAACAAGAAAGAGAGAGCGCGGAGATGTATCAGAAAAGGCAAATACTTGATCAATAACCCATTCCCAAAACAACATGAACTAAGTACTTTTAAACAGGTTAACATAAAAAGTAGTGCTTGTTAACTAAAATTTGCTTATATTTCCCAGCAGACAGTAGGAATTAACAAGAAACTCAGATAGATATAAAGACATAAATACCTGTGGTGATGATAATCCAGGCCTACCCTTCACACCCTCTCTTTCCTTAACAAAATAAGAAGATTAACCAAAATACAAAGGGAGAAATGGGTGGCTCTTTGGGTTGTTTGCTACCTTTGATTAAAAATGTTGGTTTTTAAGGAGCATATTGGTAGGGAAGGGCAGGGGTTGGAGTAAAAGGAAACGGATGGTATGAAAGAGAGTGATAGGGTCAAGTGCCTGTTTCCTTTATAACCTTGGAATTTCGAAGGGTTGGGGGTCTGCTAGATGATGGGGATACCGACAGGATTTGAGAGAGAGAGAGAGAGATGGATTGTTCCGCCGTACGTATATTTGTGACTGTAAACGTCAAGACAGAGAGAGAGAGAGAGAGAGAGAGAGAGAAGGGGGGGGGGGGGGGAATGGGAATCATGGGATTGGATTTGGTTCAATGTATTCCCCCAACCAAGTGGGGCAGAGCGGTGACACTGACAAGCAAGTTGATTGTTTTGGGCAACCAAAAAATGAGGAAGAGAGGAGAAAGGGGGGATGGCTCTCCCAAGGCAAGGAGGTTCTTCTCCCCTAGACTCTTTTCCCAATATTTCTTTCTCTCTCTCTCTCTCTCTCTCTCTCTCTCTCTCTCTCTATAATCCCCACATTGATCAGTCAACACCCGCATCTACTTTATTGCCTTAAAAATTGATTAATTAATTGTGGTCACAGCGTAATCCCAGATTCTGCGATGCATTTGGAAAGTTGCACTCAATATTCTACGTGCACTTGTAGAGTATAAAAATGCGTGAAATATTTAATTTTGAATTTAACCCCGACTAAAGTAGTAGGCCTCGTTCGAGAACACTTTTTTAAAAAATAAGTATTTATCTCACATTTTCAAACTCAAAAATAATGTAAATAAAAAATAATTTTTAAATTTTTTTTGCACCATATAAAAGATTTCATCAGGATCTTTCAAATAAGATCCATAATACATATTTTTAAATTTTATTAAGCCTATTATTTTTGAGCTTAAAATTGCCTTCTTAAAAAATAAGTACTTAAAACACGTTTTGGAACGGGGCCTAAAGATTTGTAGTACTATCTATAGATACACACACACAAAATATACCAAAATTTGGACTACTGTGACTCTTAAATTTATACTAAGCTTTTGTTTAGCTTTTTTATTGTAGTTTTTGAAATCAATCATTCTTTTCGACGAGAGATATAAAAAAGTTTAAAAATATTAACTGAAATAGAAAAAAGCTCATATAAGACCATTCTAAAGACAAAAATACCAATTGTTAGGGTTTTTCGTCTTTATGGTGAACTTTTTATTTTATTTTATTCATAATTTGTTACTCTTTTTCTAAGATGAATGATTACTCCGAAAAACATAACATGAATTTTTTTTAAATTCTTATTAACTCTAAAAAAATGTGACGATCAGTTAACAAAAATGTGTCTTTGAGAGTAATTGCATTTAAGATAAATTTCAATCTTAGCAATTTTTCGATATGGCATCCAAATGCAGCGCTTGGTTGTATTTGGCTCATGAATTCATTAAGAACATAAAACATAAGAAATAACATTACTTGTTTAGTTTGCATTTCTTTTTCATTTTTTGTCTTTTGATAAACCTATTAGTACTATATTAGGTTGATAAACAAAACATAACCATAGGATAAATATTGTGATTTTTGTTTGGTAGCTAAAATATTGTGATTTTGTTTAATGGTGATCATTTTTTATAGTACAATGATGCCGAGTGCGTCCCACTAACCTGACAATTGTATAAGACCTAATGGGACATGTTGTGAGGGCCCTCCCCATGCATCCAGTTCAATTCAATGAACTTCTTCCATTCAACTTGGCCGACCAATTAAGAAAAATACTCCAAAAATCAACTTATTATATACGGGAATGACTTCAGTGTCCTCGGTCATTTTAGGGACACCGTAATTTTTGGTATAACAAAATCATTATGAGTATAACCAAAACCCATTACAAGTATAACAGAACCATAGCAAGACATAACTTGTTTGTTATGCCTTGGTTGGGTTTGGTTATGCTTTGGTTGGTTTTTTAGATATTCCTTGGTTATGCCTTGTTTGGGTTTTGTTATGCTTCTATTGGGTTTTGGTTATGCTTATAATGGTTTTGTTATGCCAAAAGTTATGGTGTCCTCAAAATGACCGGAGACACCATAGCATCTATATTATACTAGTTTAGTTCCTAGCTCGTACAACATTCATGAATTAGGTTATATATATGCCACAGTACATATAATTGTATGCATGTATGTGTTCCTGACATAATACAGTTCATGAATACAGAGACTATGATCGACCAACTTGTAGTAGAATATATCTTTCACGTTCATCAGTTTTTGTTCAGTAAGGGCATTTTCACTTAAAATTCAAAGAGGCTTGATACGGTACAAGAAAAGAAAACGCGAAACTGCCCAGAAAAATTGGACGATACAGCTTCCTTCTTTTCTTTTCTTTTTTCATGTATCCTATCATTTTTGAAACTCAAAAGTTACAAGAAGGTGGATTTTATTTCTGAATCTAATCGCAATAATTAGCTTTGAGTCCTAAATTTTTTTTAAAAGTAGGCAAACCAAAGAGTCCTGCTACACACACAGCAGATCTGTGCACAAATTGTGCACAGATTTTATTGTGGGGCCCACCACGGGTCCCACACAAATCATCCTAGCCGTTCATTAAATATAAAACATTTTTTAATGGGTCTCTGTAAAAACTAAGCTCAATCTGATACCTATAGGTGTCTCATCCAACCATCTAACTTTTAATTTGGATTTTCGGATAAAGAAAAGTTATATGATTGGATCGAGCACCTATAAGTATTGGATTGAGCTTATTTTTTACGGGGACCCTTGAAAAAATATTTTACATTTAATGAACAGCTTGGATAATTTATATGAGACTCGTGGGAGCCCAACAACAAAATTTGTGCACAATCTGTGCACAGATCTGCTGTGTGTGTAGAATTTCTGCAAACCAAATCCCAAATCCCAAATCCCAAGTCTTATGTTTGAACCAAATCAATCACGACATGCATGAGTAACCCTTAGCCCTGAGGTTTTGTGGCTTTGTGCTTATGAAAATCTCATAAATTCAAGAAAAGGTTTAACATTTACGTACCAACCCATTTTTTTAGAGATGTTATAATCACATCCAAAATTACACATCTAAATACACACCCTTTCATAATAAAATACAAGGGTCCCACACATACTTCTACACATAGTGTGTGTGGGACCTTTGTATTTTGTGGAAGGGTGTGTGATTTTGGGTTTGGTTGTAGAATATTTGTTTTTTTAGCCACTTGACGATCTGATTAGTATCATTCTATGGATTACTTTTCATGATCCATATTTGTTTTAGGTCCCAAAGAAACTACTCAATCTTCAGGGGTAGGTCAGTTTGAACATGTTCCCAGGGTGAATGACCATAGAGCACTCTCAATATGGATTACCACTTAGGGCATCCGCATCACACTAGCTTATTCCCATTTGGCACTACAATAACGAGTCAAATGATAAAAATAGCATTGCATCAGTCTCGGTACTTGTTCGGTTAAGTAAAGAGTTGCTACAGCTCCTCGCCTTTGGAAGCGAGCTACTATTCACAGGTTAAAGTATATTTTATTAGTTTTCCCTGACTGTCATTGCTTCAAGTGGGGTCCTCATTCCACATGCTTATCAAACCAGTACACCTTTTTGTTGCACCAGATAATAAAGTATTTTTACACTTTAAAAGCAACGAGGCTAATGCACTGGGTTGTTCAAAAATGACTCGGCAAACTAATAAAGGTGGCTTTTGTAGCTATAATTTGACTTAAATTTAGTGAGGCTAGTGTGGATGCTCTTAGTTCTCTTCGCCCAAAACTTCAAATTTCAATTACATTTTTTCTTCTAACTTTATCCTAGGAGTGTTTAGAGTCCATTTTTCAAGCATTTGGTACTCAGTTTCCTCTGTTTTTAGTACCAAAATGAAGCCTAAACTTAACCGATAGCCTCAAAGGGAAGTTAAAGGGGAATTTGTTGCATTGTATGTAGAAAATTACTACACAATTGGTATGGGTTATGTATAGAAATTGGGTTGCATGGTCTAAATTATGGGTTGTAGATAGAATTTGCCTTTATCTTAGAATATGGAGGGGAAGCAAAAGAATAAAAGCATCACAGATAGATGGATAAACAAGAAAATTGAAAATTCAGAAGAATATATCATCTCAGGATCTGTTATCGGAAAATCATCCCAGAATTGAACATCAACAATAGTAGGTGGCAAGTGTCTTGTGCAACATAAAGCTCTGAAAACAAAAGACTACTAAACTTGGGACTTGCAAATCAGAGGATAGCAAATACATCACTTGGGAAAATGGTTACAACGGAATGTATTATGGCTTCAGAACAAAGGTGATGAACCCATGGCTGGATTTCCTCCTTACAGAGGGCACAAAACCCCGACCAAGTGGAGCTCCACGACCTGCAGCCGGAGCCTGCACAAAAGGTAAGTTCAATTATCAGAACAACCCATTGCACAAAAAAACTTACTCTTGCCCGCATTGCAACAGCATGACCTCGGCAAACTCCCATTGCTGAGCCCTTACCCTTCAAAATTCAAAGGAAATAAATAAAAAAAACTAAAGGTAACTGATGCAAGAAAGATAAAGACATCTAACGATAGGTACCTTGATTCTAGACTCCAAACGCTTGAACATTGGAGCATTAATTCTTAGGCATGTCTGCAATCACCATAAACCTGGTTGAATTACACGTTCGTCCAAATGCAGTTATTACCAAACTAGCTAGTTCAAACAAAGGTTCTTAGCAGCAAAACAAACTATCGGGATTTAGAGTTTAAGATGCAAGGTAATACCTGACTTTGCTGCCACTGATAAAAACATGCTCGAGATGTGAAACCTTTCCATCCTATCAAGGAATCAAACCAATTTATTAAATGCCACTACTGTGCAAGAGCATAAGAAAATGGGACCAAATAAATGAAAAAGATAGACACCAACGAACCCAAGGAAAGGTATCATAAAGATCAAAATCATATCCAACATCATCCAAAGGAGATGCATTGTGCATATTTAGTTAATAGGTTCCAATTCAAACCCTCAAATACCACATGAACTTTCTATGACCATCTTCAGCACTACATTTAGTCAGTATCATCGAAGTCACACCTACTACTACATCAATACGATGCAGTGTCTAGACCGAAGCCGCAACATAAATGATATACAAGTTATCAATCTCTCTCTCTCTCTCTCTCTCTCTCTCTCTCTCTCTCTCTCTCTCATAGTTTCTGATGCATATGGTCATCATAGTTAGCATTGGTGGTACCCTTCTATAAAAAGAAAACGCACTCTGATAAACGGCAAACACCATTCAATGGAACCACGTGTGGCAGGCCACGATGTGATGATTGTTGTAACGCCATAAGGTATATCTAGTTTGAAAAGATGATAGCCTATAGATTACCAAGGACATCTAGCACCAATACCTTAAAACTGACAGTTGCAGTCATTCTATACCTGAAACTTTCCCATCTGCATACTGCATCTTGATGACACCTCTCATATCGAAAATAATATCTTCCTACATTCTACAATAAAAAGTTTGACAAAAGTGATAAACTAATCAATCAAGACAGAAAAGGGACATGAAGAACGTTTTGCATTATGCACACAATGTTAGAGACCTACTGTGACCCTAAAAAACTCTTTTGCATTTGAAGAGACCTACCGTGACCCTAAAGACCCCATTAACTTGCGATTTTGCAAGTAAAAAGGGACATGAAGAACGTTTTCCACAAACTGAGGCAAGAGATAAGCAGGATTAGCTAAGCTAAACAGAAAATCGATTCGTTAAACAGATGCGAGAGTTTACGGATGACCGATCGATCAAATACAGTACGAGAGATTGCCCGGGAAGTATTTAAAACAGGAAGGAGCGATATGTCCCAGCAAAGACACACGGGAGAGAATGCAAAGACACACGGGAGAGAATCACCAAATTAGAAGGGCATAATCACACGTGTGATTGCTGGACTGATTAAAGCGATCAAAGAGCAATCTATACGAATATAAATCAATTTTTTTTTTTGATAAGTAAAAGATTATATTACCAAAAAGGCATTAAGGGAATGCCGCCCATATACAATTGAAGGCCAAAAGACAAAAAGGCCCTATACACTTGCACTCCTATTCAATTGGAAAAGCTCAAACCAATCTAAAAATTGGTCAAGAGATGGAGAACAATCATACTTGTCCCCTACTATACAAGCTATATAACAAAAAAACTTTTAATTCTAGATAAAGGATATATATCATCAATAGTCAACAATCCGGTTTTTGAAAGGGAGATCAGCATACAAACAAGAAACTAGGGCCTCATAGTTTGTTCCTCACCTTTGTGTTATACCGAGACAATACAAATTCAGTTTACCAAGCAAATACCCTTGAGTCCTTGACACAGCGAAATGGAAAAACCAAACCAATTCAGGTAGGCCATAGGCCACTCAAAAGCATAAGGACAAGGGTTTGGTTTGGCTACGTTTACCCCATTACCAATAAGAATACAGAGTTATTGCATCACAAAAACCAGAGGCATGCAAGACATATAATAACAAGGGCAAAGTACGGATTACCTCCCTGAGGTTTGGACTTTTTGCAGATAACCTCCCTGTGATTTACTAATGACCAAATAGCCTCCCTATGGTTTTGGATTAAAGTGCAACTCTAACTCTGTCAACGGAAAATAGTAATTTACTTTACTGCCCTTGTAGTTTTTTCCCATCTGGGTTAGTTCTCTCTCTCTCCAATCTGTATCGCCGACCACCATTGGCTTTCCCTCCTTACTGCGAACAAAATCAATTGCCAGAAGTAGAATTTCTTCACCACCACACATCATGGACAATATGAACATACAGACAAAATATGAATTCAAGAACAAAACAAGCTTCATCGCAATCAAAATCCAATTTAAAAGAGTTAGCATAGAGATTTTTAAGGAGAATGCAGTTCAAAGAAGTGTACAAAAGAGCTTTACCACCATTATTCACTTCGCACAATAATGTTACGGAGGAATTCTGGTAAAACAGGGTATTCTATGTCCATTAGAAGGGAAAAAAATAGGGTATTACATTGTTATAGGAAGCAATTCACATGGCACGATTTACTTCAAACAATTGCACAAAATAATTTTCACTGAACATGAATCCAACTAAATTTTCACAAAAAAAAAACCCCCAAATTCTAGAACCCCTAAACTAAAAACCTATTTCTAAAATCCAAAAATTTAGATACAATAGCTACGTAATTCAGAAATTGAGAATGAAAGGGCACTCCAACGAAAATCTTCTGGCCTTGGAGAGAACAAACAGACAGAGATTTGTTGAATGAAAGAAGATTTTGAACTAGTGAGAGAAGGGCCTCATTTTGTAGAGCTTCGGTCGACGTTTGGTCCGGCGAGTAAAGAGGGACGTACTTGGTGTGACGATCGTGTGGCCGGCGGCAAGAAGCAAAGACGAAGACGGTCGGCGGCGAGAAATTTATCGACAACGGCGGCGGAGGGCATGGCCGCCGGCGAAGAAGAAGTAGCGAAAGTTTACAGCGGTGATGCTTAGGAATATGAAGAGGAGAGAGATGATAAGGACCATGTGATGGATTTAAGGAGGAGGGAGAGGAGCTTAGCATTGGGTTTTGGCGGATCGGAATTGGGTGGGATTGTTCAAGGCAGAAGATGAAGAAAGGATATTATAGTCTTTTTACATTTGATTTTCCCTTTACCAGTTATTTTTTCCCTTTCCCACTCTCAGAATATGGGCGTGTAGTCTACCTTCCGTTAATTTAGACGGAAAATGTAACAGTTGCACTTTAATCCAAAACCATAAGGAGGCTATTTGGTCATTAGTAAATCATAGGGAGGTTATCTACAAAAAGTCCAAACCTCAAGGAGGTATTCCGTACTTTGCCCTAATAACAAACCACCTAGAAGACAATCATAACATGAATAACCAAAATTTTAGACACCACGACGTCCCATGCAATGTTTTGAAAACTGGACCGGTAAGCGAATCGAAAAAGGGACTGGGCAGATGGGTCACTAGTTTAACTGGGGTTGAATTGGAATCTAACCGTGATGTCATAAATATATTAAATATCTATATATAAATAATTAAAATGAGCACGTAAAAAAAAAAGATTAGAAAAAATCAAATATGCCTTGGAGACTTGGGAGTGAAAAGAGATGGGATTTGGCTAGGAACGAAGTCTGGACAACTTTTTCCAATCCCACATCGGTAGAATTTGGAACCATTATCCTTCACCTATATAAGGTTCCTATCATCTGTACGTGTGCTATCGTAGTGCATGTGGGCCATTTCCTGCTTGTACGCGCGCGCCCAGCTTTTGTGCTAAAGTTCAAATTTCGAACGGGCTGGGTTGCCGAAACCGGAACGGTTCGCCGGTTCAACCGGAAAACCGGAAAATTGAGCCGGATTTCTTTAGGAAAATTGAGTCGGATTTCCGTAAAGAGTCCGTTCTCTAATAGTAGCGGTATTGGGATCAACCCAAACTGGTCAAAGGGCCGGTTGGCGGGCCACCCGGTTTGACCGGCCAGCCCAGTCAAGTTTTTAAAACATTGATCCCATGTTGGTAATAAACACCAAAATGGTACTGGAAGCTATACAAGATGACTTATGTTTGTACCATACGAATATAACAACTGATGAAGAAATTTATTACTACTCCCCCTCTAAAAAGATTCTCTAATTTCACCATGTGGACCTCTTGACAAATTGTCTATATATTATAATGTGTAATATATTTTTTTTGATTTTGACAAATTTTGTCTAATTTATCAAACAAGATCCATATTGCACGTAAAAACATGTTAGATTAAAAAGTAGAATATAGACAATTCTTTAAGAGGTCAAAATAATGAGAATGGACATTCTTTTGAGCTCGAAGAAGAATAAATTAATCTTTTTTGCTTTTCGGTTTGGGTGGGAAGGATGGCATGGTCAGCATAGATTAATGTGTTTTAACACAAGGAAATGCTTGCTAGTACCCACAGCCGATAAACTGGGCACAGGTCACTATAACATGATTAATGGCTTCTTATTGCAAAGTAAACTGAATGAGTTCCAAGTTGCGTGCTTTTCAATTGCTTAGTTCGGAAACAACAAAGTAACAAACCTTTAAACTCAATTTACCATATTAATTTCTCTGTTCATATAAAAGCACTTATTCACATTTTATCTTACATTAACCCAACCTTGTGTGTGAGATGTGAGTAGAAAAACTTGTCACCCATTCTACGACAACGAAACGGAATCTAGGGTTTTAAGTGGAGCGAATGTAAGCATGCATTCGGAGTAGGCCCGTCAATGGACCGGATCCGACCCGAAAAAATCCGACCCGATCCGGATCCGATAACGTCGATCCGATATCCGAATCCGGTAATTCAAATATGGATCGGATTAAATCCGTTATCAATCCGAATCCAAACTTTATTTTTTTTAATTTTTTTAAAACAGTAAATTTTTTATTTCGAAAAAAAAATGTTTAAGAAGTTGTATTTTTATTTTATTTTTTTAAATTTTTTTTTCGGAAAATATTTTTTTTTCTCTTGCTAAAATTTTTGAAGTAAAAAAGTTTTTGGATCGGATCTGAATTTTTCGGATTCGGATCTGGATTATCCCTGTCGGATTCGTGTCTTATCGGATTCGGATCCGTCGGATTTGACCCATTGACAGGCTTAATTCGGAGTCACAAAACCTTGGAAGAAATACTCAAACTATAAAGACTGTAAAACACGAAAGATTACTAGCGTAATTAGCATAGAAAGAGTACCTTTAGCAGTGAAAGTGATGTTTCTCGAGTTGGCAATTCCAATTGTCTTCGCACATGATCATGTTTTCCCTGTAGAGCTCTCCAGTCTTGAGTTCCCACTATCACTATGTGTCCCGCAGCTTCGGGTAGAAGCTTCACCGGTATTCCCAAGCTTCGAACTCGATCCATGCAAATTGCTAGTCCGGCTTTGTTTGGAACTTGAGAAAAGCGATGGAAAATGAGGGAAAAGAAAATGAGAGGAAAATTTTACTATTTACAAAATTTGAATTTTTTATTTTCTCTCATCTTTCTCTCCAATCCAATTAATTGGAGAGAAAAATTTTGAACTTTCCTTTTTTTTTTTTCCTTCTTTTTCTCTCACTTTCTCTATGTTCCAAACAAAGAAGGTGTACAAGACTATGGTGCCGTTTTGCTTTCTTTTAAATTTTTTTTTTACAAAAATAAGGAAATTTCAAGCTCAAACATAATGAAAATAAAAAATAATTTTTTAATTTTTTTTGCACCGTTTAAAAAAGATCTTAATGAGATTTATCAAATAAGATCCATATTAGTAGAAAAAATTATTTGCGTAAACACATAATTTTTGAGTTTGAAATTACTTTCATTTTCTAAAAGTTTGTTTTTAAATATACTTGAATGCCCCCTATTTTGGCGTGCATTTAGAATATCCCAAGACCCACACCTAGGGCTATAAATGAATTAAATCGTTCGTGAACTATTCGAGGCTCGGTTCGGCAAGAGCTCATTCGAGTTTGATTCGTCTGCTAAGCGAATTGAATCTGAACCTCAATTCTAGGTAATTCGTTCCGTAAATGAGCTGAACTTGAGCCTAACGGTATTCAGCTCGGTTAGGCTTGCGAATCTATACTTAAATTTAATTAATAATTCAATAAGGGTCTATTTGTAAATATAAAATTTTTTAAGGTTATGTATATAATTTAATACTTATTTTTCTCCCAAATTCTATACGATCAATGAGAGAGTTTGGGTTCACTTGAGTTTAATGAGCCGAGCTGAACCAAACCCGAGTCTTGACGAGCTCAATTCGAGCTTAGATTCGGCTTGGCTCGATTCGTTTGAGTTTAACGAGCCAAACTCCAACCAAGATGTTCACGTTCAAATCGAACCCGAGCCGAACTTGAGCCAGACTAGTACCTTAACAAACCCAATTGAGCCGAACCCGAACCTTGAAAAATTTTAACAAGCTGAACTCGAGTCAAGTTGTTCAGGCTTGAATCGAACTCGAGCCAAACTAGTACCTTAACAAACCCAAACCGAACTTAACAGGGTTCGGCTCGATTCGGTTCGTTTACTACCCTACCCACACCTGAACTCATTTTGACCGGGTTATTTTCTTGTGTAACCCTCCGAGTTTGCTTCCATGCACCTTAGTTGGAGTATCAAAAAAGATAATTTGCACCAATAAGATTTGTAACTAATGCAAAATGAGTTTTCAACAGTAGGGATACCCTCTTTCCTTCCCATTGTCTTCCCTCCTCCTCTCTCCTACCTCTATGATTGTGAGATGGTTGAGACTCTCTTCTTATAGAGAGTAGATCTTCCACTCTCCACATTATATTTCAGCTTTTGATTTCAATGGTTGAGATGAAGTGTCATAATTTGTGTCAAGTTTTGTGTGGGAGGAACCGGCCTCATATATATGTAGGGCTTGGATTGGGAGAAAGATTACAACCAGAGAAAAGGGCGAGTGCAGAGGAGCAAGCCCTCGTCGGACGGCGGTGGTGAGGCGAGTACGAACAGGAATAGGTGACTATGTGAGGGAGGGAGAACAGAGCTGAGAAAGTTCACGTTAGAGGGAGGAGAGAGAAGGAATTTTAAGTTTTAATCTCAACCCTTGGTTTGTGTGGCTGAGATGGAGTGTCAACTTTTGTGTGGGAGGAACCAGTCCGTGTGTGTGTGTATACAGGGCGCTTCAGCTAAGATCGCCCTTATATCACAAAAATGCAGACGTTGCACAGTTGCCGTTGGATTGTGTTTTGAATGGTCCGGATTTGCAGACAATCTGTTCGCGCGAAGAGATATTTGTTTGCGCGAACAGATTGTCTGCGAATCCGGACCATTCAAATCACAATCCAATAGCAGCTAAGCGTTGTTTGCATTTTCCCACTCTAAGGGCAACCTTATGGCGGCTGAGCGATGTCCGCATTTTCCCACTCTAAGGGCAACCTTAGCTGAAGCGCGGTGTATGTATGTTTGTATGTGTGTGTGTGTGTATATATATTATAGTGTATAGTAATTGCCCATGCCTAAAGGCACGACACAATGCTTTCTAACATAGTCTAAATGAAGTATCAAATTTCATTTTTTTCGAAGTTTTTTTTGATACAATGGTTGTTTTTAACGCCATCTCACATGAGGTGAGTCCTGAATATGCGTATGGTATCACCTCATGCGAGAGAAGCGTTACAAGTAACTGTGAATTAGAAAATATTTCATTCTCCCAACAAAATCTACTTCTCAGAAATTTTCATTTTAAGAATAAACTTTAAACATGGTTCATCTAACCAACTAAAAGTCTAACATAACAAAATTTACCAAATCTGTGTAATTTCGTTAGTTGCATTCAGGGATAGCATCAGAGATATTTAGAATGTATAATCATACGAGATTCCAACTCAAATTCAATTTTCTGAATGTCTACTCACTCAAAAGTGACACCCCTATCACACTTGTTTCTTTAACTGACCTAAAAAAATAGAAAAGCAAAGTAGTTCCAAGATTACATATAACCAAGTAAGGAGTAGAGTTTGAAACTCTTTCTACCCAAAAGGCTCCAACAAAAAACTTATAATTTTCAGTCCTAGACAGATCATGAAACTCCAGATCATCTAAACCAATAGCTCAAGTTTTATTAAACAAAAAATTTTTATTCTCTTACCTAGTAGTTAAAAAGAAAAAGTTTATGTCGCGAAGAATTACTATTGGCCACAAAGAATTACTCCTGCCTGCGAATGATTACTCTTGGCCGCGATGAGTTACTCCTGCCATGAAGACTTACTCTTGGCCGCAAAAAATTACACACGAAGAATTACTTCTGGCCGCGAATAATTACTCACAATCGCAATATAGTACTCGTGGCCGCACAAAATTGCTCTTGGCCGCACGCAATTACTCTTGGCCGCAAAGAATTGCGAGGCCAAGAGTAATTTTGTGCGGCCAAAGGTAATTCTTGGCAGCTAGAAGTCCTTATTAGCGGCCAAGAGTAGAAGGGCATGTTCATTGTCAGTACTACTAATAAATAAGAAAGCAAAACTAAAACATTGAGGCAAGCAGATTTTATTAAACAGAAGATAAATTTAATGCAGTGCAAAGGAATTTGCTGTCAAAAATATTGTATTACCAAATAGGCAATTATATTCCCGTCCTATCATAGAAAACACTACCAAATTGTGGCTTATAAGTTGGACGACAACTATTATACGATTTTGAATTCATTTTCACAAGTTTGTTCATATATACGTCAACCTTTGAAGCATTGTAACTGATAAAAAAAAATGATAACTCCTCCTTAGGAAGAAAACTGTAACCATGTCCTCCCTTACTGTATGTCTATTACACAACTCAATTATAGAGCATGGAAATTCAACTAACCGTATAATTCTGTATGCTAACAAATTCAAAGAGAAACGATCACGTAAATTCGCACCATGCAACTTCGCGTTTGGAATATTTTCAAATAGCTCTAGCTAGGAAGATTAGAGTAATTGTTTTTCTTTTGGCTTTATGCCAACCAGCCTCACGAAACAAAGAGGAAAAGATAGTTGACTGGTCTTAAGGGAGTACTCAGTCAGAAGATATACGTAGGAGTTAAATGGGTGATAAAATCTACAAATTGCATAGCTCATTCATGATTTCGGTCCAAAATGTATCTAATTGGTCCTTATTGGACAGTTCATTGCAAATTTTGATTGAAAATCATGCGTGAACGCATTTGTTTTGTCTTTTCCCTTCATTAAGTATTGGATTCTGAATTCTATGGAGTTTCTGGTCTTCTGGATTCTGTTTCATGATCTCCTATTGGACTGTTTTTACTGCTCAGGGAGTCACTAAGCCCAAAGAAGTCAGAAAATTTAAAGGTGAAGGGATGCCATCGCACTTTCTTTTCCCAACTTCACTAACAGAAGACCAGAAAACAAAGATTACGGCGATTCTCAGTTAAGGAATTGACTAGGAGTACATTTTTCTCTCTTCCCTAAGATGTTGTGGTTGTATTATTGAGGTCCATAAAGAAGATACAAGATGGACTTAGATTTCTTTTCTTCTACTTTTTTTTTTTCACGTTCTATTTAATGAGTAGTACATTCACCCAAGGATATCCGTGCTGTGATCAACAGAAATTCCCCTCTGGCACAATCTATCCCTAGTTGAGAGCCGGCCCAAAATGTTCATCCTATGTATAACAGACCGTCTAGGGACACGATATTTTAACCAATCTACTTTTGGACCAGAGGCTCTCAAATTCCTCCAAGCAGACTGACGCAGCGGAATTCACAATAGATTAGTTAGCGTACTAATCCAAACGAGATAATCAACCCGTCGCAACGAGCAATTCTTGCGCACAAGAATGAAAGAGAAATTCTCTGCAATATTATTAATCAAAAACTGCATAAATCCTGAGTTACAAACCCTTTTATAGGCCGAAATCCTAAAAATAAACTTGGAAATTAAAAACGGGAAAGAAAAACAAGACTTTCCCAAAAAGAATCAACTAAAAAGGAATTACGATCTAGGAGTTATTAACGAAACAAATGTTTCCTAAAACGGCAAAATAACGCAATTGAAAGCCTAAACGAATGAATTAGGCCGAAAAACACCGTTAGTATGGACCAGAGCGCGAAAATAAGTCAGCCCACCAAGTTTGGGCCTATTCCGAGCTCGTCTGAATTTAGCCAAATTGGGTAGTCCGAAATTAAACACCGTTTGGACTTTCGGGGCTTGGCTCGGTTCAATTGATCATGGAATTGGGCCTCCACGTGTCCTACATCACAGAGTAGGTTTTGTTAGCAGTTGAAGTCCAAAAAAATAAATGAATCCTCTTGCTGCAAATTAGGAAAGGAAGTGTTAGGAGTAGTAGCAATAATCTCCATCACAGCTGGATTTCTACTCCTAGGCCAACGCCAACCATCAGGCCCTGCAATAGAAGCCATTTTGGCATTAAGGGATCTCCCTTTTGCTGTGCCTAATTGCCCATGCGTGTCTGGTAGATAAGTAATACTACCAGCAGGAACCCTATGTCGTATCTATCATGCCATTGACTGATTGAAGAGGCAGGGATAAAAGCAGCTCACAACGTTATGCAAAAAGAGTGGTCAATTAATGGATACAAGATAACGTGAAAAAACATGAAGATCAAATTCAATATTTTATACATAACCCATGCCAGAGCAATTGTATAGTGTGAATACCTATGATAAAAGTTTACCAAAACTCTGCTACGATAGCTCAGTAGGGATTTATATACATTGTAACTCAAAACCCTCTTCTCATGGATATAACTGAAGAAGATCTAGCATAGAAGAGAAAGGAAAGGGATGATTCTTTCTTGTCCGCATCATTCAATTGTTGCCAGCTTTTCCTCGTCTACCTCAAGAGCCTTCCTTGCTTGTTTCAGCTCCTCAGTCACAGACGACAGTTCTGTACAGCGGTTATGCTTTGGCAGGTCCTACAAGGTCAATAACATAATAAAGTCTGTCTCTCAAAAAAAAAAAAAATTATTGATAAAGTCAAGAGATGCCTGATAGTAGCATAAATCTCAAATAACAAAAGCAAGGAAAGGCTGGATAACAGTGCTGTGTTCAAAGGTAACTTTAGTCAGCACGTATTCCTCACAACTGGGGTTATGGGCAGGCAGAGAAGGTTAAACAAAATGATGTACCTCACACTATGGTGTATGTGTGTCTCTTAAGTGCTCCTTTTCCATAGATCAGCAAGGGTAGAATTGTGCAAAACGCATGAGTGTGTGTCAGAGAGAGAGAGAGAGAGAGAGGCATCCAAAGTAGCCAATAAGCAAAAAAGAACTAGTTGAATACCATCCTTGCAGAATGCAAACTAAGTAAGCATTTCAAAGTATTCACTGATCTCAGATTCAATAACTTACAGACATCAAAATTGCTGGGTGGGAAAAAAAAAAAAAAAAACTAGCCAATTCTTCTACTCATCAATCTCAACTCCAGAAGCAAGCACCTCAAATCTCGTTTGATTGCTACCACCAGCTTCCTCATTCTCCTCACCATCATCCATGGCGGAACCTTTCTTGACATAATCCACCTTGAAATCGTAATCTTCATCATCCTCCATGGCATCACCACTTGATTTATTGGCTTTCTTCCACCTCTTCTTCCCTGCTCTCATCAACTTCGTGCTGAGTATGCCTGCTGCATCATACAGCTTCTCATTCTGTCTCCTACCAGCATTTTTGGCCTTAACCTCAGCTGCTGCAACATCTTCTTCAGATCCCATGTGCTCGTCATCACCATCATTGACCAAATCATTGCCTTCATTTGAGGGTTGTTGCTTTACATCATCCTGCAAGGTGAACCAGAGACCAGAGTCAACATTAGGATCCCCGCTAATGCGCTTGGATTTGAATTTATGGAGGAATTCGCAGAGAGGAAAGAGAAGGTATAGGAAAATAGGAGAAGATAATAAAGTTAAAGAAGCTAAATTTACTTTATGGTTTTCTCGTCATTTTCTTGCCCGCAACAAATGGAAGATCCAAACATGGCCTAAGGAAACAAAACAATGTTTTTGACAAAATCACAAACCTCAAGGATCTGCTCATCAAAATTTAGAGGGCAATTTGGAGGTACTTCAACATGTTTTACATCGTCGAAAGATTTAAGGCTCCCAATAAATGAAGACTCGCTGCTGTAAATCTCGTCAATATTGAACTCCTTTCCGAGCTCTGAAACAATTTTTGCTTCTGACGGTTCTTCTTGATTCCTAGTTGCAGGCATCGTATAGTATGGGATTTTATCTGGGAAAAGAACAAAGAAAGCAAGAAGGCTTTGTGTCAACTTTTATTTAGTTATCTTATAAACAGAAAGAAAATAATAATTCCCTGATCATGAATATCTTCATTCCAGTCATGCAAGACGATTCTCGCAGCAGATTCGACATCCACAATACCGGCCTTTTTAAGCTTACCCCTGATGGTGGCCACTTTTGTAGGAAGTCGTCGACTGAGTCAAAGCTTGGGAGCTTGTACAGAGCTACCAACACTTTTGCTGGGCAGAGCTTGAGAATTTCCTTAACTGCACATTAATCAAAGTCCTAGAGTGAGAGCAAAGAAGCATGCAGCTCAGTTAAAACCAAAGAGTTCACTCGGCAGAAATGGGACCAAATGGCAATATCATGGGTTGAAAGACAGACAATTACCTGGCCCCATCGAATCCTCTAGCTTCTCGATCCTTTCACAGTTTCGAAGAGCAACAGATGCCTCATTCTCCCCAGACCTAAGCATTACAACACCTGGGCAATCCAACAGTTTTATATTCTTGTCTAAGTGCACTTCTTGCATTGATCTAGTCAATCCGGGAGTAGCGCCAACATTGACAACCTGACATCTCTTTAAGACATTAATTAAGCTACTCTTCCCAACATTACGAAGACCAATAACGACCACTGTGATTGACTTCTTGATCTGTCATTAGCAAAGATAACTGGCTCGTCAAAATTTCCAATCAAATGGATCAAATATTGATGCACCAAAAAGAATTAACTACAAGAATCATGCAAAAGAAGTCAGAAGGTTAGGATCTCACATCAAATAAATCAAAATCAAGTAAAAAGCGCACCACACACCAAAATATAAACTATGTACAGCATATCTGTAAGATGCAAAACTATTTACAGGATAGAGTTCACAAATAAAACACGATCCTGCATTACAAGTGTATCCAACCAAAATTTATTGTGTGCAATTGTTCTAAAAGTATGGACAGAACCTTTTATTTGAGAGGGGTGTGGCAATTGTGAATGCTCCAGTCTTCTCAAAAAGAAATTAAGTTTTTCTCGAGTGTTTGATTCATAACCTATTCAGCATCTTGATAACTTACACGAAAACAACCAAGACGAAGTTTACTTGCACAAAGCAACATATGAACGCATTCCATGCACATCCCTCTCAAAAACTAGACTTAAAGTTGTATTTTTAACACAAATCTGCAAAGAGTTAAGAACCATGAATTTTGGGATCAAATTAGACATACAGAACAACAACTACTCCAGAAATTAGAAGAGATGACACAACTCGAACATCAGCCGGAAGAGTCCTTTTGACGTGTTCAACATCAAAAATGTCGGAAAATACGCTGGGAAATCAGTTTATAAGGTTTAGGTGATTAAATCATCAACTCAAGTCAATAAAAGTTCTAGTCCTGCAGTTTTTCTTCTCCCCACACCTCCAATGTTCATTGGAGGATTATTACTCACATCATAATCCCCCGTTTTAAGTCTTTATACATCCAAGACTCTTTTTAGCTTTTCAAGTTCATTGATAATGAAAATGAAACATGTAAAATGAAATTGATATTGGGTTCTTGGGAAAGATTGAGAGAAAAATCTACAGTGAGAAAAAGAGTCACAGTAAAGGAAAAGACACAGGTCAACAATGACAACAAAGATATAAACCCATGTCTGCTAGGCCTGGGTTGGATGTGGATTGTTGAAGGATTTATAAAGGGAAAGTAAATGTGAAGGAAATAAGAACATAATCGATTGAGGTTCATCACTTAATACCATGGTATGTCCGTCTGAAAATCCATAACCTAAACACAACCAAATGATCAGCGTTCTGGAATAGTGGGATTTCTTTGCAATTGAATCCAATAGACCGAATACTTGGATTCGTAGATCGGTCCAAATTAACTTACAAAAATGACGAAGAGTTTGAATTACTTACGAATTCACCATTTTATGCGAAGGTAAACAAAAAAAAAGGGACTTTTTCAAGCAAATAGTAGTTATTCATTCTCCTCTCATTTCCAACCGAAAAACATATACTTAGCTTGTACTTGAATTTCCTTGTCCCATCTTTCCCCTTCCATTTCACTTCTCTTCCCAAGTTCATGGTATACCTTGCGTACCATAACTTCCTCCCCACATCTATGATCCAAACAAAGGCCAAGAAACTATTGCATAGGTTTACCAAGAAATTAAAGAATTGAAAGGAAAAATCGTTGATCAATTTATCAATAAAAACGCTCATAAATTCAATTGGAATCCCATCTAATACCACCAAACAAGAAATCAACTAATCAAAATCTGAGTTGATACCTTTCGTCTCACCAAACACGATCAATTTGAAGAGGATTGACGTCCGTTTGTGAACGAAGATTCAGTGAAATACAGTATGTATACACACCTCGAGAGTGAGAGAGAAACCTTGGGGGAAATATGGACGACGACTGGAATTCGGTGTTCGGTTAGCGCGCTGCAGGTACCATTCATTTGAAACTCGCATATGACAGACACGAGCTTGGTTGAACGACTTCCACCGGGTTCCGTCTAAAGATCACATCAAAACGACGTCGTCCATACCTATTGAGACTTCGCAGTTGGAACATGAGAAGTCAATTGAAAACATGAATTCATCGAATTGTGAGCTCATTCCAGTTTATCACCATGATCAAAACCCTTCATGTTTCAGAGATTGTTAAGAGCATATACCTTGTCAAATATCCTTTGAATTGAGCGCTCAATGATGCATAATCGGAGATGGTAAGTGCGAAATTATTTTTCTGAAAATAAACTTGGCCACACTCTATCAAATTCATTGTGCCTTGTTGTTTCTGCAACGCGAGTTCGGCAAATTGTGTTCTCGTTTTGACTGATCTCCATGATCGAAATCGTTCAAGTTGTAGAGCTTGTGAAGAAGACAAACAGGGTCAAAGACTATCTGAATCAAACTCTGAAAGATGCATAATCGGAGATGATCAATGTGAATTTGTTTTTATAAAAATAGATTTGGCCACACAGTATCAAACTCATTAACGGCAAGAGGTCGCGAATTAACGGCAAGGTCTTCTTCCTCGCTCTCTCAACAGGTCTGCTTCTCTCCCTCTCTCTCTCTCTCTCTCTCTCAAGGTATTCTTGGTAGATTTCCTTTGAAATGTTGCCTGATTAATTAATTTTGTTTCCATTGCTCTGGAGCTCGTGCTTCGAAATTGAACAAAGCTTTGCATTATATTCGAAGTGAATCAATGCACACATGCTTGTAGCTCATTAAAATTTCAAACCAAGCTTGAATAAGTTACTATTAGGCTCGTTTGGCTTATGATATATGAAAAATTCAAACTAATGAGATTGGCTTGTGTTCAGTTCTATTAAAGTTCCTTTGAGATTGGCTCCTCTCATAAATAAGCTAAGGTTGAACATATTTTGGGAGCTAAGGTTGAACATATTTTGGGTGCTCGACTGCTCGTGAATCAATGCACACACGCTTGTTTGCTTGTGTGTGTGATACTGGCGGGGATTCGTACTTGCCCAAGAAGTTTTGTACTACTGCCATATGTCCAATCACATCTGCATTACCGTATCTATCGATGAAGTTGCCGATAGCCTATTTAATATAGCAAGACGCGTAGTAAATTTGATAATGAGTGCCAATTTGTTGCAATTCTTGACATGGCAGTACAATTGAATTTGAAAAAGTTCTTTTCGATGTCTTGCAGCAACCACTGTGACACACCACCTTTACTGACTGGAAATTGGAATTACTTAAGGAAATAGTCGCCATCTTTAACCCTTATGAGATATGTTTTGGAGTTTAATATTCGTTGCCAGAATCAGACCATGTACTCCATATAAGTATATAGTATCATGTATTGGGTTATTGGGCCAGTTCGCTCCTTGTGCTTAGGATTTCCCCTTTTTTACTTCTCTTTTTGGTGTTTGTTCATTGTTGTGATGTGTTTAGTTGAAATTCATTAGGTTTGGAGGGAGAAAAACATTTGAAAGCCATCCCCGGGCAAGAGACGCTGCAACTGTTGAAACAAGGTTTACCATAAGCAGATCGGTAGGTGTGTGGTTTTGATGATCTAGCAAGAGAAACCTTTGTAAATATCATTTGTGAACATTGTAATGTATACGGTCTGATGCTGCTGCATAATGATTCGGTCCAATCATTGAGCGGCGATTGTGATTTGTTATTTTTGACAGTTATACTTGAAGTTATTAAATATTTTTGGAGTTAGCACCTCGTCCTTGCTGCATCTGCCGTTTCATGGCCTTTCTTTAGTTTACCAGTATTCCGATGCTACTGTTGGACTTGTTAAATTCTTTCATTATGTCCTTGCGAGTCTGCGAACAATGTCCAAATGTGAAATGTGAGAGGGAGGAGTATTTAGTCACTGTTGACATTGAGAAAGGGATGCAGGATGGACAAGTAAGGTTTCGCCGTCTTTATTCTGATTCAAGCTATTTGACTTTAGTAAACGAAAATTCCACACTTCCGGCACATTTGGTTAAATGTCCTAATCTCATTATATCCATTCATGTGTCGGCTCCATCGTATTGTTGAAGCATGAAAGTACTATAGCCCGTGCGCTCTCTCTCTGTGGTTTTGTGCTCAGTCTGCCGTAGAATTGATTTATGTACCATAGCGACAAACTTGCTTTTCTGTATTATTCAAGTTAATCAACACTTCTTTGACACTGCCCGCCATGTGCGACCCATTAAATTGAAGATTGTTCCAATATTCAGACATCTGAAAGGGTTACTGAACTTGATGGTACCTCTTCAATTTCTAGGGAGAATGCCTAAAATCATCTAGGACCTTGCTTAATATCATCTGGTGAACTTCTCAAACAGCCCCTAAAATGATGTTACAACTCAAGAGGATGAAAGGGAAAGAAGCGGATATCAGGAAGGCACATGCAGTTATAATTGTCTGGCGAGGATCTCTAGTCAGCCTGAAAAGCATCATTGAAGCTCTAGACTTGGTTCATATTAGAATTTTTTCACTACAAGAAATGTGATATGCACTCACTCCCCTATTTTCTTTGTTGTTTATTGCAACTTGAAACTCATCTGTGTTTTTTAAAGCTGCACAAATATCCAGAGATCAATGCAGAATGGCCCAATCAAAGATGGGTTAGAGTCCCGTATGGACTGGCCCAAACAAATTTGATAGCACGTGTGAGGGAGTCGAACCCCTAGAGGCCTAGATGAAAGGCTTCCCGAGGCCAACCCCTGTTAGGGGTTGACCAAGGTGGTGTGAACGCACATGCCACATGCTTTTTCACTTTGTTCTCCTCTACTGATGTCTGCAGGATCATGTTATTCAGTGGCTTTGTGTGACAATCACTCGTGTGTGGAGAACTCCATGCTACACCACTGTCCCTTTTGTTACGAGGTTTGTTTTCGACTGTCTAGTTCTTTGATCACTTCTTAACAACTTAAAAGCTAGTAATATTTAACAAGTTAAAAGCTCGTAATATCAGATAGGGCTTAACTTTTCTTGGCAGTGTCTCTTTGACTCACTCAAAGACACAACCGTAATGAAATGTGGCCACACAATGCACTGTGAATGTTATCATGAGATGATTAAGCATGACAAGTAAGCATTTTATCTCTGCAAAGTGAAATCATTTCCTCTTGTTTGTTTACCTGTGGAAAATAGTTTTCCTGATATGTCACACAGATATTGCTGCCCCATATGCTCGAGGTCGATTATTGACATGTCTCAAACATGGAAGAGAATAAATGACGAGGTTTTTTTTGTCAAAAATAAATGCTCACTTATCTTATGCATTCTTTCATTGATTGATATATCTGGTGTGAATGCCATTCGTCGTCTGTAAGGCTGATCGCATGATACCGCCTAAACTTAGCAATCCATTGGAGTCTGAGGAAGGGGAAGAAAAGTAAGGATTGTGGTTTTTTACCGAATCTCACAATTTCTCATCTCTTTTAGTTATCCAAATAAGTGAAAAGATTCCCCTTTGTTGTCATTTCTCACTCTTTCCCACCATCAAAAGCGGCAAATGTTTTTTGTTGTTCGCGATAAGTGTCAGTTTGCACAACCACACTTACTGCAGACCTACAATCTGAATGTTGGAAAAAAAAAAAATCCTACTTCCCTGTTACCTGTATGATGCATTTGGCAATCTTGTTGGTCTGGACCTCTGGTACCATTCACTTGACGGTTATGTCTTTATTGTTGTTCTTCTTCCTTTCTGTATGTTTCTTTATGCCAAAGCAATTCGAATGTGAAGGGACGTCCCCGACGGAAAAGGAAAAGGATCCTCACTCCATTGCTCAACAGGTCTGCTTCTCTCTCTCTCTCTCTCTCTAAAGGTATTCTTGGTCGATTTTCCTTTGAGTTGTTGCCTGATTAATTAATTTTATTTCCATAGTTCTGGAACTTGTGGTTCGAAATTTAACAAAACTTTGCATTATATTCCAAGTGAATCAATGCACACATGCTTGTAGCTCATTAAAGTTTCAAACCAAGCTCGAATAAGTTACTACTGGGCTCGTCTGGCTTATGATATATGGAAAATTTCAAACTAATGAGATTTGACACATGTTCGGTTCTATTAAAGCTCCTTTGAGATCGGCTCCTCCTATAAATAAGCTAAGGTTGAACATATTTTAGGTGCTCATGAATTGATGCACACACGCTTGTTTGCTTGTGTGTGTGTGATACTGGCGTTTATATAATGGCGGGATTCGTACTTGCCCATGAAGTTTTGTAGTACCACCATATGTCCAATCACATCTGCATTACCGTATCTTACCTTTCACTTAGCAATTTGTTCCTGCATGTTTCAGAGAAAGAGAATATTTACATTCATATCTTAGTTTGAGTCAATAAGTATAATCCCCTGCTTCCTACAGTTACCACATAAACTATTGCAACAGTGCATTCCTGAAGTTCAATCAGGTTATTGCCCATTCATGGTTGTATTATCCTTAGATTATCCATTTTAAGGATTTCAAATGTTTTTAAAATGTGAGCTAGTGAGGTTCAAGTTATGTCTTATCCTTTTGAGTAGTTATTGTTATGGTGTTGTCAGCAATGGCTTAATCTGAAGCATCATTGAAATGATTGTTTATACGCTTATTTAGTGTTTGTTTGAATTAATTACCCAATGTCCCCAGAATGAAACTTTTCTGTGCCAAAAATGTAAAAAGCAGGCAACTTTGTGGAGTGTAGTTTACTAAAGAGTTAAGCCATCTTTTCAATTTGCTTTCACTGTCATTTCAGAGCTTTCTTTTCGAGAACTGGACATCTTTGTGTTCACTTATCTCACATTTTAGGGAACTGATTTTCGCGCTCTAAGATTTAATGCAGGCGCTCCACCTTTTTGTTTTATACTGTGATGTTGCTGGCAACATCAGTGTATATTTTGTTTTTACCACTTTGTGAAAAAATGGGTTTTGGGCCAAAAAGGCAAATAATCAATAAGTTTTGGGTTTTAAAAACCCAAAAAAAGGTTTGGAAAGGGGCGCCTTTTGGCCCAAGTAAAAATCTTTTTTGGGGAAAAGGGCAAAACGAATATCCAAAAAAAATTTCCCAATTTTTTTTTATTGTTGGAAATAGATTCAATCAACTTTTAAAAGAAAATTTCAAGGGATTTTAAATTGGATTGAGAATTTCTTCCTCATTTCTTTGTTCAGGAAAGGAAATCAGCAAAATCTTTGAATGGTTAGTTAAGTCTTCCATTTTTTCCTTCCTCATCCCTTTGTTATTTAGGTTAACCATTAATTTAAAGGTTTTTTTCCCTTAATTTCCATCTTGCAAATCCCTGAACCTTTGTTAAACTGAACCATGCAGTGGAAGGTTTTAAATTTTCCAAATTTTCAGGTTTGTTTTTGTTCGTTAAGGGTTGTAAGATTACAACCAAAAAAACAGTTTCAATTTTTTGGAGATTTTTAAACTATTTTTGTTCAGGAAGGAGGAAATTCGGGCCAGAAAGATAGTCAGTTTAGTCTTATTTTTTTAATTTTATCCCGGCTTTATAAATTCCACTAAAATTGGTTTTTTTATTATTTGCAAACTTTGCCCGCGGACTAAACCTGCTGTGAAGTTTTGATTTTAATTTTAGAATTTATTTGGTGGTAAATTTAATTTGTTCCTCCAAAAGGTTTCAATTTTTCCAAAACCTAATTTTTAAATTGGGGTTATTCCTAAGGGGTTTTGCTTATTTAAGTAATTTATAAGGGATTTAAATTCCGGAGTTAAAAGGGATTGCAAACTGGCCCGGACAATTTTGACTTAAGAAAAAGTTTGCATTGTAAAGGTATATTGGTAATTTTTGTTTTGGCGAAATTTTTGGGTTTCAATAGATATGTAATTACTACAATACTTGCACTTCGAATGCCGGAAATGCATTACAAGAAACAAATATGGCTACTTAAAAAAATCCATAGAGTCTATATAGATGGCACATTACTGGTTCTTTCCGTGAAATGCTTAATACAACAAGGCACCCTACTGGAAAAGCAAGTTCTCCCAAAAGTGGAGAAAGTGTTGATCCCCATTATCTCAGAGCTTCTACTGGTTCTTGCCTTCATTTCTGCAAGTACGGAAGGAAACATGAAGTTAAACTGAAGGCGAGGCGTCCTTTTCCCAAAATAGCCATAAAACTGCCATCTGAGAGGAAGAATCCCACCGTAGTAGTTGTTTCAGCTGAGAGAAAGATGACAGGGGTGGTCATGGTCAAGCCTAAGCCTTCACCAGTTTCCGAAGCACGTTCCGCTGATTCCCCCAGTGTCATCAAGCAGGAAGTTTCATCGCTATCAAACAAAGTCAAAATGTCTTCGAAGCAAGCTTCATCAAATAAGAAGGAAATAGCACAAGATGGGAAGAAAATTGTTCCTGCAAAAAAAGCTCCTGTGAAACCTAAAGCCACAACATCCAAGCCATCAACTTCTCCTGGTACTTCAGGTGGTTTGAATAGTAGAAAAAACAGTGAAATCAAGGGAGCCAAAAAGACGGGGACCTTTATAGCAGCTTTGAAGAAAGTAGTTGCTGCCCCCAAGGCTTCACTTTTCCCTAAACCTTCTAACAATGGAGCTGTGATCTTAAACGTCAAAAAACACAAAAGCCCAAAATTTCTGTCTCCTTTGAAGGATCAGAACTTGGATAGGAAAACTGAACCCAAGTAACCGAACAATGAGAAGGTCTCGGAGAAAACCATACGTGTTATAAAGGTTGAAACTGAGAATGAAGTTCTTGAATGTGCTCAAAATGGTAGTACCCTTCATTCTCCTCTATCTCTAGAATTGTCATCGGCCAAGCCTTCCTCACTCCCAAAATCTCTAGCTTTGTCATCTCACGAGGAAGAAGATCAAGAGGAGTCTGAATATACTGATAGTAAAGTGGATGAAACAGATGAATCCATCTCAGAGAGCACTGAAACAGTTAACTTGAACAAAATAGAAACTCCAGAAGGAAATGGCAAGAGGACACCAGGAAACGGTAGAAAAGTGGGTATTTTTGGCAATAAAGATTCTTCACCTGCGAAACATAATTTTTTTACTTAAACCACATTTTCTTTGCAATTGTATTGGTTGCAAGTACATTTGCCGCTCTCTTAACTCAAAATCTTGTGTCTGTCCTTGGTTGTGTCTGTGCTTGGCTTGCATTCCTATTATGGAATTCTAGGTATACGACTGACTTAACAAATCTCTCTCTCCAAAGAGATATCATGTTTAGTCGTTTAGACAAAGAAAAGCGTTCCAGTCTTGAAAAGATTTGAAATGTGATTTGTATTCATTATTATATGGTAGTTGATGGTACCTTACAGTGTTTTTATTCAAATTTCTTATTATTCAGTTGTAAAAGCAGTTGCTACACCAGATTCTGCCGTGGAGTTGCCCTTAAGTCCAGAAAATGAGGAGGGTGTGCTGGATGAAATGTGACCTATCTCATTGCAGACGGTGGTAATGTGGCCCAACACAAAATTGAGGGCAATGTTGTGAGGTTGAAGCTACAAGGAGCATACGGCTCCTGTCAAAGTTCTGTGACGCAATGGGTATTGTGCATCGTTTAATGGAAAAAATCCCTGAAATAGGTGCTGTGGAACCAATTGCAGAAGAGGAAATTGGCCTTGAGCTGAATGCAGAAAACGTAGAGAGGTAATAATTCATCTGCATTCGTTTTTTTTTCTGGTGACTAGTAATCGATCTGCAGTGGTTTCATATAAAATGATATGGGTCGTGCTGACTGTTGAGTCTGCCCCTTTAGTTAGAGACATGAACGAATAATTATAACTGGGAGAGAAACAGTGAGTGTAGTCAGAGTATTTCCAACCCAAGTGACAAGAATAGAGACTCAACATTTTATGTTCAATCAAAAAGTGGTTATAAAGTATGGTTCTAATGATTCCTCCAATCACTAAGCTCTACTATCCATCTCTATTTTGAAGACATTTGTTAGTCAAATTATTTATTTTGGTTTAAATGATTATTCCTCCATTTCCCTCTAATTCATCCACGTTCTTCAAAATTCAACCACTTGATCACTTGTTTCATCCCAATTGTAAGTGCAAAACTACAAGTAATTCGTAACTTGAAACCTTTAAAGTTTATCTTGAAAACTGCTTTGGATCACACCATAAAAGATACGGCTGGCTTTGTTATGATTATCTACACACTCGAGTCACCCACTGAACTTACTTTTGTTTCATTCCAAGTTTGCCTGATAAGTAACTGGTAAACATTTTTGGTCCTTGAAGACTTTGGCCTTATCTGGTTGGGAATGCTGGTGGATCTCTTGAACTTGTAGCAATCAAAGAGCCAATTGTCAAAATTTGTATTGCAGGTCCAGCTGTAGGGGTAACTACGGCTGTCATGCAGAAACTACGAGAGAAAATACCAACAATTGCAGCAGTTCAACTGCTATAAAATTCTGGTCATTATTCTGGATTATCTTTTGGGAGTTAAGGGTGTTCAAAAGTATTGAAGATTTCAGTGGTCATTCTTTAGTAGGGTTTGGTTTCGTTCTTGCTATCCCATTGCGATTCTTTTTCTATTTCTTTTTGTATTGGATGTTATAAGAGGAATATCTTCCATGCAACCTTGTTTGTGTTTAGCATCCTTTGAAATGGATGGATTTGCTGACCCAAAACTTGTTCTTGGCAATCTAATATTTCAGTATGCTTTTTGTTTTATGTTTCTAATTCCAAGATCCATATCCTACAGGGCGAGACTTTGAGAATGCAAAAAGCTCCTAGAGCGGATTGTGAGATTGTGCCTTTATCTCCCAGTTTTGTGAATGTACTATGCGATAATGTATTCTAGTGCATGCTATCCAGAAACCAAGAATTCCAAAATGCACAATATAAGATGATATATAATCAACTATGAAGGCTTTTCCCAAATAGTTCTCAACTTGACTAGTCAATCTCCTTGTAAGTTTAGCCTCATGCTTAGTCAGCTCGACGCCCTCGTGTTTGATGATGCAACATATGGACCCTCGATCCACATCATCCCAGCGAGCCGATTCCCCAGCTCCCGAACTGGAGCTGCAAATCTCAAGTCTTGGAAAGTTATCTGAAAATGCAAGGAGGCCGGTAATGAAATGAAGGGAATTGTTGTATTTTGAATCAGTGTAACAATGACAATTTTTTTTCCATTTTGCCTTGCATCGAACCTTTTGAAGATCAGGTGGCAGAATTTTCGAGAGCTTGGAATTGAACCCTTTTAGTACAAGAATACCTTCTTGTTTAAGCTACAAAAACCAAATGCAACCAATTTTAGAATCCGAAGTACTGCTAGTCGTTAACATACATACATGCTTAAACGTTGCTTGGCGGCTGACAAAGTGGAAGAAAAGAAAGAGTTGAAAGACTAAACTATAAATTGTTGAATTTTCTGCTGCCTATATTTGGAACAGTAATCGTATGGTTCCAAGTTGTTCATTCAAAATCAAACCCCCCACCACACACACATACACCGTCTATGCTGCAACTGAAAAATTAGAAAAGCTGAAAAGGCCATGTCTTGTTCTTACTTGTTTCAGGAACCTGGCATCCAAAGTGGATGAACATGGTGTGGAAGTTGAGTTCCAATAGTTTGCCTTGAAACCAAATGAGTGGAGGGAAGAGATGACACAACTCGAACATCGGCTGGAAGAGTCCTTTTAAAGTGTTCAACATCCAAAATGTCCGAAAATACTCTCGGAAAATCAGTTTATAAGTTTAGGTGATTAAATCATCAACTCAAGTCAATAAAAGTTCTAGTCCTGCAGTTTTTCTTCTCCCTACACCCCCAATGTTCATCGGAGGATTATTACTCACATCATAATCCGCCGTTTTAAGTCTTTATACATCCAAAACTCGTTTTAGCTTTACAAGTTCATTGATAATGAATTTGAAACATGTAAAATGAAACTGAAATTGGGTTCTTGGGAAAGATTGAGAGAAAAATCTACAGTGAGAAAAAGAGTCATAGTAAAGGAAAAGACACAGGTCAACAAAGATATAAACCCATGTCTGCTAGGCCTGGGTTGGATGTGGATTGTTGAAGGATTTATAAAGGGAAAGTAAATGTGAAGGAAATAAGAACATAATCGATTGAGGTTCATCACTTATACCATGGTATGTCCCTCTGAAAATCCACAACCTAAACACAACCAAATGATCAACGTTCTGGAATAGTGGGATTTCTTTGCAATTGAATCCAATAGACCGAATACTTGGATTCGTAGATCGGTCCAAATTAACTTACGAAAATGACGAAGAATTTGAATTACTTACGAATTCACCATTTTATGCAAAGCTAAAAAAAAAAAAGGACTTTTTCAAGCAAATAGTAGTTGTTCATTCTCCTCTCATTTCCAACCGAAAAATATATACTTAGCTTGTACTTGAATTTCACTGTCCCATCTTTCCCCACAACTATGTTCCAAACAAAGGCCAATAAAATATTGCGTAGGTTTACCAAAAAATTAAAGAATTGAAAGGGAAAATCATTGATCAAAAGTAAAGAACTGATCAAAACCGAATCAACCCATGATATAAAATGATCAAAAAAAGAAAATTATTTGCAATTTGTCAATAAAAACGTACATAAATTCAATTGGAATCCCATCTAATACCACCAAACAAGAAAATCAACTAATCAAAATCTGAGTTGATACCTTTCGTCTCACCAAACACGATCAGTTTGAAGAGGATTGAAGTCCATTTGTGAACAAAGATTCAGTGAAATAAAGTATGTATACACACCTAGAGAGTGAGCGAGAAACCTTGGGGGAAATATGGACGACGATGTCTACTCGATCAGTTCGGTGTTCGGTTAGCGCGCTGCAAGTACCATTCCTTTGAAACTCGCCTATGACAGACGCGAGCTTGGTCTAAACGGCCTCCACCGGGTTCCGTCTGAAGATCGCTCGTCCGTACTTATTAAGACTCCGCAGGTGGAACATGAGAAGTCAATTGAAAACATCAATTCATCGAATTGTGAGCTCATTCCAGTTTATCACCATGATCAAAACCCTTCATGTTTCAGAGATTGTCAAGAGCATATACCTTGTCGAATATCCTTTGAATTGAGCGCTCATTGATGCATAATCGGAGATGGTAAGTGTAAAATTGTTTTTCTGAAAATAGACTTAGCCACACTCTATCAAATTCATTGTGCCTTATTGTTTCTGCAACGCGAGTTCGGCAAATTGTGTTCTCGTTTCGACTGATCACCACGATCGAAATCGTTCAAGTTGTAGAGCTTGTGAAGAAGATATACATTGTTAAAGATTATATGAATCGAACTCTTAAAGATGCATAATCGGAGGTGATCAAAGTGAATTTGTTTTCATAAAAATAGATTTGGCCACACAGTATCAAACCCATTAACGGCAAGAGGTCGCAAATTAACGGCAAGGTCTTCTTCCTCGCTCTCTCAACAGGACTGCTTCTCTCTCTCTCTATCAAGGTATTCTTGGTCGATTTTCCTTTGAAATGTTGCCTGATTAATTAATTTTGTTTCCATTGCTCGGGAGCTTGTGCTTCGAAATTGAACAAAACTTTGCATTATATTCCAAGTGAATCACTGCACAAATGCTTGCAGCTCTTTAAAGTTTCAAACCAAGCTTGAATAAGCTAACAACTAGGCTCATCTAGCTTATGATATATGGAAAATTCAAACTATTGGAGATTGGCTCGTGTGAGGTTCGATTAAAGCTTCTTTGAGATCGACTCCTCTCGTAAACAAGCTAAGGCTGAACGTATTTTGGGTGCTCTTGAATCAATGCACACACGCTTGTTTGCTTGTGTGTGTGATACTGGCGTTTATATAATGGCGGGATTCGTACTTGTGCAAGAAGTTTTGTAGTACTACCACATGTCCAATTATTGGTTTCTCACAACCACTTACCCCTTGGGGTTCTCGAATATCTTTCTTCAGACTGTTTCTTAAGGGATTTTTTTTTGGATTGTCATGAATCTTTATCTCATTGTACTTTGAATTAGGATACTAGCATGAAGCATGGATATGAGATATGAAAACGACATGATACGGCAAAATTCACTCCTTTGCCCGGATTAATCACGACCATTGGATCACTTGTATTCTTTCAGAGACATATCATCCATAAACATTGCAACACATATCCTGATATGACAATAAACGGTTTTGCCATTTCTGGTGACAAATTTGGCTTGGGAAATGCCAAAGCCATTTTTTTGGGCTTGACAATTATCTTACCATTAGAGGCAATTATTTAGACATCTTGCCAAATAATAGCTTTGGCAAGAGAAATGACCTGCCATTGGAGACGGTGTGAGACTAGATAAACTACTACATAAGTTTTGGCTTTGCATAGGCCTAGTCGGGTGCAAACAAGCGTAGCCAAAAACTCAATCTCGAGCTTGGCTCGTTTGTAAACGAACCGAGTCCTATTCATTTGCTAAACAAGCTTCTATAACAAGCTGAGCTGAGCTTTAGAGTGTTGAACTAGGCTCGTTTACTACACGAGCCTAAAAGTTAAGCTTGAGTTCGGTTAGATCACTAATGAGCCAAGCCCTTAACTCTGAGCCTCAAGCAGCTAGTGAGTAGCTCGGCCATGAGTAATTCTGTGCGGCCAAAAGTAATTCTTTACAATCAGAATTAATTCTTTGAGAACTTCTAATCTTAACCATTGGCTTCAATGGTTGAGATGGAGTGTCTTTTTTGTGTCCCTGGAACGCTCCCCTACATATATCGATTCTTCAAATTAGCTCAGAATTTGGAAATTACCAGGACAATAACACACACATGCACTGAAATGCACCAGGATCAACTGGAAATTACCACCATCTAAGCAATTATATATAGATCACCATCATCATCACCACAAAATGACTTTTTTCAGTCATCAAATCAATAAGAAAACAGTTTTACGGAAGCAAAAAGGTGCCAAATATTTGATATCAGCACAATAACTCTCTCTCTCTCTCTCTCTCTCTCTCTCTCACACACACACACACACAATACAAACACAGACGCAATGCCAACGTTCCATAGTATGTTATCATCTCTTTGGTTCTCAAGTTAATTGATACCCCAGCTCAAGCACCTGATAATTTATTTAATGTCAATATACTCGAGAAAGTCTAGCAATGTGAGAAGGAGAACACCGAAAACAATCAAGTAACCCCATATACCTGAGGCATCAAACCCAAATGCCAGCCGAAAAGAAACCAAACCTCCATATGTAACATCTCCATTCATTTGATCTTGTTGATGTCTACAAAGGCTACATAGTTTTTTATCTACAACCCATCACGGAGTGCGGCAGATATGTCTTATACAATGAGTTACACAAATGGTTTCAATTCAAAGAAAATAGCTTCAGATGTCAATTGAACTCTAGAATACACAATGACTCGGAGTACTTCAGAACTGGGCATCCCTAGAGTAGAACATCTAAGTTTCATGATCAGCAGAAACAATGTCACAACCAACAAGTTGACCTTCAACCAGCTAGAGAGAAGCATAACCAACACTAAGAAGTAAGAACATGTGGGACAACAGAGGAGAATTGCATCAGGCGTACAAATGTGCAGTGGAGGAGTGGATCCATAATTCCGTAAATAATACTACTAAAAATCAAGCAGGGGTGTAGATCCATGATTTTAATTTCTCGGATCTGATTACAAAGTCATACATATACGAGTGTCTAAAGTAGAAAAGAGTCATCTATGACCAAAAAAGTAGTACTTCTACTACGTCAGCGGAACAAGGAAAATCTAACGAAAGAAGCTAAAGCCACTCGAACTAGACCAACCGATGATTTTCAAAAGGTACCAAAGATGGTCATCGTAGCATTGCTACATTGGATTTTTTCAAACACATGGTAAAGACAGTATCAATTGACATGGCATTCATGCTTTTTATTTCCAAGCAAATAAGTCTGCCCTATTCATCAATACACACAATAGGTTTATATACAGTGATAATCGGAAAACAGTAGAATGCTTTTAGTTATATCTTTCATTCAACTTCTCCAATAATATCAATACCGTAGTGTTCAGCCACATGAGTACCATCTCCATCTCCAATTTGCATGGGTATCTCAGAAGTATATGCACTTCCTTTTTTTGCTCCAATGGATCTTAGACTTTTGTATACCTCCAGCATTGTAGGCCTTTCGTTTAAAGAAAGCCCGATACACTCAAGTGCTACTTTGAGAACTTGAGAAATATCGCTATCAAATCCTTTTCCACTCAAGGAACTATCGATGGCGTTGCACAGATTTCTACTAATCAAAGTCCCATCAAAACCTTCGCACAAATTGGACGCATCTTCGGGTTTTTTCCCAGTTACCACTTCAACAAGCAGAATTCCAAAGGCATACACATCGTCTGATTCTCTAAATTCACTCTTCTCACAGATTCTCATCCTCAAATTGCCAGAATTTGATGTCATGATCATTCTCCCTCCAAAAGACGATATTTTCGGATCAAAATTCTTATCTAGAAAGATAAATTTGGAGCATATGTTGCCATGAGTTACTCTATAGTTACAATTGTGGTGAAGCCATGCCAAACCCCTAGCTATCCCCACTGTGATTTCATATCTCGGAGGCCAATTCAAAGTAGGCCTTTTGTATCCCACTTCCATTGGATGCAACCAGTCATATAGGCTACCATTTGCCATGTAATTGTACACTAGAAGCTTCTCTTCCTTTTCTTTGCAGAATCCCAACAGGGATACTAAATTTCTGTGTTTTAACTGGCCGTTAGTCATTATTTCGCACATAAACTTTTGCTCGATGTGGGGGAAATCTCGAAACCTCTTTACAGTGAGGAAATTACCGTTGTTCCCAATTGCTGCTTTGTACAAAGTTGCACATTTCCCTATCCCAATAACATTATTATCACTAAAGTTATTGGTTGCTTTGAGGAGATATGAGTAACTCATCCTTATTGAGCCGTGCTTCTCCAACATATGGATCTATATATGATATGATAAGAATAGAAAACATGGTTCTAAATTAGTTTGGGCTTTTTGTGATTAATAAAAATGAAAGGATAAAATGCAACTCTTACTACATCGACCACTGACAGACCCACCCACAATCTTATGGCTAAAATGTAAGAAAATAGGGGCATGAGAGAAGTTTTTGTTTGGGATAAGATAGAAGGGTAACTTCACTAAGAAGATGCGAGCAGTCAAATATGAAATATTATATGTTTAACGTGAATAAGCATGCATCATGCATGTGGCCACAATCTTTTGATTTTTTAATACAACACCCTAATAGATCCCGCGGTTTAAAAATAGCTCAAGATGTATAACTATATTCTGATAGACCAAAGAGAATAACATTGTTTGTCCCTCATTCTGTTCGGATCCGTTCTATTTGTAGGTATATATTATCGATTCCCAATCTAGTTTTCAGCAAAATTCCCAACCTATTGAACTATTCTAGACGCCAGCAGTGAACCGGAGAGGCTCCAGTCTCCAGCAGTGGAGTAAGGCATTGGCAACTGCAGTGTAAGTCAAGGGTTTATTGATATGACCGATGCAACAAAATATGCTTAGCATAGCATAGCTTTCTTTGATAACTCATTTGTCTAGGTCGACATACATTACGACATTGTGTTTGGTCCGTTTGACAAGTCAGGTATTTCTGGTCAATTGGTGATTGCCAAAATTAACGTAACAAATACTATCGGAAACCAAACATGCTCTAAAGGTAATATTCTTCACAAAACTCGGGGAGTTTTAATACGTAAATTGGCTCAATCAATAGAAAATGATGCTGGGGTCGTTGCTTTCGCAGATGTATATAAAGTACAAACAAAAACAAAAAACCAGAGAGAGAGAGAGAGAGAGAGAGAGAGAGAGAGAGAGAGAGCTGTGTCCTCTCTTCCTTACCTTGGCGTTCTGCGCTCTGTCAACTGTAGTTTGCTTTTGGAATCTGAACTGAGCTAGTTGTTTCTGTGCCTTGGTCTTTTTCTTCTCCTCCTTCTCCTTCCTCCATTTCATATTTATTTCCATCGCCTTGTCTGCAAACGTATTGGGCATGTAAAACCAAGTCACAACAAATAACAAAACAGCTGCAACTGACCACCCAAACGCAAACCAATTCAAGAAAACTTCAAGATTATCCATTGATGACGACCAAAACTCATGAATTTGATCAATGGCATGCATTCAGAGACAGTTTTGAGAGAGAGAGAGAGAGAGAGAGAGAGAGAGGGAAGACCTGACCTGACCTGAGAGAAGACCGACTTACTGAGTCTTGGGTCAATTGCGGATGGATGTATTAGAATTTAGTGGACCAGTTCCAACCAAAAATTGAAACGAACAATAACGGTACAAGTGAAATAACAAAACTTATTTCAAATACTCCTACCAATTAACTTTATCCACGTATATTTTCTTATTTAGCTTTATCAATTTATGAATTGTGCATCAATTATTCATAAAATCATAGAACTGAGTAGGGAACTGGGATGATGCTATGGTGTCCCCGGTCATTTTGGGGACACCGTAATTTTTGGCATAATTTTACCATTAGGAGCATAACTAAAACAATTACAAGCATAACAAAATCCAAATAAGGCATAACCAAGGAATATCCAAAAAACCAACCAAGGCGTAACTAAACCCAACCAAGGCATAACAAATAAGTTATGCCTTGCTGTGGTTTTGGTTATGCCTTATTATGGTTCTGTTATATTTGTAATGGGTTTTGGTTATACTCATAATAATTTTATTATGCCAAAAATTACAGTATCCCCAAAATGATCGGGGACACCGAAGTCATTCCCAATAGGTTTTCCCCCCTCTGTTTTTAGTACCAAAAAACGAAGCCTTAACTTCACAGATAACCTCAAGGGGAGATGAGGGATGAAATATTAGCCTTTGGTTCCAAGATGCTAACCACCGAAAAGTGCGTTGATATTTTGGATCTGCTACTGGTTAACGGTGAGTTTGGGAAAAAAATATTTGGTATCATAGTCACTATATTTTAGGCCGTGTTTCTAAATTTTCCTAGACTCGCGTCACAATTTTTAGATTAATCATTTGTCTTGGTGAGTGAAATTTATAAATAAAAAATTATGAGCGAATGTCCCACTCCCGAAAAAGTTCATCAAAAGGAAAAAAAAAATAAATCCAAAAAGACAGTTTTTCACTTGCTTTAGCATCTTCCGTCGTATTTGGAATTTTTTTCAACTTTATTTCATATGTATATACTACTTTTTTTGATTACTCACATAGAGATGGGCGAAAAAACAACTTAATAGCAAAGTAAGTACTTGTTATCTTTAAGAAAAAAATAAAATTTTCCAACACACCCTAACTTCATCATCTTCTTTTGGGTAGATAACATACCCTAATTTGTTCGTCAATTTTGACGAATGTGGTTCAAGAATTAAGGGATGCTCCATTTTATGTTGCTAAATTATGCGTCTCTGACAAGTAAAGAGAATTGGTTTGCCAGAGGAGGAAACAATTTGTAGTATTATTAGTTTTGGCAAATTTTAAATCTAACACAATCACTAATGGAGTCTTTGCTCATTAACTTTTGAATATTGGATATTCCTCGTATCGAATAAAAGTTTCTACCATTTTGGCAAAAAAAGAAGTTGACCCAGAAAGCAATACGGGGAGCACATCCAAAATTTCATAGACCGCTTTACAAGTGATTCAACAATTGCATGGATGGATCAAGCTTTTCTGGCTATATTTGCTGCGACTTCAGCCATTTTATGTACAGGGCACAACCTGGTTTAACAGCAGCATATGCCTAATGGCAAATCGAACAAGGCTCTGCCAGCACAATTCAGCACTTTAATGATATATGACTGAAAATGCACCAGGATCAACAGGAAATTACTAACACCTAAGCAATTATATATAGATCATCACCACAAAATGACTTTTTCAATCATCATCAGAATAAGAAAACAGTATTACGGAAGCAAAAAGGTGCCAAATATTTGATATCAGCACAATAACACACACACACACACACAAAATACAAACACGGACACCATACCAACGTTTCATAGTATGTTCTCATCTTGTCGGTTCTCAAGTTCATACCCAAGCTCAAGCACCTCATAATTATTTAATGTCAATATATTCATGAACTTCTAGCAATGAGAAGGAGAACAACAACAACTCCTACCATACAACCTGCCTTGTCTAATCCTGCACGGAGAAAACATAGATCTTTAAGTCACACAGATAAAAGCAGATCCATCCGTAGAACGACATTGTAAAACTTACTGGTAAAATATCACTCAAAAGAATAAGGTAGTGCAGGAGAATACAGGACATGCAATTGATACATCAATATCAGAATCGATATCGGATTTGTGATTTTAGAGACTGATTAAACACAGGAGATGAGGGATCGATTGTTGCATTTCTATTCCACATTGATAGGTGTTAAAGGTTCCTTACCAGTCACTTGGAACAAACTGGATATCTTGCACGATTAGGTTCATGTTCCCCCCCCCCCCCCCCCCCCCCCGAAATCAGAATTTACTAAGTACTAAAGTTTTAAACATCAGGTAGGCATACACGTTGGGCATATATAACTACCAAAATGTGGATGTCTTTTGAGTGTTGCCTGGAGATGTGCATTTGTTATCTTGCTGGTATATTAAACTTAAAGCACTGAAAAAAGTTGCATCTGAATATCCCATTTTGTCTCAAGGGTCAAACAAGCGTCGCACGTTGTCACATGTACGGAGTCCATACTCCTTATCCTTGGTAAATCACAAGTATCGTGACCCCGGGTAGAATTTAAAACTGTTAACTAGTAGCACCTGATATGAAAACTCTTTCAAAGAGACAAATATTGCAACTTGACTTTGAGGAAAGAAAGGCAGCATTCTTACCACTGAACCATGATGTGGTTTCTACAGAAAGCCTGACATATTTTACATAATTACCTATAAGTTGGGGGGCCCTAGGCGGTGGCCTCATGGGCCTATGCCCAGGGCAGGCCCTGTTTAACTCTCGACCGCATGAAATTTTAGTTGTAGATTTCTACATAGTAAAACTAAAACCTCCCAACTATAAATCCTGCTTGGGTAAAAGAAAATGAGTCTGTCAGAAACTATCCAATTAGCTCAATAGCAGTTATATTGCCAAAGAAGTACAATAAGCCATTGACCTATTTTCTAATGTAGAGAAAATGCAGAATAAGATACAAAAGCAGGATGGTACTCGCTATGTGAGCAAGCAAAGGATGAAACATTTTGACATAGACAAACAAGAAGTGTTAGTATTAACAGTTCACCTGCGAAATTATTAGAAATTTTGAAGACAGTTAGATAAAGCATTAGGCAGAACTAAATGAAAGTAACAAGGTTCATTAAAAGGCCGGAGAGTCAACAAACCTCATCGTCATCGTCATCTCCATCCTTCTTAAGACTGGTTGTACCACCCTCCTTGCTGATTGGCAACTTCATTGCTCCAAAGGGCGTATCCACGTCAATGTTTCCTTTCATGGAGTAACCAGTACCTTTTCCTCTAATCATGTCCCAAAGAGCAGAGCCAAATTCCTTGGGCCTGAAGGTGATTGGAATTTCGAAGTAACTAATACCATTTTTATCAATCTTCGTAGATTGTGATAATTTTGCACATCCAACACTCACTTCAGCAAGCCAAATCTCATAGTCTAGAGCATTAAGGGCCAAATCGAAGTCATTCTTATTTTCCAGTTTCAAATGAAGAAGTGCAACAGTTTCTTCGAAAGAGAATCGCTGAAAATGTATTTTTTCAACATCAATGTCAGGCTTGTATGGGATAGGGATCTCTCCTGTTTTCTCAAGTGGCAGAGTCAACCTTCCAAAAACTGGCACATCAACTAGGAGGTCAACCTTGAGCCTGTAAGGAATGATACTTCCAGGCTTTATATCATCATATGTATTTTTAATGTCATCAAATATCAAACTAAGTGGTATCTTGACCGTCTCTGAACCGTGAGCATGGATAGTTCCAGCATCAGGGATCAACCCAGAAACCAGTTTCCTCCCATCGCTATCAATTAAGTAGTTTATGTCGATAAGTGGAATTGGAATTGGATTCGGATTTTTCACAAGGACATCAACAATTACATCTGCCCTCTCGAGATTAATACAAGGAAGGTGAATCCCTGTAACATCAGCAGTTGGTTTGCCAAATCCGACTGTTTCCTCAATCTTCTCACCAATGTCATGAATAAAATCCTTTATCTTTTCAATAAATCCACCCTTCCCTTCATCTTTGTCACCTTCCTCATGCTTTTTCTCCTTTGTTTCCCTTTCAACTATCTCTGGCTTATCAGATGATGCCATACCTAAATAATAACAAATCCCAGTGGTTAGGAGAATTAGATGGTAGAATAACTACGACCATAAATATGAAATGAACAAAGGGATGGCGTGAGCAACAGAAGAAATAACCGGGGAAAAGAATAAGAACTGTATGGGCGTGCTAAAGTTGAGTAAACTATAAGCCTGTACAGATACACTGAACGCGCATATTCAAATGATATTATTATACCATCAGACACCAAACGATACGCATTGGCTTCAGAAACAGAAAGTTAATACTTGCAGGCATTACCATGAGTCACCAAGCTCACACTGAGCATGTTCTTGCTACGGAAAAGTTAATGTCCCGATATACATCTCTTTTTAAACCCACGCAATAGATAAACTTTCCGAAATCATGTTTTTAATCAAGTAAACCCATATTCCTGAGGCATCAAACCCAAATACCAGCCGAAATGAAACAAGACCCAGGAAAAAAATAAGTCACTATAAATTTAGCTTGTTTGCAAGATACCAAACCTTCCTTAACATCTCCCATTCATTTGATTGCTTACTCTGTATAAAGCCTACATATCTTTTATTTAAAACCCATCATGGAATGTGGCAGATCTGTCATATATAATGCATCTACACAAATTGGTTTCAAAGGAAATAGCTTCAGATGTCAATTGACCTCTAGAATATACAATGACTAGGACTTCAGAACTGGGATCCCCAGTGTTGAAAACGTCTACGTTCCACGATCAACAGAAACAAAGTCACAGCCAACAGGTTGACCTTCAACCAGCTAGAGAGAAGCATAACCAACACTAAGAACATGTGGGAAAACAGAGAAGAATTGCATCAGGCTACTAAAAATCAAGCAGGGGAGTAGATCCATCATGTTTATTGTTTAAGAACTCGGATCTGGTTACGAAGTCATTGATATACGACCCAAAAAAGAGAGTGAGTAGAACTTGGACGTAAACGGGACAAAGAAAATCAAACGAAACAAGTCAAAGCCACACTCACAATCGAATTAAAATACCAAAAACAAAACAGAAAAAGGCGGAAGCTTGATGGTCACAATCCAAAAACAGTAGTTTTATCCACAACAGCAAGAAATCCTCTAAAAAATTAAAGAAAAGAGCCGTAGAAAACAAAAGATCTGCTAATTGAGATGAACCCAGAGATTTACACTGAAGTATGAGTAGTTGGTGAAAGGCGGTTAGTTAGATCTGTGATTCAGCTGGGTCAAACCGATCACTCTCAAATTTAAACGAAAACCATAATCAACGACTAGCTAGTAAATTTTAAAAAAAGAAAGAAAGAAAGAAAGCAGAGATTAAAAGTTTTACCTTAGAAAGAGTAGAGTAGTAAAGCAGAGTGAGAGGGAAGCAACTGGGATTGGATCACCCGGGGGATGATTTCCAAAAGGAACCAAAGCAGGCCAGCAAATGGATATACAACGAACCCACCCCTCAACTTATCTTTCCTTCACCGGAAGATCAAATTTACAGAGAGAGAGAGAGAGAGAGAGGTGTCACTTTCCCCCAAAAAGGGAGGTAAATGCCAAGGCGTTGACAGATGGCACGTCTCCATGTGAACGAACAGTCATTTAAAGAACTCCTACGTGATTTGCCGACAATGCCCCGCGCCATTCGCTCAACTCAACTCAACGCGGGGTTACATACGGCAACCACTCCGAAATTTTTTGGAACCCATATTTTAAATTATAGGAGTATTTTGGAACTCTCTCAATTTAATAGGTGGCAGAAATTAAGTTGGCATACCCAAAACATTTTAAGGGCACAGTTTAAAGTAAGTCCTACGTGGTGAAAAGGTCCAACAACATTGAAATAATTCAGTGTCTTAATCGTGCAAGACTTGAATATCCCTATTTTCTATCTAAAATAAGATAAACTTCTCGAATTCCAATATTAATGAAAGGGATTCTTTTTTAATTGGAAGTTTTGAGAGAAATTTTATCGAAAGAATTTAGAAACTCCATCGATGTGCTCAATTAGTTAAAGGCAAATGATAGTTGCTTTTCGAATTAAGGGATTCTCTTACATAATGTTACTACTATTCCGGTTAAATTTGCCTTAGAGGGAAGAATTTTTTTTATGATCAAAAGTTGATTAAATCCCATCAATCATCTCACAAGAATGATTGAATGGATCTTAAGTAAGTGTTGTCTATTGAAAAGACTATGGTGGAAATACTTAACTATGCAAGTTTGATAAAGCACATTAGCAAGTCAAAAATGCGACAAGAATAATGCGTAAATAATAATTTTAGAGATATCGTAATGGTGGTTGTTTTTTGTTCAGTTACAAAGGTTTTCTTTTTCTTATATGTATATTAGTCAAGATCCTATAATGGATCCCTTACGGCCTTACCGTAAGGGACTCCCCTTTCTCGATCGAATTGCGACGATCCGATCCGCTCAATGTGGTCAGAACGTGATTTTAAAGGTATTTGAAAGAAATTGCCCAAAAAAATGACTGGAAAGTGCTTGATCCAAACAGTTTTGCATAAAATGCATTTGTAGTGTTTTTATGAAAAATTGCTTGGATCAACCCCTTTCCGATCATTTTTTTGGGCAATTTTTGGCAGGTACCTTTAAAATCGCGTTCTGAACACATTGAGCGGCTCGGATTTTCGCAATTCGATCGGAAAAGGAGAGTTCCTTACGGTAAAATCGTAAGAGATCCCTCCTAAGATCCTGATTGTATATATATACACACACAAAATTTGTTAAGATTTGACAGCATCATTTAAAAAGTTCATTTTAAGCTCTACAAATCTGAACCTACTGCTACCACACATACTATTGCAGTGTGTGAACCCCAATGTATAAGTGTGTGCGCATTTGTGTGTTTTGTAGAATATATATCATTTGTGTGTTTTGTAGAATATGTATATATATATATATATATATACACACACACACACACATATACAGTCCGGCTCTTATGAGGACCACCTCATTTTAATAAAATGCGGACCTCCCTTTTTCAATTGAATTTTGATGATCCGAGCCGCTCAATGTGTTCAAAACGTGATTTTAAGGGTACTCATTGGAAATCAGCAAAAAAAATGATTGGAAAAGGCTTCATCCGAGCAGTTTTTGTTTATTTTTTATCGAACGGTTCAAACAAAAACTGCTCGGATGAAGTCCTTCTCGATCATTCTTTTTGCCGATTTCTTGAGGGTACCCTTAAAATCACGTTCTGAATACATTGAGCGGCTCGGATCATCGAAATTCAATCGAAAAATGGAAGAAATGAGGAGGTCCACATTTTAGTTAAAATGCGGACTCCCTCATTTTGAGACTGACTGTACACACACACACACACACACACACACATATATATATATATAAAGGGGATTCAATGTTTGTATGTTATTGTCGAAATGGACGGTCGGATCGACAATACTACAACCTTGTAGAGCGGACTGTCTTACAAGATCCTCGGATCCGAGACTCTTTGCATAAAGAATTCAATTCTTCCAGCAAAGAGTCTCTGAGCAAATTCAAACCATTGATTACAATTTTGAATAGTTCAGATTGCGACAATTTCCTCCGGTGCAGAACTTGGACCGAAGAGGATCCACTCCATTTTTCCAACTACACGCTAACTGTTCCCTCTTCCTGCATGACTTCATGTATGTGCAATTAATAAAAACCGTAGTATAGTTGCGGGACAATAACAATACCTGTAGATTGTGACAATTTTTTAAAAAGTTTTGCTAACAACCGTTATTACTGTTGTCTCCTTCGCTCCACACCGTCAATATAAGTTGGACATTTTCCCAACTCATAAATCCATTTTATTTGAATTCATGGACACGCCCATTTTCTGGAGATGTGATCCTCTTAGAAAATGTTTTTAAAACATCCCTTATCCTATTTGGATTATCGCAACAATCGTTTCTTATTTAAGTGGTTGATATTTGAATGTTCCATATCGTCCGATTTCTCCCGTAAGATTTCGTTAAGGCAGTTATGTATACCGAAATCCGCCAAAAAAAAAAAAAAAAAAAACCACGTGAGAATTCACTTACCCAGAATTTGTCCAATTCACAATCGTACAACTTTTAAAACGAAGCCAATTGTGTTTTCCTGATCTAACTTATCCATAACATAATCTTCTCCTCCTCCTCCTCCTCCACTTTTTTGCTGTATACTTCGCCGTAGGGGTTACACTACAACGGTTTCGCTGACCACATCCACAATCAAACAATGCGGAAAGAGTCTGCTATCTTTTTCAAATCCTTGTAGTGCCTCTTCCATTGTAGACCTGCACACATCACAATCGAATTCGTAATAAAGCTTTCACTATTTCCCTGTGTGATAGTATGATATGAAGGAACTGGCGAGAGCAGAATAGATTCGTACCATTTCCAATTACGTTGAACAAATAGAGTCGATTTCCTGCTGCAGTAGCTGTGATCAAAGCATGAGGGGGTTCTAACTCAAACTGGTAATATTTTCTTCCATCGTGTTCTGACACTTCCATACTTAGTACCTTCCCTTCTACATTCTCCCCTATAACTTCGGGTCCAAATGCACTGATCACTTTCTCTGGAGTTCCAATTCTTTCGATTGTAGCATCATCACCTAGATCTACCATCAGAATAAAATTGTGTTAGTTATGGTAATGGGTTGGTATGCAACCAACTTGTGTTATTAATTTGGTGGTGGTGGTGCTTTATGAATCACTTTTGCAGTAGTCTTCTAATTTTCTGAATTTATTGCTGTACAAGATTTTTTTTCAGAAAATTTTAAAAGATGTTTCCGTACCCTGACAAGCCTTTTTTGCTAAAACGGATACAACATGAATATGACGACTGTTGTTGTCATCAAAAATAATTTGTTAAGACTTTCTGCCAAACTGGTTCGTAAAAGAACAGCATAAGAGCGCAAGGGTAACTCACTGCCAAGTTTATAAGTTATTGCAGCCAGTCAAGTTTTGAGTTGTGTAAGCATTTGAAGATGTTATTCTGACAACAGAAAGGGTTTAGATGAAGTAAGGGTAACTCACTATCGGCGAATCTGAGAACAGGAGCAACAATGACAGATATACGCCCTTCCTTAGAACTGGCAAACCTCAAATCAATCTCTGTACCACCTAAATCTGCAATCGAGACTGGAACCTGTGACAAGAACGAGAATTCAGGGAAATAGATTGAGAAAGCTGGATTTTTCTATATCCTGGTCGAAAGCCAGATCAGTTGAAATTCTAACAACAAATCATACAAATTGTGTTGAGGAAACAAATCCCTTGGATGACATTTCTGTTTGAATTTAAAGTCACTTGCAAGGTGAATGAAGCCTCTACAGTTCAACATAGTGGATGATTACCTCTTCCCAATCTTGAGGCACTGAGAAAAGATATGGGATAATAGGACTCCATCCAACACCATGCCCTCCAGACTTCTCATCTGGTCTGCGGTACGTCCTCCAACCTGTCTGAGCAATTTCTTTTCTCATGAAGGTGACCGAGTACTTTTAAATTTTGAATGAAAACCAAAAAGCAAAACAAGAATACCCAATGTCTTGTCAGAGGCGAAGGATTGATGCTTTTAGGAATGAAAAAGTGGGGCAGAAAACTGCTTCAGATATGTATCGATAACAGATGAATTGCAAAAGCATACAAACCCTTGATATTATCCCGAAACTTGTCATGGAAAAGTTGCAGAGAGAATAAAGAAGAAATCACTTAAATCTCTTGTTCTATTTAGTTATGATGTAGTAGTAGTAATCATGAAATGAAAGAAAAACGGTTGAGGAAAGGGAAACACTAAAAGGAACACAAAACTGTCTAGAATCTTGCAAAGAACCAGTTATGTTTCGTTTGGCTAAGTTTGCAACATGGAATTGTATGAGGGATTTATGGAGCGAAAGGTGAAGATAAGTAGATAATGAAGCAAGTAAAGACAAGGCAAATCAATTTTATCTTATCCAAACCCCTTCACCTGGCAAACCCCTCCACATAAGTATGATCCCAACACAGCAGCTTTTATCAATTGAAAGAAAGATCAAGATATAAGCTAAAGCGTAAGAGCACTCTGCACTTATATTAACATGTTGTTGGGGTAGTATAATTTGCAGTTCTATAGTTGCTATGGATGAGAAAAGAATTCTCTCACTACCATATCCTAGAGATTGATCTCATCTCCCATGTTTTTTCTCTTTTCCATGAGCAAATTAAATTAGCGAGTAACATATATAAATGGTATAAGACCCAATTAACCTTGTTCATCTGGTTCAGAAAGACCGGGAATCCTTCCCGCTAGAAGGCCTTGTTTGACAACTGCTAATCCCTCTTCTGGAAAACCCAAAATTGCTGAAGAAGAAATTAAACTAACCCCAGACACAAGCAGCAGGGCTAATTGCCTTCTTTTCAAATCAAACCGATCCAAATTCCGGCCTTCCTCGTCGACATGCCCTTTTTCTCTCAGTGCAGAAGCAGAAGCAGAAGCCTTTGTTGTTGGGGGGAATCTTTGAGAGAGAGAATAAGCCACCATCACATGACGATTAGTATAGGCAGGAATGATATGCCGGCGATATGCCCATAAGGAACAACAGCTGGTGAATGAGGACGTTGTTCCCATCTTCTCTCCCCCAGAGAAGAAGTCTAGTTTAGTGTACTCCTATTAGCTAAAGTTTCAGAGTAGTAGGAAGAAAGCATGTAAAAACTGGAAGTCCTTAACAAAAGCTTTTGTGTTTTCTTTGGTAGAGACAAGAGAGTTGTCTAGAAGCTGTGAGGTCCGCAGATTTGTAATCTTTTAATTCCGTGGACTGGGTGTGTACAGCTTTGAATAGCTAATGCTTTTACCACTTCATAAGCTACTGCCACATTCCTGGCCTCACTAATGCCACCTGTCTATTCTGTCTTTTTATTTTTCGCTTCAGTGAGAGGAACAATGGTTTCACATCACAAAAGGAGACAAATTTCCTACCTTTGGTTTGAAAACTAACAAATCTATTCAAGCTTGGTTTATTTAAAGAGTTTTTACCGAGCCAACACGAGCTTGAATTCGAGTAACTTATTCATTTATCAGCCCAGTTGGTGTTATTCATTTATCAGCCCAGTTTCAGCAACGAAAATAGAATCCGGACATTTTTACCCCGTATTTACATGGTGAGTTCGAAACAAAAACGAGCTAGCGATGCGTCATTGCTATTGAATGGCAGGAACACGTAATTTCCTTTACACACTTACAGTATTGTTGTGCCCAAAATATAAATGTAAGATTGAATTGCACTCCATCATCGTAAAGAACAGGTAAAACTGGAGACCTATGGATTTGAAACAGAAAACAAAAGTAAATCACAAACATTTTCTCCTTTCCTGCTTGGTTTTGCCAACTTAATATTCCTTTATACTCCTCTTCCCACTTTTATGAAGTATTCTTCTCTTCTTGTGTGTGATTATCTTCAATGATTCTTCTTAGGTAGTCCAACTGCTCAAACTCGCCTTGAAGCTCCTCCCACTGCAAGAAACATAACCCAAAAAACAGCATTGTCATTTCCGTTCTTATTCTTGGTACCCTTATTCTTAGTTGTAAATGTTCAAAAGAAATCACAATCCAAAGTTCCAAGTAACCATATACCACAACCCCAAAAGAATATGAGAGAGAGAGAGAGAGAGAGAGAGAGAGAACCATAAAAACATCAGTAGCTTGGTTATTCTTTGGTGTAAATGTCCAACAGAAACCACAAACCTAAGCTCCTAGTAGTGACCATATACGACTACCCCGAAAGAATATGCGAGAGAGAAAATACAGTGTGGTAGCTTGAAATTGTTTGGGCACAACTTCAACAAAAATTCTGTAGTAGCTTTAGATTGGATGGACAAAACTTCAAGAAAAAAAATTAAGTGGTTATTTCATATCTGGGGCTAGTTTTGTAATAGATCAAAAGAGGAGATAGATTTTTTAGCAAGCTTGAACTCAATGCAAGCAGTGGCTGATTTTGATCCAAGTCGACTATAAAGCAAGCTTTGTAAAACGGATAACAACAACAACGCAGCGACAATTGCCCTATGAAGACTTGCAGGCTCCTGTGGGTTCCTAACCTGGTTGGGCCATGGATCAAGCTCAGTACTGGTGAGGTGGTCAATTGAAGGGTTATTTTAAACGGCAGGACAACAAAATGCAACAAAATGAACTACGAATTTAGTATATCTTCTGTTTCATCTATTATGGATGGGCAATGCTTCTAAAATTAGAGCACTCAATCACTCCTTGGTTAAGTGAGTCCATATTCATTAGAGCGTCATCTAAGTAATCAAATCTTCAGTTCTTCGTGTCAATTTTAATTCTTTACTTGTTTCAAGTCTTTGCGTCATTTTCAATTGATCTTTTTTTTTTTTTTTTTTTTTTTTTTTTTGGGGGGGGGGGGGGGGGGGGGGGGGGGGGGGGGGTGTGGGGTTGGGGTGTTTCAAAAACTACCTTACCACTTGTTTGATTACTCTTGTTTTTGAACTACTCTCGGGGATGCCTACGGTCCTCAATCCTGCACTGTAATATAGTCAATATACCTAGGGTCCTAGACTTCAATCTCGAACTGTAATTACATCAAAATGACATTTGACATGCTTAAAAGTTAAAAGTACTAGGAATGAATGCATAACGTGAGTGAGAGAACACACATTCAGATGCCATGTAGACTGATAAACCTCCTCCTTCCCAACAGAAGAGAGAGACACCAAGGGGAAATAAACAGAGAGAGAGAGAGAGAGAGAGAGAGAGAGAGAGAGAGAGAGAGAGAGGAGAAATCTGGTTCTGCCCCCGTCTGCATAGTCACCCAAATCATATGCATAAAAATGTACCTGTTATTCTAAATTCTGTAAAGTTAGAGTAACACGGTAGCTATATCAGTTTTTTGCTTAAAAAGTTTGCACTGTCTCCACATGGTTTCCAAAGGCATATATCCATATTCAACCAGCACATGCACCTCTACAAGTGCAACATATCCTTTGACAAAGGAAAATTATAACCCTTCATTCCTCCTTAACCTCGGCAAAAGAATCGGTATATAATGACAAACATGCGCATGTAAATCAAACATTAGAGCTTGAATATGTTAGATGTTGGAACCTACCTCATGGTGACAAACAGATAATACCTTCCAGCCAGCAGCAGCTATATAACGGCGTTTGAGCATTGTATGCCCCAAAGGGACAGCTGCAGAGAAGTATGACGTCAGTATATATACAGGCGATGATAAAATGTTTCAATGAACATAGGAAAGCTAGCACAAAACCCACCAGAATTTCTTGAAAAATGAGTTGGCCCGTCAATTTCCAGAGCAACTTTTTGGTCAACCAATGCCGCATCCAAAGTGTATCCATCCACGGCATATTCCCTGACCCAATCAAGGCCAGTGCTGACAAGAAGACGAGCAACCTCTTTCTGGAAAGAGGAAGTCGTTTTCTGATTAAACCTCTTAGTTTTTCCTGCACCAGCAATTTTCTCCTCTAGATCACTCCTTAGAGACAACTGAAGGTGTGGGTATTCAAGCTTTAAGCACTGGTTCGCAAGATGAACCTGAGAAGAAAACATTATATCCTCCCTATACTGCTCTGATATTCTTTGCTCCTCAAAATGGCTTAGAGTTCTCCACACATGAGAAAAGAAAATCCGGTCCATTTGCCCAAGAACAGCATAAGACCAAGCGATATTTCCAAGCTGATCTCTATTGAAATTGAGCAAAGGGAGGCCTAAGTCTGTATCTGGTTCAGGATGTGAATTGCTTTCCTTGCCTCTCAGCTCACCATAATCATTCTCCTCTTCACCTAAGCAGTACCTGAATTGGTCAGCATCCTTGAAAGCATTATCAAGAGATTCCAGCGAAGGGTCAGCTGGCTCAAACAAAGAAGCAAAAGCCCACAAAACCTGAGCCAGCTCTTGCTCCTGGAAAGTGTGAATTATACTTGCAGCCCTTTTCGATAGTTCCAAAAAGAGAGTGGGGGCTGAGTGCTGCATCGAAGCAAAAGCCCCAGCCATATTAGCAACATTCTGTGAATTGAAGTCGCCAACTTTGGTCAAGGCCACCTCAGCCACCCTATCCATTTCCGACAAGTAAATAAGTTCTCCTCCAATCTTGGACAGTGCCCATGAGATATTTGAGATACCTTGAGGCGAGCATTCTGGAAGGGCAGTCATTGCAATGCCCACAAGCATAGACATCTTTACTTGACGGGCAAATCCCAATCTATGAGTCCTTGGCATAGAAACTTTCTCCATATTCTTAGCTATGCGATGGAGTGCAGTGGCAATGTTCAGAGGAGAGAGAGGTGAAGGGCTCAAGCCTTTGGCGACTGCCATGATTGTCTCAGCGGTTACCTCTAATACTTCTTCTGCAGTCAGTGCATTAACAATTTGTCTATTCAACATAACTTCTTTCTGGCGATCAGACGGCCCGGAGAACTGTGAAAGCCTCTGAACAAAGGCTTCCCTGGTTTTCTTCTTCCTTTCTTCAAACATCCCATCTGCAAGAATACTCACAGTCCTTGCAAGAGAGCTGCTTTTGGCAGTAAGATTGTTATGTTCAGAATCTTCCTCCAAACTGGAATCAATATCCTCATCCTCATCCTCATCCTCGTCCTCGTCCACATCCACATCCACATCCACATCCACATCCACTTCTCTACTTTTCTTATTCTTGCTTGCCAGTTTCTTCTTTTTCTTCTTTTTCTTGTTTTTCTTCTTATTAGCACCCACCAAGGCCTCCAAAGAAGGAGTCAAGCCCCTTGCTTCTATAGACTTGAGGGCAATCTTTCTAGCCCTGACACACCAGTCCATGTTATCATTATCCTGGGTCACTTGTTTCCGCTTTTTAGGAGGTACGGAGCTCAACGGGGCAAGCTCCCCAAGGAATTCAGATTCCCATTCAGAGTTAGAATCATCATTTTCATTTCCTTCTTCTCCTTGTTGGTCATCATCATCATCCAAATTACCAAAGCCAAAATTACCCTTACCCTTACTCTTACTCTCCCTTCGTGTATCAAAACAATAACTTTTTTGGAGCCCATATTCCATCTTGGGTCTCCGGTTAGAAAACCCAGTTCTTGTAGTAGCATTACTTAATAGTAGTAAAGGTCCACAGGGCCGGCCATGGCCAGAAGCCAAGAAAGCCACTGCCGCTTCAGGCGACCCAAAAATTGATATGGGCGCCCGTAAATGTATGGTACTCCAGCATGGCTGCATCTGTGCTGAATTGTGAATTCAATCCTGGTGTGTGGAAGTGGAACGGAAATCCCAATAATCCTACTAGGAGTGTTTATTTACAACTACTCGGCCCCAAGCATATCATGGTTAGGCATCTAAAATTAACCATCAAAAACAGTAAACAGAGAGAGAGAGAGAGAGAGAGAGAGAGAGAGAGAGAGAGAGAGACCTGTTCGATTTAAGAGTTTGGGCTGGACTGGTTCTAGCCGTGTTGTAGACAGGAGACGATGGATATATCTTTGCGACAATTACAAAGAAAACCCACGAATTTGATCCTTGTCACAAATCGGGCACATCAATTGTACTTTTTTCAGTTCATAACCCGTGACTTTGTTTTTCTAGAATTTGATCCTTGTCACATATTGCTCCCTTTAATTGTACGTTCATCAGTTCACAACCACATGACATCTAATTTAACTACAATGTCAACCCTCCATATATACTACTCCTACTAATCTTCTCCAATGGAACCTCCCGTATCTAATTAGTTGAACTCGTTGTAAATTTTATATTTTCAATTATCACACTCTGTTAGAATTAACCTATGTTTATTACACACTAAATCTTAATCACAAATCGTAATATATTCATACACTTGAATATATGAAACCAAATCCCATCAGTTTTTTCTTTGTCTATACATCACCAACGAAACTCGACTTGCCAACTCACTACCATTCTCCCCCTTCCTTTTCCACCGTGCCCCTTATCTTTTTAAACACCAGACTTTGGAAAAATGGTACACCTAATTACACCAGACATTTTACTTTGGAAGTAAAAAACACTAATTACAAATGTGGTACACCTGATTAAAATGGTCAGAGTCTTAGTTCCGATAATTGGGTAATGGCTAGTGATGGTTGGGTGTCGTGTCTACTTTATATGGTGATCAGAGAAAAATGATTCAGGTTCTCACGCGGGTTATGTATGTTAATCAGAGACATCTTCCAAGCGAGAAAAGAATGAAAATTGACGAGGATGACATTGGAGTTGCCGGGCATAGCTTCTTTTGACTGGCGTGAACCCAATCAGACAACAGGGCAAGGGTAAGTTCTCCTTAAAACAAATATGTAAAAGATAAAAAAATTGCTTTGGGACCATTTAGGCTCCGTTTGGTTGGACGTAAAATGTTTTACAATTGAAAATATTTTCCATGTAAAATATTTTCCATGAAAAAAGAAAATTTACAATTATTTTCCGGTGTTTGGTTGAAGTCAAAATTTATTTCACAAATCGATAACTTGTCTACTTGTCCTACTATAGCATTGGGTACTTTGGATACAGGCACCATAGCGAAACTCGACTTGCCAACTCACTACCATTCTCCCCCTGCCTTGGTGCACCGTGCCTTATCTTTAGAGGGAGATCAGTCTTCACTTTGGGAGAGAGAGATGAGTAGGAGCGAGGGATTACACCAGAGAGTCCTCCATTGGAAGTAAAAACACTAATTATTACAAATGTGGTACACCTGATTGAATGGCCAGAGTCAATAGTTCCGATAATTGGGTAATGGCTAGTCATGGTTGGGGTCAGTCCAGCTAGCATGAGATGATCAGAGTAAAAATGACTTCACGGTTTCTGGGTTATGTGTGTTAAACCAGATACATCTTCCAAGCGAGAAAAGAATGAAAATTGATGAGGATGACATTGGAGTTGCAGGGCATAGCTTCTTTTGACTGGCGTGAACCCAATCAGACAACAGGGCAAGAGTAAGTTCTCCTTAAAACAAAAATGTAAAAAATAAAAAAATTGCTTTTGGACCATTTAGTGGTTTATTGGTAAAAAAAAATTGCTCTGGTTTGTCATTTACTGGTTTATTAGTGTTGGTTTAAAATTTGAAATTTTTTCAAAATGGGTAGACGATTTGGCTAGGGAACAAATTTCAAGGCCAGCAGGGGTGTAAACAAATTAGAATTTGGAAAAAAAGTATATTTTGATGAGAAGATTGAAGTATACTGATAGGTGTGGTGTTCAAATGAAAATGGTGGAGAGGCGAAAGAAACGAAATGGTTAGAATAGAAATGGATAAAAGAAGAAGAAGAGTTTTATTGAATTTCAATGGTACAGTAAACCGGGAACTCTCGTCCCGTTTTACAGACAAATCAATGAAAAATGAATTACAAAATGAATCTTTCTCCTCTATATGCAATCAGCTAACAACATTTCAACTAACTTTCCCGCCCATTAACTACATCCCAACTGCCTCAACTAATCAGAGAATCCCAACCACCCAGTCTTGTATTGCGGCAACGCTGGCAAGGCTGCCAAGTGCAATTCAGTTCAAGTTTCCTACGTCCTTCACAGCTGCTACAGAATTAGAGACCATAGCTGGATGCGTATCATACACCCTTGAGGCACCGAAGCTATGTTCATGTTGTGAATTCGTCAAAGAAACATATAGAGAATTCAATTATGCAGTCACAATTCTTATAGAATGCTTCCATCTTTAATAACTGCACTCCTTAGAATTATGACTATTCCGTCCTTGATGCTGTAGCCGTGAGCTTCCATATTTGCTTCTTGGATGTTGTCTTTATTTATGATCTGCACAACACCAAATAACACATTTAACGTCAAACAGTTTAGAGATGCCCTTTAAACGAATACGAGATATGTAGTTAGGCAATGCAAACTATGCGATTAGAAGTCTGAGAGACAGAGTACTTAATGCCTCTATGCTGCTAATTACAGTGCCAGATAAAAATCATCCATGAACTCTGAGAGGGGAAAAACGTGATTCTTCCCTATCTATTTCCTCAACACATTAGAAAGATTACCTTAGTCATGTTGAAACTGATAAGGGGGGTCATGTGGATTTTGAATTTAAACCTGAAAAACCATGGACTTGTTGGACCCTCGGTACTGTTGCAGGTTGCACTTTGAAAACTTCCACTTAAACGTAAACAACAAATTGTTTCATTTGCAAAATTAAAGTTAATAACTGCAATAAGAAAAGGGAAATGATTTCCACACTCTCCATTTTGATATATGCACTCCATTTCTTGTCTTTTAATGTATACGTAATTTTTGCACTAAAAGCCGAGAAAATGAGTGCATGCATCAAAATAGGGAGTGTGAAAATCATTTTCCTAAAAAAATACTGATGTTGATGCGCTTAAGATTATATTTATATTGTAGTACCATAACATTTTTGCCAATCCTTGCATTCTTATCCACTATGGCTCTCCTTATTTGCGAACCTTCTCCTATTCCAATTGGAATGCCCATGCCTTCACTGCCATTTGTCTGCACATCTTGGATCTGTAAAATATATGTTCATTAGAAATAGGATACTATATGATCTTAAAGTTGCCGAACTTGCACAACAATATGATATGGGAAGAAGATGGAAAAAACCTTTGACTTTGAGGTCATAATTCATTGTCCTTTTGTGCATGCAATTTGGGATAATCATTAACAATGATTTAAAAAAACACAAGAGTTAACAATGGTATTCCTAAACAAAACATTTCACTAACTTGCTATGGAGATATTCCAAAATGGTTCAGATTCATCTGGTTCATGTTGCGGTCTTAAAGAAGTTATGAATAAATGATTTAAAGAAACTATTTACGGTGGCTATACCTGGTAGGTATCAGAACCCATGAGTACGGAATCCTCAATTAGAGCCCCATCTCCAATCCTTGTCCTCATACCAACTACTGTGCCTTTGATGCTGCACTTCTGCCTTTCAGAATATTCAGAAGAGATATAGCAAAAGGAAAATTATTAATCAAGAAAATATTAAGGTATAAGACAATCTTTCATAGCATGGACTTGGAGCCTTAATTCCTCCTTGTGTACTTTTGTGCAATTTTAGCTTCTGGTTTATGTAGATATTTTGAGGTCGATATTTTGGTTAAGTAGTAGTTGCTTACATTGAGAATGCAACCGTCGCCAATGACACTATCTGTTATCACAGCGTCAGTTACTAGACTTGGAGGCAGATTTCGCGGCAATGTGTACAAAGGAGAATCTTTATCGTAGAAGCTGCTACCCAAAAAGAAAAAGCTTGAGTAACTTGTAAGGGGGATCCATTATAAATGCAACATTCAAAAACAGGATGCACTGTCTTTTTATTCTTCTTTGGAATTTAAGTTACTGACTTGTATCCCATGTTTGCTTTCTTTGTGCTTTCCATATTTGCATCGTAAAATGCTTCAATGCTTCTCATGTCCTCCCAATATCCATCAAAGCGATATGCGTTTACCTGATCTTGTGGCATAAGAAATTATCTTAGAGTTGACAATGAAGGGTAGATACATGTTCAAAGTTAATTACTATCTTGACAGAAACAAAACAAAAAGAGCATGATCATGTAAATTGGAATGAAGTCTGACCTTCATTCCTAAGGATATTGCACCGGGTATAACTTCACTTTTTAGGCTATTTGCTTCCGGAAAATGTTCTCTTAGAAACTTTATCATGGCATCTCTGTTAATGACATAAATACCCATCCCGGGGAATTTTTGACGAGTAGAGTCATTTGATTTTACTGATCTTTCGACCTGAGTTTGACAAATAAATCTATTTTAGGATATGCCTATTTTCCTAGTCAACATCCAGATTAGCGACCATAGATTACAAGGTAGTGATTGTAAAATAGATTAGATGTGAAGATAAAGAAGGTAACTTACTAATATGGGCTTCATTGGATTCTTATCTGGTTTCTCTCTAAAATCGGTAACTTTATTATCCGAATTTACTTCGAAAATACCAAACTCGGAAACCTGATTCTTCTTGCCAGTCAATACTGCACAAGTAACATCGGACTTCTTCTTTCTGTGGGCCTCTATAAGTTTCTGGTAGTCCATCTTGTAAAGATGGTGTCCTGGAAGGACTAAAAACTCAACAATTGGATACTCTTCTAGCACCCACAAACATCTTCTTATGGCATCGGCAGTTCCCTAACAAAATGTGGAGAAAATCACAAAAAATTTGAAAAGACAGTCGCAAATTTGAAGAACATAAATTTATATTGATTGGCAGTACTTCATTAAGAAAATTCAAACTTGGTTTACCTGAAACCAGCCATTGTATTCAGGGCTCTGATAGGCAGCAATTACTTCAACAAAACCCTCTTTCCCAAGGCCTACTCCAGAATAAGCTCTTGTGAGGTGGGAATTGAGAGAAGTGGAGTTGAATTGTGTTAGAGCATATATCTTGTTTATGTTACTGTTAATGCAGTTGCTCACAACTGCATCAATCAGTCTATAATTCGCTGCTATGGGAATAGCTCCTTCTGATCTTCTCTTTGTCAGTGGGTAGAGCCTTGAATCTGATCCATCTCCAAACACAATGGCTGCAACACTCTGGCATATACAAATGCACGTCAACATACCAAATCCATGGAAAGTTGGAACCATAAGAAGGAGCAGGATTTACATCCAAAGTAAGAAAAAGAAAGTTTAAGGAATATTGAACCAATGCCTAACAAGACAAATCAAACTGCATAACCTTTTCACGTTTACTGTTTCACCAGCAAACATCCCCTTAATAACACGTGTGTTAACATTGTCATCCCGCTTCACATATTTTTCGTTGAAAATACTGAGTAATGAAAATTTAGACCTGATTGACTGGAGGGAATAGCGGGATGGGTTGTGCAGGTTGCTGTGAATTGGTAACGGACAAGCTTGGAAGAATAGATGAATGAAGCTTTGGTGGACGAGGTTGATGATGTTTTCGATCCAGCCCAGCAACAAGAAGTTTTGCTTTCAAATTTACAGAAGTGGGAACAGAAAGCTCCAACATGACAAGAAAAAAGGAGATAATTAAAGTTATTTTTTGTTTCCCTGGTTGTATCTCTTGATCTCCTGATATGATCAGTTTCATTTCACTTGTGTATTTAGTGGTGCAGAATATAAGGGACGGATTTCATGCAGAATATTTGATTTCTTCTTCCTCTTGAATACTCTTGCTTGCTGAGGGTTCTTCCTTAATTGCCTAGTTCGCGGGTGGGATCAGCCTTCTTATCATTTACTACTCCATTTCGACCCGTACAACATAATCATCAATACACTTTTTCACTGATACATAGCTAAGTTGATACTAAAACAAAAAATTACAAATCTATGTTTGTGTTACTTTGATTCTAAGTTTCCCTACGCTTTTTAACCTTTATTCTTTGGTTTGGGATGCATTTTGTTGTTCTCTTTTTCTGTATAACTATAAAACTTTAAAGCGGGTGACTAATAAAATAGATCATAAAGGCAATACATGCATGAGACGAAGCTTGAAGTATCCCAGACTTATGTTGCCTTCTGGCAATGGAGTAGCTTTGAGGGCAGGCATTTTTTTGCAGCTTTTTGTCTTGTACTATCATTATCCCAATTGAAGCAAATTTAACGTTTGTCGATTATTAATTTATTATATCATCATCAGTAGAGCCAATAGGCAAAATACCCATTCATATTTTATTCTCACAGAGAAAAGTTTTTTTTGAAAAAACCGCGATTACACAAACTGCTCTTTGTAGTCTAAACCTTGACCGCATGGAATCCATATTCTTGATTTTCTGTTTTGCTGGCCCTGGGAAGCCCAGAACCAGAAGAATATTAAACGCATAAATACGGAATAAAAAAATCAAGAAAAATTAAATGCGGAATAAAATCCTGCAGACTGATATGCAGAAGCGTCATTTTCGTGGAACTCCTTCCTTTGCTCAACAGTGACACTGAGAATCAAATTCCTAACCCACCTCCCTCCTCCCTCTTGATGCCATGAACCTATAACCACTATTTTACAGCCCCTTACGCCTCCTACCAAGTTATATCTCAAAAACCTCAATTTCACCAGATCATCCATGCATATATTCGTAGACTTTAAAATACTTTTACCTTTCCTTCCATTAAACAATATTTCTCCAAGATGCATTTGCAGAGAAACACTGCTCGCGCACTAGCACTACATTGAGATTTTCATAGGCAAATTTATGACAATACAATTTTCATCACCATTGTTGCTGCCAATCACAGCTTATTGGAGCATTTCAATCACATTAAATATCATGCCGCTGTCACTAACACTACCTCCAAATAACCATGCGGCAGATATAAAAGCATATTCGACATGGCATCTTATCTTGAAAGTACCGTAGAAGTGTTGAGGAAAAAAACTAAAGATATCCTGCAAAACGTTGCCTTGTTGCGTTCTTTCCATTCTCACATAGTTTCCAAAGGAAGATGTTTCGGTTATAACAGAAAATTTTCAACATGATCAGATCACTTCCAGTACTAGACGGTGCCGGCCGGATTATTCTACTTCAGATAGTGCTCAAAAAGCGATGCCATCTCGATCTGCAACATAGGCCACAACAATCTTATGAAAAACTGATCCTCATTTACTTGTAAAACTAAAACTCAGGTCAAGTTTGCTCCAGCTCAGAGATTAAGCAAACGCATTCATAATTAAGGGAAAGGAGCACAAATTTGCAACCAAGTTTGTTAGATATGCAGTCAACTTACAGCTGTCAGTGCAGCTTCGGAGCCTTTATTCCCAGATTTTCCACCAGCTCGATTCAATGCCTGCAATTACATGAAAGCATTTAGAAATCTGATCAAAACCACAAGCATTAAAACAGTTCCACCATCTTGATGCAGAATACCAAGTATACTATTTTGAAAATAGGAAGTACAAACACTTGTACGGATGCAGAATACCATGACTGCAAAAACAAGTATACCAATCATTATCTCGAGTTTACCTGGTCCATGTTATCACAGGTCAGAACACCAAATATGCAAGGAACTCCTGCAACGTCATGGAAAAAAGGCTTCAATTTTTGTACACAAATTCAAACGATGAATATCAAAAGCACCCACCATGAAGTGAGTGATAACCAACACGTTAAAGGATTGTCATTGGAGAGATGACTAATTGATTTATAAAGTATGTGCAATAACTTAGTGTGGTCAGGATAAGGATTTTGAGCCTTCAAGCACTGATTGCCCTATGTCAAAATAGGTTATCCTCGTGTCATTGAAGATCCTCACCAATTTTTACATTTCCTTAATTGTGCCAATAAGGAAAATTGTATTTAGATCTTGTCCCACATTCGCAAATTAATGAATTATTACCTCCACATCTAGTATATGAACCTCAACAGCCTCTCCATTCATTGCAAATTGGGTATCAGTGGCTTCTGGACAAGACTTTCTTTGTTTGTGCCTCAAGTATACTTTGCCTCGGTGTGTTCCCTATGTTACTGATCATTTGTTTCTCTCTCCACGTGAGATTCGGGGGTTGCACATGCAGGGGAGTTTGAGAGATTGTCCCACACATGTAGTATACGAGCTAGAGTAGCCTCTCCACTCATGCTTTAAGTACAACGAACATTGCGATCTCAACAACCTCTAAGTATAATAACCCTATAAGCACTTAAATAATAGCATAAACATAGAAATCCACAAGTGGAAACTGTTAGACAGTCTTGGGTAGAACTTAACCCCAAAAGCTAACTATTGAAGTGAGGGTGCCTTTGCGCGTATATTCTTCACATTACTTTGGTAACCAGGCGATGTGGGACTTCGCTTCACACCCTCCTTCACACGCAGCATGCTCATTCGACAGCACCTGTTGCATGCAGGCCAGAGACACGCACCCTACCCAACTCTGGTACCAAGCTATGATACCATGTTACAAGGTCTCGGGTACAATTCAACCCCAAAAGTTAGCTATTGAAGTGAGGTGCCCTCGCGCTTATATACTTCACACGCAGCGTGCTTACTCCGTAGCACCTACCACATGCAAGCCAAAGACACACACCCTATCTGTCTCCGGTACCTAGCTCTAATACCATGTTACATAGTCTTGGATAGAACTCAACCCCTAAAAGCTAGCTATTAAAGTGACGGTGTTAACTATAAGCGTAATGATAGCCTTCCATATTCCCTAGTTAACGCCCCTCCGTTAGATTATGCAATATAATACACTCATTCTGTTTTACTGTTAAGAATTAACAAACTACTCAGAATGAAACAATTTTAAAAAAAAGTTATACCCCTATTTCCATTAAAGGTAAAAGTGCTTCGATGCAGACAAAACACATGAAGTAAAGGAACGGCTGAGAAAAGTGTAATGTTACGTCTCTGATTCAGCAGATTGGTTCAGTTGAACTTCCATTTATCTTATATACTAAACAGCTCAGCAACCAAAAGTCAAAAGCCACGAAAGTATTACCAAGTTGATGCTGAAACTTTCTTCCTGATAGGTTGTGCTGAAACTTTTTAGTACAAATTCTTCATTACCATGTAGATAGTTTCCATCAAAGATGACGAATCTGGCTGAAAATAACCATATAAACTCACCTGAGTTCAGACCAGCTGAAAGCACTCCAGATGCTGCCGAATTAGCCACAGCGTCATAGTGGGTAGTATCCCCTCTTATCTGCCAACCAACAAGAAGCAATTTAATGAATCAGCAGTCGTTCATTACAGCTAGCAAGGAGATTGTCATGAAAGTAACGAGATGAAAGAAAAGAACAGAGCTTCTGTTTGAAATATCACCCATGTAGTTTTACATCCGGCCCATGGTAACAAGTAGACGTGGACGAAGATTGGCGTGCTTAGCTACGTGTGTTTCATTATTGGTATCATGCTATCAACAAAACTAACAAACATGACAGACGAGGTTTCTATGATGGTTCAACCTAAGAATATGACACATGAACTTGTAACACAGAAATAGAACACACCCAGATGACCTTGTATGCCAGAATATTTCTCCCTAAAAATTCTGCTTATATGCTACTTCCTTCTGGTGAGAGTCTACCTCTACCAATAAATGAAGTACCAAGACCTGGCAAGAGGTAGGAAAGACCAACAATTATCATCCACGCTCTGAAGCCCTACCAAAGCAGCAGCCCTCACTAAAAAAGTCACAATAGTAGGATGTGCACCCGACCAGAGGAGGCCCATCACTATCTTAAACTCCCAAACCCACCATGCCGCCCTTTGCAAAAAAAACATGGATCTGCTCACCAGATGTCCCTCCGCCCATTTCAGTGCCACAAGCCATTGAGAAACTGAGTCTACAATGGCACTCACTGTTTCCTAGCCCATCCCCCCCCCCCCCCACATACACACAAATGGCACTGTACTGGTTGATGAAAAATGAAGATCCTATTTTCCCACTTCAAAAAGACCGGTACACAAACCAAACTGAGCCTTAAGTCCTAATCAATTGGGGTCAGCCACAGAAATTTGTTTTTTCATTGAGCTATGTCGATGGCATCATGTTCCATAATATCTTTAAAAAAATCCTTTCGAACTACCACCTCTAATGTCAATTATGGTCTACCCCTCCCCTTAGTTTTACCCTCGAGCTTAACTATATCAATCCTCCTAACCACTACATCGGACAATCGACCATAGATATGTCCAAATCTATTTTCTCCTCTTATTGTCTAATTGCTACCCCTACCATTCCGCGAATGTTTTCATTTCTACCACAAAATATTAGTAACACAAAAGAAAATTAACAAACTATCCTATAAAATCTTGCAGCACAGTAAATTTCAGGCATTCCGAATAGAAATCATACCACAGCTCCAATGCACAAAATTGCTTGATACTTGCGTGACTTCCCAAGCCTTTCTGCAACCAGGGAAATTTCAAAACTACCAGGAACCCACACTACCTGATGCATAACGACAGTAATTATGCCTTATGTCATCTGATATTCAAGCAAAACAAATACAATGGACAGACACATTAAACATCCGTAACATAAATGCATTACATGCTTTGTGCAACATTATCCACATCAGCCTGAACAAGTTCACCCAACAAAAAAAAAGATATACTTTTGCTTTAACATTATTAATGGTCTGTAAATAATCTCAATCATGCAAACCCAGGTTTGTTTCGCATAGCATATGTTCACTTCTTCCAGATGACATGCAGTTAGCGGTTCATTTAAGGAAAATCCCTGACTAGCCAATGCACAATCTGACATTCGATCATAGCATAAGGCGATTCTTAGAAATCAGCCGGCTGCCCCATGATCTCCAATCAGAGTTTATGCAGAACTGAGAAATCGCATATCAAGGAGAAGTAGTCAGGACTCAGGACTCTAATTTCCGAAGTACCAAAAAAAAAAAAAAGTCAGGACTCAGGACTCTATCTGCAGCTACACTCAGAGAAACAATGACCTATCGATTGTTTATTCAGTTAAAAGACCAGCACCAACAGAACTACCATGCAGAAATATATAAAAAAAAGAGAGAAGAAGATGCAATTTTAAGGTGCTTGTTCATATCACCTTACATCTATAGTATCGGTAAGCGAGAGAGATGTGCAGGAGACACCTGTGTTCCAATCGGGATTCAAAGCTTACGAGCTTACGGCTCCCAACTAGAGGGTGACAAGAGACACTACTCAAACTAATAGACATCCGTATACACGAATATTCTACGCAACCCAGGGATACCAAGAGGTCTACGTTGAGATTTATCTATCGAGGTCAGTATAATAGTAGAAATAATGTTTCTGCCTCGTCTGCAGGGCCAACATTTCTAATGGGGAAATTTCAGAGGGCCATGCTTATCTTCTGTGTACTACTTCTCTCTCTAGACGGCAGTAGCTGGAACCGTGGAGAAACTCTACCCTTAAAGCTATCGTGAGGGACAACAAATTTATGCTGTATTTAACAACATTAAATCTTCCATACTCTGCAACGAGTGTCATTGTGGTGACTTGAAGAATCTCAACATCAAATGAAGCCAAAGGTCCACAATACACATAGCATAAGCAAAATCCAAATTGAAGCCATGCAGGCAACACATTTAATGACCCTATGATAAAGCACACCACCAGATTGCCGCTTCAAGTCTAGCATAGAAAGAGGAAGAAGAGGCACACATGGACAATGGTTGCCATCGTTAGAGGATCAAATGGACAAGAGGATGCAAATTTGAAAAAAATGGACCAACTTGGAAATTCACATTGATCCATTACGTAACTGTATCCACCTGATTTAACCACAATTTGCCAATTACTAAGTAGATCTCAGTGGGAACCAACTCTCTCCTAACATGCTGCTGGACAATTTAACTTCATTGGCCACCCCGCATATCAAGAAAAACAAGTTTGATGCTATTTCCAGGCATTCAAAGCCACCCATCACTGGAGTGCTCCAAATAAGACCATAACCATGTCTTGTATTACATAGAAAAATGGGTTCAAGGATCAGATACCAACCTGATATAAGACCCTTCACAAATTAAAATACACATGATAGAACCCCAGGGATGAAATCGGAGAATTCAAATCACACATCTGTTCCCCATTCCACTGTTAAATGGAAATCTAAAAGCACAAAAATCTACTGACGACAACAAGGAACGCTACAAGAGGCGCGTACACTAGCCAACTTTGAAAAGATTCAGGTGGCTACATACCTCAATGTCTTCCTCTTTAACTGAATATTTCTTGAAAGTGTCCAAAGCTCCCTCCAACAGCGGCCTAGTCACTATCTCATTAAACCGTGCCACAACCTACTAAATGGAAGGTAGTCCATATCCAACAAATTGTAACAAGAGCCAATCAATAGACTAATTAGAGCCATCAAAAGGGTATGCATTAAAATAGAATAAAAAACGAACTGCCAAAGATTTTTGTAAACTAAATCTAAAATTGAGCCTACATGAATGACTGCACTTAATATTAAGATGCAGCAAACCTCATCAAAAGCTCAAGTTCAAGTGATTGTTCTGGGGTTACAGACCATAAACAAGAAGCATAGAATTTGGAAAAGAATTTAGGATCGAAAATGATCAGCATAGCATTGAAACTACTACAAGCAGACTATAAACAGAAGCAGGAATCTATTATCACATGGAAAGGGAGAAGAACCCGTTTTTTGCAAATGAATTTGTGAGGTTGTGTCACAAAACTGACATACGACTGCCCAGCCAAAAAACTAATTTTTGCAACTACTTTTCATGTGCCACTTCCCACCGGCATGGAGACGTAATGGGACTATTGCAATGTGTGTGCCCACCCTTCAGTTAGAGACCCTTTGGCCTAAATGTTCATTGCGGTATTTATGTTGGTCTTTTCTGATTTCTTATTGAATTTGCATTAATCTTTTGGATTACTCATTCAAATACAAGATAAATCTAAAAAGTAAAAATTATGACCAAAATCATATAAAAGTTCACTAAAGACAAAAAAAAGTTAGAACTGTTGCGTATTGAGTGTCTGTCTTATCCGAACTTTTTTTCAAACTTGGGTAGATAATTTTATATATCCTGATTCTTCTCGTCAGGACGAAAATCCAGAAACAATTGATGAATAACTAAAAAAAACCACTTAATACCCACCGTCTTTAAGAAAATATAGTCCAAACCCAACCTTAACAGAAGTCCGAAATACAATCGAACAAACTCCAAATTGTATGTGCACAAACAGATGCACTATTCATTGATCAAATTATGTGCCCAATACCAAAACATGATAATGAACGAAAAAAGGGGTGGAACTCAGAAAAAAAGTAAAGATACTGACAATAGCAAATCGAAGTCCCTCAGTTGCAGTTAGAGATCCCGTCAAATGTCGAACAGCTGTTGTGCGTGGGAATGACGAGGATCGACTACGAGAAGCATCATCTTCTTCCCTCTTAGACCAAAACCCTAACCCAAAAAAAAAAAAAAAAACGAAATTTAAGAAGGCGAGAAAAAAAACCCCAGGCGAAAAGGGTTAAAACTTAAAAGTTGAAAACTTGTAAATAGGATTGACCTGGGATGGATGAGGGGGAAGAAGGGAAGGAAATGAGTGTTGGTTCTGTTGTTGCAGTTGGTGTTAATTTGTGAGAAGGAAAAACCCGCAAAGGACGGAGCAGACGGTTGTGTTGATGTGTGGGTGGTGGTGGGAACCAGCTCTTCTCTGGATTTCGGCGACCGATACAAGTATAATCCTTGATGGCAGCGGCGGCGGCGGTAGGAGCACCAAACGCAGCAGAAGACGGCATGGTATGTTAACTCTGTTTTGGGAGTAGTTCAGAGAGAGACCTGTTCAACAGCAGTAGTATGTCTGAATACAATGGTTCTTCAACCCCGTCGAGTATATGGTGAAAAGACTGAAAATAAAATTTGCACTAAACACTTTCTTACAGTTCAAAAATTGTCAATTTACACATAGGGTTGTCCAATAGTTCGAACGGATGCTCAGATTTTAGAATTATTTCTCAAGATTTGGAATTGGATTTGGCCGCAATCAGTCGCCGCGAACTTTGAACACTTGGCCGCAATTATAAATAAAGTCGCCGTGAACTCTGGCTCTATGGCCACAAACTTTAATATTTGGCCATAACGTACTTAAGTGCATAATTTTTTCAATTCTTTAATAGGTGCAATTTTTTTCAATTTCGGATCAAACCTTTTGTCCTCAGTTTAATTTGCATATTGTCAATACACCGTAAGCAATTAGCGACCAAAAAAGGTTTATTTTAAATAGTATGATAAAAATATACTTATATTTTTAGACTTTCGTAGTAATGGAAATGAAACAGAATTTATTAATCTTTCAATAAAAAGATACAAATGGAAACTCTTGGTGCTAAAAGAGCAACCCCAACAATTACAGGTAAAATAACCAGTTAAAATGCTGCTTTACAGTTTACCCAGTCACTTCTTCTTGCATCAATGCAGCAATGCTAGCTATCACTCTCCGACTCATAAAAATAATGTTTTTAAATGCACGTCATGTCTAAAAACTGGGGAGAAGAGAATAATAATGTAAAGAGAGGTGTGATATAGTGAGAGCATCTACACCAATGTTAGCTATATTTGAGCCAAAAATGCTAGTGAACAGTGTGTTTATCTAAGCACATCAGTTTCAACTCTACACCAATCTTCTTTATTCTCATCTTTATCCTTATTAAATACAATAAAAATATTATGCATACAAAGAAAATACATGCCTATACGTACAGATATACAAATACATACACGCAGACGACGAAACCCACAAACGCACAAATCGCCGACGATGATGAGGAGGTCACCAGAACTCGCCGTTTACGCTAATGTCGTCGATGAGGAGGTCACCAGACCTCTCTGTTTATGTCAACAGTAGATTGTTGTCCGCCCAAGACTTTCTCATTTGCATCTCATTTGTAGAGAGAGAGAGAGAGAGAGAGAGAGATTAATAAATTAATGGTTTTGCTTGTGAACAGTATCTCGGTATATAGAGCAACCTACAGTGGTTTGAGGTAATATACCTCCATGTTTACCGAATTTGGTGCGGAGGGTTTTTCTGATTTTGCTTAGGTAAAGTAGCTTGAAAGGAGGTATACCAAATTTGGTGTACTTGCTCTGAGTCCAAGGGTTAAAAGGTTAATTTTTAATCTTTGGCTATGGAACAGTAGAGCTACTGCCGCATGCTTTTTAGAGCATGTACATCATGTCATGTTAGCAAAATGAAGAAAACTCAACCGCAGCAGCTTAGGTAAATCTTATGTATTTTACATTTTGCTACAGTTTTTAGCTAGAAATACCTAAGCACTGTATACCCGCCATTTATTTGTTTATTTGTATTCACCCACCCTCTTTCTCCTCCTTCTCCCCTGCAACAACGCCTCTCTCTCTCTCTCTCTCTCTCTCTCTCTGTGGGTTTGTTGATGACCAATCAGTGATGAACCCAGTTTTTTTACAAGATATATTTGTGCTTATTCTTGTTTCAAGATACGTGAAAGAATCCATTTTTATCTTCCAAGAACAGTGAAATTGGATGACCAATAAATAATGAACGCAGTATTTATTACAAAATTTATTTCTACCCTTTCAAAAATTAAAGCTAGATTGGAATATCCTTGTTTCATCTGCGCCTATTCGTCTTTAAGATTTGTTTCTGTGAAATTTCGACACCAATCGGTGATTCGGTGTTATAGTTTTAAGATCTCAGGTGACGAAAAATAAATAGATGACAAAAGTAGAAATACAATATTTTAATAGAGGATTGGTAAAATAGATAGTATTGGTAGAGTGTTGATTGAGATATGAGAATGTAAAATGTAAAATGTGCATTGTTCATTAGCATTTTTTGCTAGTAACCAGTAAACTTGCTCTTATGATTTACCTTGTTACTTTAGCAAAATTCTTTACCGATGCTGCTTATGTTTACCAAAGTAGGTATTTACATGGTTTTAGGTAAAATAGAGAACAAAAATGAAAAAAGTGCACTACACCAGAATAGGTAAACACGCTGGCAAACTAACTTTGTCAGAAAGCTTTAGCATTCAAGCGAAGCACTGTAGCAGAGGTATGTATTATACAACTATTATTTCCTCTCTCTTTTGTCTTCTTTCTCCACTCTCTCTCCTCTATCATTGGGAATGTGTAATATTTTATAATATTCTATAAGGATGGAAATGAGAATAGATAGTATTGGTGAGGGATTGAGAGAGATTTCATTAGATAAAATGAAAAAAAGTGCACTATTGAGTAGGTGAAATATATTTTCATTGATATACATGCTCATTAGTTGGTATTGGTTTAGGGACACCTGTTAATCACACAGTTATGGAGGGTGGCCGATCAAGTTACGTGTATGATTATGTTGTATCATCAATCTATTATCTATTTGTTAGCTAAAACTACTTTTGTACATTTAAGAAGGTACACATGCCGCTACAAACCACCGAAATGAACCACTGCCGGAGCAGCCCCACATCAGCCGAAGGAAAAGACAACAAACCAGCACCAGCTCAGAACTCAACACCTATGCCCAATAAGCACGCCGGCCAGCATCGAGCGGAGAGGAGAAGCTCCGATGATCACGGCGATTGGAGATTGAGAACCTTGCTCCTGATAATCCAATCCTCCGACACAAACAACCAAAGAAAACCAGACTCAAACTTATTCGCCCACCCTCATCTCCGGATCTGGTAACTAAACGAAAACAAACGGATGGGAAAAACCACGGTGCACTACACCAGAATAGGTAAACAAGAAGGCAAACTAACTTTGTCAGAAAGCTTCAGCATTTCAAGCGAAGTACTGTAGCATAGGTATGTATTAAACAACTATTATTTCCTCTCTCTCTTTTGTCTTCTTTCTCCACTCTCTCTCCTCTATCATTGAGAATGTGTAATATTTTATAGTGTTCTATAAGGATGGAAATGAGAATAGATAGTATTGGTGTGGGATTGAGAAAATTTTCATTAGATAAAATGAAAAAGGTGCACTGTTAAGTAGGTGAAATACATTTTCATTGATATACATGCTCATTAGTTGGTATTGGTTTAGGGACACCCGTTAATCACACAGTTATGGAGGGTGGCCGATCAAGTTACGTGTATGATTATGTTGTATCATCAATCTATTATCCATTTGTTAGCTAGTACTACTTTTGTACATTTAAGAAGGTACACATGCAGAGTCGTTGAGATCCATTAAGCTTAAAGGGAATCCCTTAGAGGAAACAAACAAATTAACTCGACCGACTCACTTCTGCTTTTTTTGTCCCCATCTTTTCCAAAATTTCCTCTATAAATTCAAGATATCTCAGAAATAAAAGTCCTCCGTTTAAAGCCTGGGTTGTTTCAATAGCAGATTTGCAGTTGATAAGCTCATGTGATTACTTGCCGACTTTCGTAGCAGAAATGGCTTTTACATCAAATCCCTCCATTAGAGGTTACTGGTTTGAGCCCCATATGAGGTGTGGCGATTGGAGTTATCATGTTCTCCGTCTCTTAAATCAAAGTCGCATCGAATGATCGAATCCCATGAACAAATTCCCTAGAAGAGTACTACTTGTTATCCATTCATGCAAAAAGTTGGAAAAGTAAACATTCTTTGATCTCCTCTCCCTCATGGGTGGTGCTAACTGCTAAGCACCTATTTGTTTCTTTTAGCTCGGCAAAAAAGAAATTTATTAATTCTCGAACAGATAATACAACGATTAAAAGGACCCAGAGCATGATAGCATCACAAAAGCACCTACACAATTTGACTTCTTCTAAAATACACATAAGCCTCGACTCAGTTGGGACATGCATATCAAATCACATCCTTGGACTTCAAAAGATCATATAAATGAAAGACCCATGACTAACTACCTACACTCAGAACAAAACTGATCATGTAGATCATCATGCATGGCATGCAAGGATCCGGGCCATCTTAATTAAGTCGATCGAATATTGACACATATAAACATGCGATCGTTGGATCTAATCAAACACACAGCTACAAATCCAGTCCGGGCCTTCAAGTTGATCGGCTTGGAATGTCGGAGGTAGTAGGTCATCCTCGTAATTGTTTTTCTTCTTCTTCTTCTTCTTATCGTCATCATCAAAATTAAGGAGCTTTGGAAACTGGCACAGATTTTGCTCCTCTGCTTTGGAATCAGAAGCGTCTTGTAGAGTACTAGAAGAAGGATAGGATGATACAAATATGTTATCAAAATCTGATTCCTCATAATCCTCTGCTTTGAAAGCCATACCTTCTTTCAACCATGGAAAATCGAATAACCCTTCCTCTACATCGGCACAGGCCGCATTGTTGTTATTGTAGCCTATCTCAGTCGTGTCGAAGATGCCATCGAAGCTGTGTTGTTTGTCCGTCGTTTCAAACTCGCGATGGACATAGTAGCCACGAGCATTGATGAGATCTGGATTAATCTTTGCAACGCTTGCCGCTGGATGATCATCGTCTTCTCTTGCTCTCTTCCTGTTGTTAGCTGATCTCTCCATCTCTCTCTTTTGCTCTCTCTCTAAGGAGGTTGTTTGTTGTTGGTGTTGTTTGGTGAAGAATGAGGGATGAGCAAGCTTATAAAGCATTGCTGACACGCTAAGCAATGGTTTTAAGAGAGTCTGTGGTCTGTTATAAAACCGTCTCATCCGCACACGCATAAATGACTCCTACCTATCACGCCATTCACCACCCCACCCTCATCCTTTTCATCCCTTGGCTCTGCGAATGGACATTCCTGTTTTTGGGCTTTGCCGTTTCTGATCCCTAATTCTCCTCTCTCTCTCTCTCTCTCTCTCTCTCTCTCTCTCTCTCTCTCAATTTAACCCAAAATCAGCGGTTTTTCTGTTCATATTGGTACCAACTTGAAATTCTCCATGGTTAGTTTTTTTGTTCAAAATACCGCCATAGTTTGCTAGAAGCCTAGATCCCATCACTCCTTGTTCTCATCATCCCACATTGAATTTTTCCTCTCCTTTTTATGCTGGCAAGCATAGTTTTGATTTGTCATTTATGACCCATTTAGTTTCAATTAGTTTTTTTACAATTTGAGAAATTCTTGTTATTGGGAAGGTAAGATAATGTTATCCTCGCCGACAAAAAAAGAAAGAAAAGATAATCTTATCCTCGCGGTCATCGCTGTCATCATCTTCACCTTCATAATCTTGCTTGTCGCTTTCCAAGAATTTTTTTTCCTTTCGAAAAAGGCCTTGGCCACTTCATGATCTTTCTTTTGTCTTTCAAAAATAAGATGCCAAAAAGGTTTGGACCTTCGGTGCACTTACTTCTCTTCAGTCTGTCCTATCCCCCCACCCCCAAAATTTGTAGTTAGCTGGAAAGAATGGGGAAACCAAGGCCTACGGTTCAGTTCTATAGATCAGGCAACAGAAGATATACAAGACAACATTAGCGAGTTGCTACAAAATCAACCTCCAGGAGTCCAGGCTTGCTCCCATACCGTCACGGAACAAAATAATTGATGCTTCCCCCTAACTAAGGATTATTCTTGACGCATCACAATCCTTGATTAGCTGGACCGGCGACCATGAATCCCGTCTTAACGATGAGGGAAGATGTCGTCAAGTCAAAGAAGTCAACATGCCTCTCAAATACCCTTCAATTCAGCAACCAATTTAGTTCCAGATCCCACAAAGCCAATCTGCCCACACATCCAATTGCTCCTATCAACTTCGATCAGTCCTCCTATGCTAGTTGTCATTTGACATCCTTATTAGCATTCATCATCTGTCCAATTTGTAGCAACCTGTCCAAAGAAAAGATCCACTTAATAAGTCTGGATTCCAGGTTTTTCAGAAGTGTAATTGAGGTTGAGGACTGGAAAGACTTCCCTAGAAAACTTCATGCTTCAATCACTAACCATTGAACTTTACATGGTTGCATGCTAAGAATCTCATTATGTTAAATGTGCCCAAAAACAGAAATGGAAGAGTTTGCCAAGACATGCCAGCCAAGGGGGACTAGTATTTTCCTATGAGTAATCTTTTCTCACCCGTACTAACACAGAATGTTAGAAGTATGCAAGACTAGTCTTTACAGCGGTGACATAATCAAACATATTGACACCACTACTAGAGAGACAAAAATAGCTACGGAGAAAGCAAGGGAAGCAGTTTCGAATCGACAATGCCCGTAAAAAATGCATATAGAACCGGCATCCAAGGGTTGATTTGGAAGGACCCTAGTTTGTCCAGCTTCAACAAAGACAATGCTTATCATATATCCTCAAAAGAGTCTGCTGGATCACTTATTTGGAGTTGACATCTTATTTCTCACTTGATCCTAAAAAGAATCATGCACACTTGGCAGACAATATCACCAGAGACTACAAAAGATGTAATACACTAATACCAGGAAAAAAATCTGCATCCAAAGAGAACGGCCCTCCCAGGAGTCCAGACAAATAAAAATTGGTGATTTGAAGTGCACCAATGCAGCTTTCATAAATCAACCAAATAACTCTCTCCAATACAACAATTCTACATCAAATATACACCCAGTGGTTTATGGTAAGAATTTAACCCTCATGATTCATACCAATGGCTACGAGTATAGAATAGATATGCGTATACACACTCACAAACATGTATAGAGATATCCAAGGGGAAAAAACAAATATTTGCCCAGAAATACTACAAAAAGTAGAACACATCAACTAGTCGTATTTATGAGTGTTCCAATGAAAGAAGCAAATCCGCAGGACAGCACAACAAAAGTTACTCCTTTCTGCAGAATATCCAAGAACTTCCAATTCAAGCAAGTTGCTGAGTTCTAAACAGTAGGCAGTTTATAATTCAGGCTACAACCATTATTATTCTTGCCATTATACACAGTGATCATGTTGCGCAAGAAAAATGACTTACAACAGAGTACCAAATTAAGTAAGATCTCCAATAGGCAATAAACTGTGCACATGCTTTGATGTGTGAACATGGATTCTACAGCTGCTAAGGATTGCCTTCTGCAAAGTTTTCCATAACATGGCTGGCAAGCCTTGTTTTACAAAATTGCTGATAAAATTTGTCATGGGACTCGTTCTAATTTCTCACATTTTACATTTGCCCCAAGGTTCCAGCCCCTAAAGTATCACTGTTGGCCTCTGCAACTTTCTCCAGGCTCCTGCCCTGCCCTGCCCTAAATATAGTTGCCTACAAAATGAATGTCAGTTCAATTAAATTAATTTTATCCAACGTATACGTATACCACCACCAGTATGAACCCTTTCCATGCACTTAAAAACAATCCTTTCATCCCATGTATGTACAAACATTTTCGAAGGCACGACAAGACTGATAGATTGTGGGAAGCAACAGCCACCAAGTCGGTCTTGTTTGAAAGCTATACTATGCCAAGAAACCACAAATTGTGCCATCAGTGTGTAGCAGATTTTAAACTAATGCAGATAATTGTGGTTTTGTATCTCACTTCACCTAAAAGCATGCAGAATTCCAATCCATTCTCCAAGTTTCATATTAATCCAACCGTACATTTTCCAAAAAAAATTCCTGCCTGCAGCTCTAGTCCAGATGCATGATATATGTTCATTGTATTTAGTGCAAATTGTTATTCTCTAAATTTTATTTAGCTAGAATACTCTCTTAAACGTTTTTCATTCTCTGTTTCCTTCGAATCTACGTGAATAGAAAGGGTTTGTTGCAAGTAAAAGGTATGGAATAGTTTGCCAAGGAGACCCTGGCAAGGGGAACTAGTTTTCTCCCTATGAATATGGAAATCGCTCCCATTCTCCAAAAGTGTTAGTAGTATACAAGACTTGTCGTTATGCCAAGTGACTTAACGAAAACCTATTGGTTATAATCTAGAGTGTTCTAGAATGGTGGAGAACTCTCTAGAATGTTGGAAAATAATCTAGACAATTCTACAACGGTCTAGAATATTCTAGATATTTCCGGGACGTTCTAGAAGTGGAGGAACCTATAGAGTTCCGGAGGGTTCTAGAGGATTTGGAATATTCTCAAAGATTGTGGAAGACTCCACCACATGCTAGAGTTGTGTGGAGAGTTCTAGAATGTTGTGGAGATAAGAGGAAGGAAAGATATTTGGTAGGAAGATTCTACGGAGAATGTGGAGCATTGGATGAAAATGATCCCGCCCGTCCATTAAGGAGTGGGCTATGTAAAGGAAGGATGAGATCATTTGGCTATATATAGCTCACATGGGAGACCGCACTAGGAGTGTTTTGTCACTTGATGTAGCTAAAGTGGTGAGGGAATGAAAGCAAATAAAGTATAGCACTAGTAACACGAGGTGTTTGCTAGAGCGCTTATCAAGGGTCGAGCCAACACTGGGTACAACACCGAAAACATAAATTTCAAGCAAGAGAGTGCGCTGGAGTAGAATCATGTTTGCTCAAGCACCAAAAATTGAATCATGTAAAGCAAAAGTTTTTTTGAGCCATGTGGCCAACTTTAAGCACATGATTTAACAAGTGCTGAGCGAGCGCTTGCTAGAGCTTCAATCAGGAACAGTGATCTCTCTGCTAACCCCACAATAATTCAACCCATTGAAGAATATATAGGCAATATATATGAACATGCATTTTTATTTGTCTAATTCTATGTTTATACTCTAGGGAATATATAGGCCCCAGCATCATATGCGGGGTTGACATATATACCATTGAGGAAGAACCCAATTCAGCATCAACAAGTGACATCCATACCTAATGTTTCATATCACTTTTTCGTGATTTGTGGTGCCGGCGCGTACCGAGGTGAACGAATTTGGCGTTTTAAAAATTGGTGGGGGAAGAGGTGGGGAATGCGTGGCTACGATATGCTCCCTCGGGACGGAAGTTACGGCGGCGCACTTGGAATGAATTTCAAAGCCTCATTCCCAATTATTGGTCCATGCTCAAGATACGGTCTCGATCTTTCATTATACAAATTCATCAGGAACTAGGAAATCAGCTAAGAACTTTTTTTTTTTTTGGATCCGGTGTGGATGAACTGGTTAGTACTTCTCTGTTGAACTTGCTATTTACAAATGTACCCATTGGCTCTCAATTCTCATTAATGATTGAATCTTATCAAATGTGACCGTTACACCCTCAAACAAGAATCCACTCTTAGTTTTTGAAACTAAGATGTAAAAATTGATCTTGCTCAGTTTATGTGGGATGATATGTTCGAGTTGCTCCCAAGCCCCATGGAACCACGTGGTTGCCTTTTGGCTCATTCATACTCATTAAGTTAAGCTTAGAGAAGAGGAGTGCCTACTAATCCCAGAGAAGAGAAGCAACAGAAGAATACAAGTATTTGTAATTTGACTAAAAAGCTTAGCAACATACAATTGCATGATAGGATTCGTCGAAACACTTATTAACTTGACTAAAACGCTTAGCAACATGCAATTGCATGAGACCGCACAAATTAGACATATCCTTCCTAATCCCATCAGCAACAGAAGTTACAAAACCACTAAACTTGGTTAGAGTTAACTCCGACTTTGTCCCCCTCAACCCATAAAGGAGGATGACCTCAACCCTTTCACTCTCCTCCCACCTGCTTAATATTTGAAAAACAAATCGCAAAGTTCTCAATGCAAATGCTTAATGAAATTTTCCCATTTGATGAAGGGAACGTGCTACTAATATCATGCTTGGAAAACCTTCCTCAAATCTTCCGTTGGACGGTATCCACTCCACTCTTTGTAAGTGGGGCAACATCTCTCCTATTGCCCACCTAACCACTCATCTAACAAGAAATCAAACCGTTTGAGATCCAAAAAATACTTCTTGTCATTGCTATACTTAGAAACAGTGTAATCAACCAATTTCGATCCAAGTTCCAACCAATCGAAAGAAACCTTACACTGAGAAATCCAACTCAACATCCTCTCTTTCTCTCCATCCATTCTCCCATTCGACTGCTTCAAGATTCAAACTATAGGGTCTGGGCTTTCATTGGCTGTGAAGAATTTGTGGGCTCGATTCCATTATCGTTTTGAACACAGAAATGGCAAGGTTTTGTGGGCTCTAGCGCTTGGTTTTCTAAGTCCTTTCTGTTTGTTTCTCCAGATATGATTCGTGCGGGTTAGAGGGCTATCCAATGGTCCCAAGCTAACATTCCCATTGGATTCATTTCTGCTAATCTCATGTCCTTTTTACGTCATTGTTTAGCTCTTATGATTTAGGGTTGGATAAAATGGGGGCTTTTGTGCTTTTGTTCTTGTGTGGAGAGTGGTACATGGTGGGAATTGACTCATGAGTGACACTATGGCCCCTGAGAAAACAAACACCGAAGACAAAGAAAGGTTTAGGTTTGTCTCCTAAGAAGCCACCACCAAAGCCAATTTAGTCTACCAAAATTGATTCACCCAAAGAAAAAGAAGCAGAAGGAAAAGGAAGTACCCATCTTTCTAAAATGCTCAGGCTATCGTGTTTGTGTCCCAACTCTTCTACTAAAGTAGAGTTCGAAATCAATCAAGAGCAAGAGCTTAATGTATGAAAATACATTTTCACCAATTACACCATTTCTAAGTACAGATATGACAAGAAGTATTTCTGAAAATCAAACTGTTTGATTTCCAATTGGATGAGTGGCTACGTGGGCAACATGAGAGATGTTGCCCCACTTACAAAGAATGGGGTGGATATTGTCCAACGGAATATTTGAGGAAGGTTTTGCAAGGCATGATATTAGTAAGCATGTTCCCTTCATCAAATGGGAAAATTTCATGGAGCCTTACGTTGCATTGAGAACTTTGCAATTTATTTTTTCAAATGTTATGTAGGTGAGGAGGAGAGTGAGAGGGTTGAGGTCATCCTCCTTTATAGGTTGAGGGAGCCAAAGATAGGGTTGACACTAACCAAGTCAAATCTTATTACTGATGGAATTAGGGAGGATATGTCTGATTTGTGCAATCTCATGCAATTGCACGTCCTAAGCTTTTTAGTCAAGTTACTAAGTTTTTCAACGAACCCTCTCATGCAATTGCACGTTGTTAAGCTTTTTAGTTAAGTCACAGACTCACAAATACTTGAATTCTTGTTTTGTTTCTTTTATTCGTGATTAATAGGCAGTCATATTCTCCTAGCTAAACGAGTATGAATGAGCCAAAACGTAACCCCTTGGTTCCATGGGGCTTGGGAGCAACTCGACAAATGTCATCCCACAAAAACTAAGCAAGATCAATTTTTATATCCCGTAAAATTGCGTATAGCATCAAGAGTGAGTCTATACGGGGATTGGTATTGTAACCAGAAGAAATATGACAAACGCCACAATCTAATGTATTATCCTTCCTGTGAGAAGCATGTCATGATGTAATAAGCACTCCTGTCATGATGTCATGATGTAATCACGTCAACACTTGAGCATCGCTGTAGCAGAAACCTCCTGTTAAACATTCCAAATGTAATAAGCACTACTTTGTTTACTTTTTCCAAATCATTTGCTTAAAGATGACCCACATGGCTCAAAACAACTTTTGCTTTAGTCAATATATCTTTGGTGCTAGAGCAAACATGAGGTTTTGCTCTAGCACACTCTCCTATTTGAAATTTAAGTTCTCGGTGTTATATCAAGCACTGGCTCAGCACTTGATAAGCGCTCTAGTAGACACCTCTCGTTACTAGTGCTCTACTTTATTTGCTTTCATTCCCTCACCAGGGTTCAAGGAAGGGTTAAAGTTGCAACGGGGTTAGCAAATTGTGTTATTGATTGAAAAATAGAGTCTTGGCCAATTAGTTTTGAGTTGAATGCTTTAACATGGTATGGTCTCGGAGAATTTCCTCATACAAGGGGGAATAAATTCTCTGAAACCCTAGTTCTGATACCATGTTTAATCATCCAACTGGCAATGACCGGCGAGGCCACCTATGCTCATATACTAGTTTTGGAGGAGATAATTAACCGATATGAGATAAACTTCAACAATTCTTATGTTTTTACGCATCACAAGCTTCTAGTGATTATGTATACAAATACATAAGAGCATCTCCAATGGCATGTTATACGTGTTGCTATAGCCATGTCATAGAATGAAACTCCAAATTTCTTGGTAAAGATGCTATATTTACCTATAAAATCAACTCCACCCCGGCCCGTATAAAAATCTAAGATTGATGTCCATTACATAGTCTTGCTACCAAAAAAAATTAAGTCCATTACGAAGGGGGAAAAAAGCTATATACACATAATGGGGATGTCAATGGACACATATTTTACAACACACTCCATCTCAATGGTTGAGATTAAAACATAAATGACCCACTACTCTCTCTCTCCACCCCCTCTCAATCTTCTCCCTCTCCACCCACACCGGTACTCCATCTTTCCCACCTCCGGCACCTTCATTTTTGGAAACCTAAAGGTAAGAACTTTAGGTTGGGGCACGAAATTGTAACAATGTATACACCATATTTTGGAGTCAATGCTTGTGTAAATGGCCACGAATAACATGTCTAAAAAGCATCGTGGCGGGGGAAATGATGGGGGTCGCTTGGCCCAAGAGCCAAACGATAAAGCCCAACGAAGAAAGGCCCAAGAGCCCAACGATAAAGCCGTTAAACGGCTCACAGCCGATTTGGACCGTGGAATGGTGAGCGGGGCAAGGTGTTGGGCCGCAGCTTCTTCGGCTACATATGAGACTGGGTGGAGCCACGCTAGCACTGAGTGGAATGGCTATGCCAAGTGTTGTCCACTTCTTTGTTGTCATGCATGCGTTATTCCCAAGAAACAGTTATTTGGAGACGTCATGGAGGGGACATGCTTGGCATGAGCTTACTTGGAGCCCATGTCTGATCTCTCTACATAAATTGTATGGAATAACTCTTGGAAAGAATACGCCTGACTTGCTACAGTTATGTACTCTTTATCCCTCGAGTTGAGACTTGCTTGGGCATTGCCACATCGGAGTGCCTTCTGGCTGGGTACGACTAGTAAGGCATTACCTGGCAGTTGATCTTGCAGGCTGAGGTCCCAAATAGAGGAGTCGAGATTGGATCCAAACCGAACTCATAGTCCAGAGGCAGAACCTGATCTCACCCCCACAGGTGTATTTATGGGAAGAGTGTGGAGCCAACATTCAACAAAACTCATGATAAAACCTTTTTAAGTATCGGACTGGTTTATGCTCCAAAGAGACGCTAGTAAATGCTGAAAGATCTTTCAACTAAACATTCTCCAACTATATACAAAAAGGGTAGAGGCAAAAAATGAATACACCACCTGACGAGGAGATTGGCAATTTCTATTTGTATTCTCAGTGTTAATTTGAAGCAAATTAATCCAAAATATATGTATACCAGTGTCACTATGAACCCTTACCATGCACTTAAACAACAATACCAGTATACCACCTTCAGCTTTCATACTCTCTCTCCTTCAGTATTAACAATACTTGATATTTATCTAGTTGTCAAGAATATTAACACTGGTGCAGATGATAGTGGTTTTGTATCTCACCTCACCTAAAAAGTGTGCAGAATTCAGATCCATTCTCCAAGTTTCGTATCAACCCCACCATACATTTTTCATTTTGTTCCCTGCTTGCAGGTATGCATGATATATGTTTATTGTACTTGGGGCAAATTGTTATTCTCTAAATTTTCTTAATCTAGAATACCATCTTAAGCCTTTCCTTTACTTGTTTCCTTCAAATCACCGTGAATAGAACCGGTTTGTCCCTAGTAACACTATGACAGATATGGAAGAGTTTGCCAAGGAGACCAGGCAAGGGGAACTAGTTTTCTGACATCTCACCCATTCTCCTATGGAGTCTCAGCAGTAGACAAGACTTGTCTTTGTGGCAAGCCACATAACATAAACCTATTGGAACCACTAGTTAAATGGTACTACAGATTGCTGTTTATATAACAAAAAGTAATTACTCGCGTAAAAATACCAGAAGGAAAACATATCAACATGATACTTTTAGTCCTATATTTTGCATGAGAACACAGCAAAAAGTACTTTAATTGTGCGAATTTGCATTACCCGAAGAGCATGCTTCCCTTGTTTATAAAGCGACTGATCAAATTTGTTATCTGCCACATAGGAATCGCTCCAACTTCTCATACTTTCCATTTTCCTCTTAGTAACCAAAGCTCAGGACGTGAAATTCCACAGTTCTGTGTTAAAGGAAATAGCTTGGTACGCTGTTCCTGTAAGAAGTATCGAGGTTTCAGAATATGACTTCAGTCCTGTAATGGCATTGGAATGGGCAAGAGCACAAGCGTAGTCTGAGGCTCAAAAATTGTATACCAGTGCCCAAAGGCCAAAGATGAGAATACTGTCAAAACTGTGGGTCCGAGTCTCTGAAAGTCAAACCTTGGGTGATTCCATTAGAGTTTGGTATGTGATTGAAGCATCTTGCCAAATAAATCTCTACTTTCCTACCCTATCTTGTATTGTCCTTCACTTCATATCAACCATATTGGCTGCCCTTACTTTATGTAGCTTTGCCCATTGCAATTGGTCAATGCCAAACCTATCCATTGACACACAGGTACTCAGGTAGTAAACCAACAACCACCCTACTTGTAATGATTAGTTAGTGACTTTTAAAGCTACCAGTAGTCCCCACAAGAACAAGAGCCATCACGGAAGTGATGGAACCGATTAGTGTCTCTTAATATAATTTCTCTCTGCACTACCTTAGACACAAACTTGAATGCCGAGTGGCAATCACCACAAACTCTGATGTTCTTCTTGATCTGGATAGTGGATCCAGGTGGCATCTTGAGAAGGGACAATGCTAGAGCGAGTTTCTCACTGTGGTATTGCAACTTTGTTTCCCTCTCCTGCTCATCAACAAACAAAAGAACATGGCTGGTGTCTGGGACGTAGCCTATTTCCTTAATTTGCCCACAAATTTCCTCCCACTTCTTACACATCTCCGCTTTCTGAGGGTGAGCATCATCGTTTGCCACAAACACGTGGACAGCATTCTCGATCTCCACCCAACTACAAGCAGGTTCCTTCTTCACTCCACTCTCTTTCATCATCTTTCTCACTTTGGCAGCATCACTCCATCTACCACCAGAGGCATAGATATTATACAGTAACACGTGAGGTCCTGAATCACGAGGGTCCAATTTAAATACGCGTTCAGCAGCGTATGCCCCCAACTCCATGTTCTTATGCATCCTACAAGAACCAAGCAAAGCACCCCAAACAGCTGCATTAGGCTCGATTGGCATGTTTTCTATGAACCTTTCAGCACGATCGAACTGACCAGCACGACCAAGCTGATCTACAATCGTGACATAATGTGAAACCTCGGGTTCTACCTTGTACTTCTTCATTAATTCAAAGTAATATTGTCCTTTGTCCAATAACCCAGCATGGCTACAAGCAGTTAAAACACATAGGAAAGTTATGGCATTAGGCTCAATTCCCACCCTTAGCATTTGCTCAAAGCGTTCGACAGTTTCCTTCCCAAGCCCATGTTGGGCACATGCATTAAGCATTGAATTCCACGAAACCACATCTCGCCTAACCAGTCTATCAAAAACCTTTTTTGCATCCTCAATGCTACCTGATTTCGCATACATGTCAAGAAGAGTGTTGCCGACAAATGCAACGAGCTGTTCCCCCAACTTCATCATATGCCCGTGTACCCCTTTTCCCTGCTCCAAGGCTCCAATACTAGCACAAACAGTGAAAACACTAGAATAAGTGAAATGGGTAGGCCTAAATTCTTCTCTTTGCATCGCACGAAACAAACGAACCGCTTGCTCTCCCTCATCCATCCTAGCGTGCCCTGCAATCAAAGCATTGTAAGAAACATCATTCTTGCTGACCAACCCATCAAACACAAACCGCGCTTCATCCATAAGTCCCCACCTCGCGTACATATCCACAAGTGAACTCCCCACGTAGACATTGGAATCAACACCATACTTGATGACAAAACCATGAACTTGCCTGCCGTCCCTATCTGTAGACACGGCCCCAGCAGCCTTGAGAAGGCTGGAGAACGTGAACTGGTTGGGATCAAAACCGAACCGCAACATTTGTGGGAACAAAAGAAGCGCATCACGGGGCCTATCATTCTGTGAATAACCAGTAATCAAGGCAGTCCAAGTGACCATATCCCTATCAGGCATTTCTTCGAACACCTTGCGGGCCTCGTCGATACTGCCGCACTTGGCGTACATGTTGAGGACGGTGTTTTGGATAACGAGGTTGTGGGTGAACTGGGAACGGAGAAAGTGGGCGTGGATGCTGCGGCCTTCAAGAAGCTTTTTGAGTTTGGTGCAGTTATTGAGTAGCTTGGTGTAAACGGTGGGGTCTTGCTCAAAGGAACCGCTGTCGATTAGGTCCAGCTCCTCCTCTTCTTGTTTTTTTTCTTCTTCATTGTTGTTGATTTGCGGATCTTTTGAGAGGGTGGTGGTAGTAGTAGTAGCTGTAGATGCAGGTGATGAGGTTCTGAATGCAGGAGAGAGGAGCATCGAAAAGAGTGGTCTGGTTGGAGAAGAGGAGGAAATGAGCGCTGCATTTGTTGATAACAAAATTGCATCAATGGTTGACGAGAGAACATACATGCTTTCTCATGAATTTTGAGTAGAGATGTTGAGGGAGAAACTCTCTTCTTGAAGATACTCTCTATTTGGGAATTTGTAGAAAGGAAAGGAAACGAAAAGAAAGGGGAAAAAATAATGGGAGAAATGTGAAGGAAATCCTTTTGTTTGGTGGAAGAAAGTAAATGGAAAAAAAATTGTGAGAAAAATTAATTTCTCTTATTTGGTTTCAAGAGAAAAATAGAAAAGAAAAAAATATTCTTAATTGTCTTTTCCTTAACATTATGAGGGTTTTATCTGTCATTTTTTCTCGGTTATTTTCCTCTCAATAATTTTTTTTCCCTTTCTATTTTCTTTTCCTTTTCTTTAAGTAGACAACCCTTGAGGAAAATAAAATTTTCCTTTCTTTCTTACATTTTCCACGGGTTCCAAATAGAGCCTAAATTCTATCCACCACGAGTGAAAAACCCTCTTTTCCGTCCTGTCTCATTGCGGACTTCATCGAGCGTTTACTGGTATAATCTGAATCATACATATTCTAGGTCCCATAAATAGTATTTATATGCAAAAAAAATTAGTTTGATCAGACATCGATAGGTATATCAAATTTGAGGTATGATTTTGTTAATAATTATTCCTATAAAGATAAACTATCCATTTTATAAAACACAATTCCATTTTTTATATGTCTATGGATACCTGATTAAGTTTATCTTTGTCAGGAGATTAATAAGTATTTAATATTATAGAGCTCGTAATATAATTGAGATAAGAACGAGAGTGCAATTATAATTCTGTAGTAAAGTGAATTATAATTAGTAAAATAATAAATAGAATCATAGTGGGATTAGAGTTTCTTATTTACACCTCCCAATCGTAACCTTGTATATACACGTTATGTTCTCTAGGTCAGTTACACATTTTCTATTATTCAAGAAGGAGTCCACACTTGGTTAAGGTACGGTCGAACAGAATTTGTGGCTTATAGCAAGACGTGCTATAACAAGTTCAACCAGCGTTCGTATCACGAGAGTTGAGGTGAAACCCTAATTTCTCCTTGTAGGGTTTTACATTTTTTTCCGTTGTATAATCTGTGCGTATCATCACTGGAGAATAAATTTTTTACACCGCTGGTATAAACATTTGTTTCCTTCAAATCAATTACATTGCGCTATGTTGCGAAACAGTGGTTCCAATTAATACAACATGTCGACATGACGCAATATAATTGATTTGAAGGAAACAATTGTTTACACCGACAAATGTAAAGAATTTAATCTATCATCACTTAGGGTCCGTTCCAGAATCGGAATAAGAACTTATTTTTTGTCTAATAATAAGGTATGTTCCATAAAAAGGTGAATAAGTACTTATTTTTTAAAAATGTAATTTCAAACTCAAAAATTATGTGCTTACGCAAATAATTTTCCTATCACTATGAATCTTGTTTGATAGATCTCATTGAGGTCTTTATACGGTGCAAAAAAATTGAAAAATTATTTTCATTTACATTATTTTTGAGTTTAAAAATATGAAAATAAGTTATTTATTTGAATTTTGTAGAACAAAACTCCAAAATAAGTATTTATAAAATAAAATAAGAAGGTTTCTGGGGTGGGCCATGAGTCTTGGAGATTTGGCTTCCCGACAGTCCTGTTATCTATAATACAATTCACGACGGTGTGGTGACCCACACATTTTTTCTGCATAAATCTTGACCGTTGGCTTAACACACATTTCTCTGCATAAATCTCCACCCTTGATTCAACCTCACATTTTGGTAAATACGTTGCATTTTCTGGAATAAATGGTTGAGTAACGATTCTTTCCGTTTTGGTAATGATTTATTCTGAACAATTGGTTAAGTCAAATATAATAAATTTTAAATGCAGTTTTGGTAAGGATTGACTTAAATGATAAGAATTTTTGGTAATGAATGCTGGTAAAAATTAGCGTTGAATGCTAAATGCATTTTTTGGTAATGATTTTTTCCTCGGATTGTCTTCCCTAGGAAGGAAGGAGGTGCCTTTGTTTTCCAAAGCCTTCCCGTGACCCACGTAATCAAAATTCAATTGATTCAAAAAAAAAATTCAAAATTCAATCGATATACAGCGTGCACTCTCTCTATCTCTCCAACGCATCACACCGAAGAACATGACATCCCCTTCCTCCTTCTCTCCTCTCTCTCTCTCATAGACGATGACCATGACTCCCTCCTTTCTCAATCTAAACACTACCGCAAGAGATTGTTGACATATATGCCTCCAATCCCAACAATTTCCCCCTTGAGAGGTTTGGGCCCTCTCTCTTCTTCTCTTCGACCTATTTTTTGTCCTTGCAATTTTTGCCTTTACTGCTAATGTTGTTTTTATTTTGCGGAATGCTTCTCAAGTTTTATTCTAGATTTGATTATCGGGGTTTTTCAGATCTGGTATCTAGGCTTCTCGGGGGTTTTCTCTCCACGAAGTCTTTCTTCTCTTATTCTTCAGGTATGAAGACTCTTCTCCGTTTTTTCCTTCTTTTGTTTTGTTGGGTGATTGGCAAACTATAATGTGAACGGGTGAATCCTTTGAGCTTAGAACCTCTTTTTGTTTGGTTGAACATGATAAGAAAACACGTGAGCGGAAAGGTAAGCGTTCCGATTTTCAGTGAACCCAAATTAAACTGCAAAACATTCATGTCGATGCTATGTGTTGCGTGAATTTTGGGTTTTAAAGTTTTTTCAAAACCACCATCAAGGATTAGGTTGTGTACTCAGATTGTTATTTTTGATTATTTTATCTTTCTGTGCTTCATAAGTTTTTTCCTTTTCGTGTTGAAGTTAATAAGTTTGTATACAGTATACAGTCGGGCACTTTTGCTTCACTCAGTTGCGTATACAGTTCATCAATAACATGTATTTTTCTTTTTTGTTTATAGTTCGTTGCTGATGGAGTGTTGACAAGAGAGCTAGCGGAGGTCAAGGTAACTCCGATGCGGACCGAGATCATCATTAGAGCCACTCGCAATCAGAACATCCATGGTGATTATTCCCATTGATCGCACAGGATTATTTTATGTTTATGTATTTTGTGTCTGAAGTTTTTTTTTTTTGTGTTATTTATTTTCCATTTCTTTAAAAATTCAAGATTTTGTCATTACATTAGCATTCTGATTAGGGCTTGATAGGTATCTGTGAGCTTGGGATTCGTAAATTGAGCTCTTGGCCTCTGTTTGTTTAGCCAATCCACTTGAGGCTAACTGAAAGTATTTGATAAACTTTCCTTTAAGGTACAAGGAACTCCTTTGACACTGGGATGGGAATCTGTATTCCATGTAATTTGTTCAAAGAAATGAATGGCTCAAACTACATTCCAGGTTTTGAACACATTGTCAAAAGCTCAAACTCTATTCCATGTTTCGAGAACTTTTACTTATCTGTACTTTCCTTTTCTTTATAGCACCAAAACAGGGGTATTTGTTTGGACCTTTTTATGAAGCCCGAGTCACCCTTGGTAGTAATCCAAGCCAGCAGGAATTAAGCCATTGCCTAAGTTAGTTGTCGGTTGAAATTTGTTAAAATTGAGATGGACTTGAATGTCGTTTGATTAGTTTGTATATTTGATCATCAGTAGTTTTGATTGCCACATGATGCCTACAATTTTGCTCTTGGCAAGGAAAAAACTGAAATCAAGCAAGAGGATTCATGTAAAAAATGTTCAAGCTTTTTTTGTTATAGGACTCTTCTATTGCGATCTTGGTGCTCGACGTCGTCTGAAATTTTAGGGTTTTCGATTTTGTTTGTGACTACTTTTGGGCTCAAATTTTTCTTTATGACTGATTGAAATGGGGGCTTTGGATCTCAGTCCCTCTGCATCACCTACCCCAAACACAACAAATCCACCAAAAACCACCTCCTCCTCAACGACCTCACCCCCGTTGTCTCCAAAGGTATATCTCCTGATTACTTGCTGTCTTAAAGGATTGACTTCTCCTTGACTGCAAAAGGGTAGGACCATTTTGTTTCTGTTATTAACTTCATAATAGCCCCTGGTATCAAGGTGATATATCACCCACGAAGATAAGAACTCATAAAAACCCATAGAGAGGTGCCTATTAAAAAAATAAAATAAAAATAGAGAGAGGTTACACATTATGTGCAAGATAGCAAACAAGTCTTAAGTTGGGCAATGCTTTAGAGATATCTACAAAAGCCTCCACAGTGGTGTACACATGTCATAGGACCTATCACTGAATCTTATGCGTCTTAGTTTAGTATCAATGTTGATTTCTCGCGTTATGTTGTAACAACATTTGGTTTATGTTGGTATCGATGGCTTCCAGCCAAACAAGTGATTAGATAGAACAAATTTCTCTCTCTTTTTTCCCCTCTTCTCTCGAAATCTCCCAATCTAAGTTTCTGAGAGAAACAAGTTTTTGAGTTTTCCTCTTTTGTTTTGCAGGGTATGCAACCCAAGCCTCAAATGTTGTCTGGGGGCTTCCTATCCGATGAATGTTAGCAAAAGGGAACTCATGTTCTCCCTGTTGCTCTCTTCTTTTCCTTTTTTTGTTTGTTTGTTTATTGTAACTTAGATTGTGGAGTTGCTTAAGTGCGTTGAATGAATGGGGTTTCTAACATGCCTTTTTGTCATTTGTGATTGCTCCTTTTTTCTGAAATACCACAGCAGCTGTAATTTTTTTTGTGAAGCAATCTATGTCGGTTGATGGTGAAAATATTTCAAGTGGGTTAGCCAAGCATGGTTTTGGTTGTTTGTTAATTAACAAATCGGTAAATAAGCACAAATGCAATGTGATTGATTTAGATTGAGATTAGTTACGAATGTGAGCGTTAGGCACAAACACTTATGCTATCAAAATATACTGCACCGTGCCTTCGGGCTACATCGGCTAACCAGTAACAAATGCCAAGTTGGTTGAAGCTTGAAGCTTAGAAAGTCTACAACTTTGTTATCAATGATTCAGTAAAAGTGGAATTACATTTTTTATATTCAATTCAAGGGCTGATTATGTTTTATCTTTTGTTCTTGATTTTAGAAAACTTGATAAATAAAAGCTAAATATTGCTATATTATCATTAAATCTAATTACTGGTTTATTAAGTTTAATTACTGGTTTTGTATTCTTACATTCTGAAGCTTGATTTTTTCAAGGACATAAAGTGGATTTTTTTATTACAGTTGGGTTTTGCCAATTGTGATCCGTAGTTTGTAGTGTGGTCGAACTGGGTATGAATTTAGACGGTTGACGATAGGTGTCTCCAGGTATGGGCCCGGGCGCTACAGCTATTAGTTTGTCAGTTTTTTTATGTGCCGATTCAAGTAAACCAGTGGATATATTTGGCCTTCAAAATTGGATTTTAGTTGAATACCGATTTCGAGGCGTGCCTTCAGGCACGGACAATTCCTAGTTTGATACATTACTCTACAGGACCTAGTATGAGATAAACCGTAAGACTCAAAAAAGTGATGGTGGAAAACCACTAATTTATATATAATGAAAAAAACCCACAATTTCCACCACCTGTCGGGAAGAATTATAATTAAAAAAACCCACTATTCAAATAATTGTCCTTATAGTGTATATATTCGTTGAGGGTGCGACAAAATTAAATTTTGGTTACGACACACGGTGTAACTTTATTATTATTATTATTATTATTTTTTGCATTTCATCATAACATAGAATAAAGTAAAAAAAATTTAATAGGATGACGCAAAAAATATTATAAGACAGTTTTTTTTTTTGCCTTTTTCAATTTTTTTTCATTTAGTTTTTTCAACTTTGGTTGATATTTTTTAAGACTATGATGTCAGTTTTATTTGTAACTGAGTGACTCATTCTGACTTTTTTTTTAATTGATAGGTTGGTATATATTACAACGAACTTTCTATATTGTAGAGTTGTTTGAATTCAAATTCCACAATTTAAATAAGGATTGGCTCCATTTTAATATCCATTCTTTTGGATACTTTTATTTCTCCTAGTCTCGCCGTTTTAATAAGGTGAATAATTACTTTGAAATCTTTTGTAGTTCTGTTAATTATGTGATACATAATCTTCTAATTGTTTTTTGTCCTTTTTAATGGTGTTTGTTCTTGTGAAAAGATTTTATTGTATCATTTAATTTTTTTTTCAGATTTTTCAAATTTAAATCAAATTTATGGAAACTTTTATATCCTCAGTTGATTATTGTTTTATGAGTTTCTAATTTTTTTAAAAATTAATCTTTTGTTCTATAATTGTTAATCTAGACACTTCTCATTTTTCTTGACTCACGTAGTCAAGTTATTTTTGTTGTTGTTGTTGTAAATTTAGCATATTTTTACGTAAATCGGTGCTACGTCATTTTTTATGATGGCTAATATTTTTAAAATTTCACTAATTAAAATTATTTTTCGCATACTTGGCTCTGATACACAACTATAACGGAAAAGACAACTGTAGATTAAATAATTATTACTAAACAAATGAACTTAGACAGTAACCAAAAATTTGGGGATTTACAAAGAAAATAGATTTTTGTAATCCACTTTCTTATAAATTGCACACCATAATTATGTTTTTATTTTAAGCATTGTATGACAAAATTTGGAATGCATTTATAACAAAGTGGACAGAAAGTATAGTGTGAAAATTATGCCTTCTTTACTTTGGAATCTCAAAAATTTAAAATACGATTTTCAATAAATTTTTTCACTCTATCTATTTTCACCGGCTACTTTCAAAATTTTTTTCCAAAATTTATGCTTTGTTTGGTTGGTGTTTTGAAAATTTTTTTGAAAAATTGTAGGAGTAATGAGTTAAAAAAGGGAAGAAAGAAAGGAAACAGGGAGAATCTAGGGGGAATTTTTTTGAAATTTTTTTTTTGAGTATGAAAGAGAACAAGGCATTAAACCAGACAGTGACAGGGTCCCACCAATGGATTGGGCCCCACGTCAAGTTTAAAAAAAAAAAATTGAAACGGCCCCCACCTGACCACCTCCTAAAAAACAGATCGTCTTCAGAGAGAGAGAGAGAGAGAGAGAGAGAGGGGAGGAAGAGATCGACGCACTGATAGCGCGATCACCGGCAACCACCAGCCTCACCTACACCTCCGGCGACCACCACCGCCATCGGGTCCGCCTCCTCCGACAACCCTGCGTGAAAATCGACGCACCGCCGACGACCACCGACAAACCCACCGCCAAGGTCTCTCTCTCATCGTCTATATATTAGAGGGTTGTCGATTCTAGGCTTTAATTTCATTATAATTTGTTCAAAAAAGAAAAAAGAATTAGGGCTTGCATAATTGGATTGGAGATGCTCTTGTCCTACCCATATTTAGTTCTACTCATTTCCTCACTCACCCAAATTTCGGGAGACTCAAATCCTTACCCATTTTTCTCAAACCCTTTTTTCACACTCATTAATTACAAGTCTGCCTTTCAATAATAGATTTGGGTAAAAAAATGGGTTTAGCATTGGAGATGCCTTGCTGGATCAAGTTTTGACCCAAATTTGAGAGAATAAAAGGGGTAAGGATTGGAGATGCTTAAGTCACTCAAAGAGGGATGCCTTGAATACGCTTTAAAAGAGGAAAATCACTGGGATAAGCTCATCCTACTCTACTTTACTATGATCTTATTTACTTTTGGAGACCCTAATTGAAACTGCACCTGCTTTGCTTTGATTGTGCACATAAATAGCCATTTTTTGAGCTATTCATATAGTCTTCATGTGCATTTCTTTATAATGTACATTGTGCGGATATTAAGTGGTTAGAAGGAAATATTCCTATTCTTGTAAGGGAATGTAAACGTGCAAGGCCTAAATTTTAATTTTTCTCCCATTTTTAATTTCATTCTTCGGGAACGGCCGTTACTAATGCTACCAAGCAGGTACTAGGTTGGAAAAGTTTTAGCGCCTTGTACAAGGCTTTTGCACTTTTTTTGGCTGGCATCAATTGCTTAATCCAAAGAAAACTTCAAGGAGGGTAATTTGGTGAAAAATAATTGGCGGGACAAGCATCTTTAGTGTCTGTGTTCCCCTTCGTTTTTTATATGAAAGGGTAGATATAACATCTGATCAAGTGACACAAAATAAGTTTTCTGCACATTTTCATGTGCATATATGGATTGGTTTATACAGCAGGTTTGCAAAGACAACCACAAAAGTTGAGCCTGACAGTAGAGTGTCATCTGGACATGTTGTCTGTTATTGTGTATATTTATTTAGGCATTGCTTTAAATTTTAATATTTAAATGGTTTGCCCATCATCAACATGAGTGCAGGTTATGGCACTTGTTCTTAAAGTGCCAACAACGATCATCAGAGGAAGGGGAAACTTTGAAGCAATAAATGGACACAGAAGATGGGACAAAGTTGTTTTTAGAAGGCGGGTATCAATGAGTATGGCAGTGAGGATGTCAAGCACATCCATGCAATATCTTGACAAACCTTCAGAACTGAAACAAAATACAATCATGGTAAGTGCACCTTAGTATGTTATATCGTTGAATTTTCCTCCATTTGTTGACTTTTCCCCATTTGACCATGCGTCCTAGCTCCTTGTATGTGTTTTTGCTTTCTCCAAGTCAGTTGGATTTTATTCAACAGAATTCATGACTTTATTTGGACCAAAAAACTGCTGTTCCGTTGGCTTTATATAAGTTGAAACATTCAGAGGCTGACCAATCATGTTTCAAAGTTTGAGTAGCTGTAGCCTGTAGGTCAAACCCATGCGAATAGGACCTTAAAATGAAATGTCAATCATATCTTAATTAATCAGTCAACCACATGAATCGTATCACAAGTACTTACTTATGTGGAAAGTGGAAACTGGAAACCAATTGACCAGAAGTCTCAAGTAAAACAAGACGCACTTTTCGGTCAGTTTCCAGTTTCCACTGATCAAGAGATCATTTCTGAACCTAAGAAAGCGATGCTCACCGCTACCCAAGTTCATTTTAACATTAACCTCTTGCTTCTACTACCTTCTTTTCCCTTTGCGTCATCAGTGGCTCCAATATCCTTTGCCTCGTCTTGAGCCCTGATTGGTGTTCCATTTGTTGCTTTCATAATTGCAACTTGGCTCTGGCCACCACCAACCTTAAGTATCATGTTTGCGGAACAGTCTGATTTGCTTTAAGCGTGGTTCCAAATTCCAAAGAGTCTACCAATGCTAATGGAAGGATGGAATGTGATTGTGGTGGTTTTGCAAAGCACATGCTAGATAAGGGTTTTTCGAAGGACTTCTCTGATTTTTTTCTTTTTTGCAAAGGACTTGTACAATGGAATTTGAGGAGCTTCGGGCACAGATTAAGAATTTTGAGTAGTCTACAAATGACTTTGAGCATTCTTTGCTTGTGGCAACCAAGACCCCTGTCCTATCATTTTGGGATTCAAGAAGTGAAATGCTTTTATAGTTGTGGGATGTTTTCTTCGTTGGAAGTGGTAGCGAAGGGTTGTCATGATTTTTTGAGACTTTTTGGTTATTGCTTCAGTAAACATAGTAGTTATATAGTGCCAACAAGTTATATAAGCGATATAAGGTATAGTTTGGTTTTCGTTGGTTCTATTATCTATCTTTAGGCCAGTGTTAAGGCCACGTGATGCCTTTGAGCATTCTTCACCCCTGTTTTCAAGCAACTATAAGTGCCAAAAACTCTTAGGACTGAATGTGGGAAAACTTAAGGGAATTAGTCCTTAAAAAATGTCCTAAACTAGTGCAAATCTTTAGTATACCTTCATTGCGGATTCAATATTCATAGCTCTGAATCAGGTTTGCAAACTAGCCAAGCTGAGTTTTAGCATATTCAAGCTTGGAATTAAGTTTTTAGGCTTGAGCTTGAGCCCAAAGGATATTTGATGATCTGAGCTGGCCAGGCTTGAGTCGAGTTTGAGCTTGTCGTGAGCATAATGAGCCAAGAGTATCATAATTTAATGGTTGTACATGGGTCTAGAGCTGGAAATAAAGTTTTCATGTAGTATATATTTAAGTTCTTACATATAAAGTCTAAGAGAAAAATTTTCTTTTCAAAAGAAATGAAAGAAGCTCGACCCTTATCCAACCTTTATCAAACCATTGTTGAGCCCTTATGGTGATGAACCTTTATTGATCCTTTTTCGAGTTCATATCAAATTGTGCTGAGCTTCAATCGACTCGAGCTCCAGCTCATTTACCAAACAATCTTGAAATTCTGGCTCAAGCTCTATGGTTAACGAACTGAGCCTAGTTGAGCCAAGCTCACGAGTGGCTAAGTTCGTTTGCAGCCTAGCTTTGATGATCTTTGAACCATAACTCATATACTCAAGGGTTTACTATGTTGAGGCAACCTGATGGAAGATATTATCCCGTATTTGTTCCTGCAATCAAACACAAATTACATGCAAATCGAAACAATCATGAAAGAAGTGAGTATGAATGCCTTCAAAAACATGTCTGAGAGGAGTACTAATCACATGCAACTAAATCAAGCAATTTGCAAAAGTAACTCCTCCGTTGTCACACCCCACCTCAGCCAGCACTCAATGAGAGCCCAAACCGACGTGAGGGTGCAACATCAACCACCAACCCAATCCTACCATTCAAGTTATAGCAACTAAGTTAATCAACAGCCATTTTATTGATAACACAAAACATATCGTTCTTACAAACACAACGGAAGTTTCAAGAAAGCATTAAACTATACAACAAACTAAATATCAACAGAGACTGCAACTACATCCCTATCTACGATATTTTGCCAAAACTCGTTCAGCCTTCCCGACATGCTACCCTAAGCGAGGGTACAACCACACGACGATCAACAGTGGATATCTACAACGCTTGTAAAACTGGATTCCAAAATGGAATCCGGGAGTGTTTATGAGACATGGATGCAATTCCATATTAAAGGTACAGTTAAAAGATAATCTCAACTTGTCAAATAGTAAACCAAGCAATTAAAAGCAACACCGGGCACACAACCAATAATTTAAGGCATAAAAGCCTTTTGGCATAAAACCACTCACCGGGCACTAAGCCAACATTCAAGTTCAATTCAATATAGAACAACATCTATGAATCAAACACTCACCTCGTACTTCAAAAGAAAGTACAACTATGGTTTCGGTTCTCCTTGATTCACCGACTCGTCACCTATCTACAAGCCAAACATTTTATTATAGAAATACGTGAAAAGCTTGACAATGCATTAACAATATGCTACATCAACTCGACTTCATAACAAATGCCAAACATAAGTAAATTCACCAATTTGCACCCCAAGTCGGAAATCTCACAAACACACTATCTAGCAGAACCATCGATCAAATTCTGACTATAGTATTCTATAGAGTCAAAGTTATATTTCGAGACTACAACCATTAGAAAGTATACTCTCAGAACATCAATCTCGATATAAAATTTGCCCTAATCAGAGTCCGAATGACTAAAATACGCTCAACAGAAGTTGCACACCAAAAGCAGAAATCACAGTTTCAGCAGAACAGTCTGAGTTCGAAAGCTCATTAAAAATCACCTACTCAATATTTTCCAATGATTCCAACACTAAAACATCACCAATTGATCAATGTTTAAGACCCATGAAATCCCATAGTCATTAAGCATATTCAACTATGATAAATTTGATGAAAAGCACAGCTCCAAAAGCTGCCCAGAATTCCAGAATTACCAAACCCTCAACTTTGGAACAAAAATGATTTTTCCTAGAAGGAAATAAGGCACAAATCTTACATATTCAGAAAGGAATGTAAGTCTAGTTTCAGAATCAAGAAACGGTGCGTAAAACCGACCGAGCTAGGAGATATGTCCGTTTCCTCAAAATGTGTCTGTGCTGTCAGCATATACGTGAATCTGACAGCAGCTCGGTTTATGATTTTTATCTTTTTCCACACTTCTCAGAAAATTCTGAAATTTTTACAGCATAAGCTACACACATAGAGGCATCTACAGTAAAATTGCCATAAAATAACATGGTCAGCGTGTCAATGATAAAAATTCGTCAAAAAAGGACAGATTCAACTTGGTTCAAACATAGTTATGCATATTCATAATATACACGAATTTTCTGAAATAGAAACCCAATTCCAACCTCAAAAACCCTCTCCCATGGATTCAATCCAACTCTAATAACTTCAATCATGAGCACACTAGATGTAGAACATGAAACCTAGCATGAGAAACATGAAATTCAACACTTAAAGAGATGAAAATTACCTAATTAAGCTTCAATTCAACCTAACCCTAATTTTCTTCTTCTTCTTCTTCTTCTTCTTCTTCTTCTTCTTCTTCTTCTTCTTTTTCTTCCACCGCTGGTCTCTCTCTCTCTCTAACGTAGAACAACCCTCCCCTTTGGGTTTCTTCTTCTTTTTTTTTTAATGAAACACACACACACGGCACACATGCACAGCTCAAAAAAAATGCACTTTAGCCCTTTAAGTTACTAAAGTATAACATTAAAGCACCTCATAAATAAAGGATGCTTTACATCCCTACTATGTCATTCTAAATGCAACATAAGACAAAACAATAAGTGCAAAACAGTGGAGGCAACTACTTTTATGGTTTGTTTTGTTTGTTTTTTGAACTTTTTTTTAAGGAGTGTGGCCTCTTCAATTCCCTCTAGGCATAGAAAGGTATGTCTCCATTGTTCCATGGACTTTCGAAACTCGATGATGAAACATTCTTAGGGAACAATTCCGTTGCTTGTGATACAATCATACTTCGCTTAATCGATTCATCTCATTGTTTCTTGATTACCATATTCCCAGGTGAATGGTTGTACTGGTAAAATGGGCAAGGCAGTTGTTGAAGCAGCTGTTTCAGCAGGATACCATGTAGTTCCTGTATCATTTAGCAGTTCGGAAGTGTCTGGGAAAACTGTACACGTGGGAGGGAAAGAGATCCAGGTGCATGGTCCTTCTGATAGAGAAAGCATTTTAGCTTCTACATTCGATGAGTATCCAAACTTGGTTGTGGTGGACTACACAGTGCCTGGTGCTGTGAATGGTAACTATTTATGAATTTTGGAAATATTGATGGAACATTTTACTATTTAGACTTCTTTCTTGTTTGGTTATTTCTTTTTAAGTATGGGAAAGGAAAAAATTTATGCTCTACAAAATTGGATAGTGTGATGTCTTGCTTTTATCCCATGGTGTATGACAGTGACCAAAGTTTGCTTTCCATGTAGTTGTTTTCAATTGCTTTAGTTGTAAATCGTAATTATGGTTTGCGAATATTTCAAAGCTTGTTAGCTTTAGATGCTTTTATTATCTACAACGGAGTTATCCATTGTTGAAAAATATTGAAATTCTTCCTGGCTTCTTCATTAAATCAACATGAATGCAAACTTCTTATAGATAATTAGATGTTCAAGATTGCAGATATACAATGTAATTGACATGGAATGGAGATAGGCACAATATTTTAGAAACCGGCCCGGCCCGGCCGGTCTGACCGGTTGAACCATCAACCGGTCCCTCTTCCGGTTCGGTTGAATCCAAAAACCGTCTTCATATGAAAACCGGCTTCAATTGAGAGAACTATTCAAACCTGGCAGTTAAACCGCCAGAACCGGGGCTGGGTCGATTGACCCAGACCGGAAAATTTTCAACTAATTTAATAGCCAATTCAAGGCCATTTCCCTCACGCACTCGCTTAGGTGGGTCGTAGACATTTGGGGGGCAGATGTGTTCGCGCTTCTCAAGCACTCAAAAGAGTATACATGGAACCATTTTATACTTGAAGGGAGTACCCAGAAGAGTTATCCCACCGATGTAGGACTAGAACAACTCTACAAAATTGCAAAGGAGCCATTTTATATACTTGTTTTAATTATTTATATATTTTTAACATATTTATGATGTCATGGTTCGATTCCGGTTTGACCGCGGTTCGACCATGGTTGAACTAGTGACCCATGTGACCCATCCGCCTGGTCCCTTTTCCGGTTCGCTCACCGGTCCGGTTTTCAAAACATTGTATAGGCATTGTTAAGAGTTTCAAGCCCTGGAATTGACATGGACACAAAAATAGTAGAGCTGGCTACTTTAAAGAAAATACTACTTCGAAACTTTCTATATTTGCATAACATTTGATAATGGAATTGACATGGACACAAAAATAGTAAAGCTGGCTACTTAAAAAAATACTACTTCGAAACTTTCTATATTTGCATAACATTTGATAACATGATGAAGTATGTATAATATGTTCAGTATAAGTTAATTAGTGTGAAATTTGAGATGGAGATGGGATAATTGGTTGGATGACATTGTGGCTTCGGGCTTTTTAGACATAATCTCTAGCCAGTTCTCCCTTATACGCTACCAGTCTTTGCTTGCCTTGCTCTACTCTGCTTTTTGCCTGCAAGCCCCTCTTGAAATCTATTAGGAAGCGGATAAATTTTCAAGGTTCATTGATTCATATGCCTTCTGGCTAGTTGGCCTTTACATCATTTAGGAGCTATATGTAAGTTCAAACATGTTCATGTTCTTCTTCAACCTTTGGACTGCACATTATGTCCTTGGGCTGCTCGTACCAGCTGACTGTTGTCTTCTCATCTCATTTGGTCCCAACCCCCCGATCCCCAGAACCCCCCCCCCCCCCCCCCCCCCCCCCCCCCCCCCCCCCCCTCCCAGCTTTGAAATATTTAAGTAGTAAGGATGAATTTAGCACTACTAAGATCACAAGTAGGATAAGTTGGAAGCGTTGCACCAGCAAGAAATGTAAGAAGTGTTGCACCAGATTAAGTTGTGATATATTTAATATTTCCAATGCTGGGGTGATCTTGGTTCTTCGCTCATTTTCGAGGTCTTTATCTAACTTAGTATAATCCGTCTTCTTAGTCATGGAATCTAGGCATGACATCCAAGCAAAGGACTGGGTCTATTAAGTTTATTGGACTTTGGTAGTCAAAGTGCAAACATAATCCCAACATTCTCCATATGGTTGCGTCTGTGATCTTAAGATTAGCTAATCATTCTGTTGTTGACTTCATCCGTATTGTTGGATTCCCATCTTCTTAATTGTTGTCCTCCCAACGTTAAGGTGAGGTGGGTGGTGGATTCAAGAATTGTAGAAACTTGAATTAGGTCCAAAAGTCTCACTGTGCTCCAAAAGTCTCACTGTGCTTCCACTGACAGTGGACTTTCAGTGACTACGGAGTCTGGTGGTCATCGGCTATGGAATCTGGTGGTCTTGATCGCGGCCTTGTTCGGGTGTTCTGGTGGTGGTTGTTTGCCTGGGTTTGGTGTGGGCAGCGGTGTGTGGTGTCTGTGTTTTGGTTAGGGCTTGGGTTAGGTTGTGGGTTGGTCAGGTTCAGGTCCATTTGGACTGGGCTTGGCCCATTGGTTGTGCGTTATTGTTTGATTTGGGCATTTTTAGGTCTATTTGTGCTAATTTGTATTGATCTTTTTGGGCTTCGTCCCTTAGGTGGGTTTCGCCCCATATGGGTGTCCTCGATCGGTTTCTTGCGAATTGTTGGTATGGGTCTCCGATTGGACTGACTGTTCTTATGAACAGGACGTTGTTTCCTTGCTCTCATTAGTCTTGTAACAATTTCAAGATTAATGAAATTTTTTTGCGGTTAAAAAAAAATACAGTGGGCTTTCTTTTATGGCTCATTGTGACAGCTGGAATCTTAAAGAAGATTGGCACTTACAACATGCAATTGCCATGCACATGCACACACACACACTCACACTCACAACACAGTTTGCTCGTGGAGATAATGTATGGATTTTGTCTTCAGGGCTCTTTGTCCCAATTTGTGCCTGTTAATTGTTAAAGGGCGCTGGACAATAGGTGTGATATTAACCAAGCAGTCAATTTTGCCACAATGTAGTCTTACTGTTTGGCGATAATAGTGTTCAATTACCCGCTGCCTGAGCCCACTGAATTATAAAATTTCAATATCAACTTGAGGAATAAGGTAGCAATGATAAGATGTTGGATTACAGGCTCTGAGTAAAGTTTGGAGATAATTCCATTGTTATTATGCAATCTACAGATAATGCAGACCTATACTGCAAAGTTGGGGTGCCCTTTGTTATGGGAACTACTGGTGGAGACAGGGAGCGACTCTATAAGACAGTACAGGACTCAAACGTTTATGCCGTGATCTCTCCTCAAATGGGAAAACAAGTGATCAATTTAATATGGTTGTATTGGTTAAGATTTGTGAAAACATATTTTCCTTGTACTCATAAATCTTGGATTGGTTTGTCTTGATTAGGTCGTTGCATTTCTTGCTGCTATGGAGATTATGGCCGAGCAATTTCCTGGAGCCTTCTCTGGGTATTCGCTACTGGTATATTTGTATTTCTTTCATGTGCTTTTCTCTCTTTCTTCCTTTTTCTTCATGCAGTGAACTGTTTCTGCAAACCTTTTATGGTTTCACCAGATAAGATGACTTAAGATTGGAAGCTATATTGACTAACGGTAGCAGTTGTTCTCGAGGGCGAAAGTAGGGCCAAAATGTCCATAAAAGGACTTAAACGGTGCCAATTGTCTCACCATAAAAAGGTAGAGGAATCATTACCAATGATGGTTTTGACAAAAGACTTGGCAATAGACCTGCCTTGAGAAGCTCCCTGAAGAGCCAAAACAAACAGAGCGCATGCTTATAGTCTACAAGCTTTGGTTCTTAATGACCGATGCTCACTTTTTGCCCCACATATTACCTCCCAAATAACTTTGTCTTAGTTCTGGTAATTCAATGTGTCTCACCATAAAGTTCTTTTAAGGCTTTTCAAATGTGATGGCTTATAGACTTACTGACTTAGGCAAACAAAGTGCGTACTCCTGAAAACCTGCATACCAAACTAGATAGCCTTGGTAGTTTGAGGCCTTCCAGTGTAACAGGGGGATCTAGTAATCGTTTGATCTTAGGAATAAGCTTGTCCAATGGCAAGGGAACAATATGAGGGAATCGGAAGTAGTGTTTAGAAAGAGGGGAACAACTAAATACTACAATGGACAGTTTCATGTTGAGCACTTTTGGTTTAGCTTGGCTAGTTCTATGTAACCATTTTTTTTTTTTTTGATAAGTGAATAAATATATTAGAAAGAAGACATTAAGGGAATGCCGCCTGTATACAAAAAGAGGCCACCTACCAAAAAGGCCCTATACACTTACATTTGAAAAGAAAAGCTCAAACCAATCTAAGAATTGGTCAAGAGATGGATTACAATCTCTCTTGTCCCAACTATACAAACTATTCACCAAAAAACTTTTGATACTAAGCAAGGATTTTTCGACCCCATCGAAACATCTAGAATTTCTTTCCCGCCATATGATCCACATCAAACAAAGAGGGATCAAACTCCAAACCCGCTTCCTCTTCTTTCCCACTTTAGCACCTTTCCAAGCAATCAGGACCTCCATCACATTTCTCGATAAAACCCACCGAATCCCAAACCAAGAAATCACCATGGTCCTAAGCTCCCATGCCACTGGGCAATGAATAAGAAGATGATCAACAGTCTCCGCATCCCTTTTGCACATACAACACTAATTGACAATGATAATCCGCCTTCGGATCAAATTATCAATAGTGAGAATTTTACCTTGGGTTGGTAAACTTTGAAACTAGGACTAAGTTGATTTTGTTAACAATGGGACAAAAGATTAAATTGTTAGGAAATTGGCCCGACAATGTATCTCAAGCTATCCAACGCCCTTCCTTGCATCCAACCCCGTTTTGTGAGTGGAGATGCAAACATTCAAACATGGAGCAACACAGAATGCCAAGAGAAGAAGCATATTGTAAACCAGGAACAAACGCAAATAGGAAGACTTGAACCCAAGACCTCTGCCCACCTGAGCTCTGATACCATGTTATGTCACCAATTTCCGCAAAAGCTTAAGCTGTTAAGGCAATGGGCCCTACTATGTAATCGAGCTATCCAAGAGTGTTCGATAGATGACTCAAAGGAGGTAAGAGAAGGGACCGCGGTACGACTTTATCATCCTAAATAGCTATTTGGAATTGTAACTGCTAGGGGTGAAAGAAAAAACCCGGTAAATTGGACTGAAAACCGAAACCGGTGGTTTGGTTTCTAGAGGTAATTGGTTTGGTTCGGTTTGATTTTTAGCCAAACCACGGGTTCGTCACCTTCCAAACTGGTATAAACCAGATTGGACCCCGTGTGTATATATTGCACTTTTTTTTTTATCAAAAAGTATAAATATACATAGTTATACTTAAGGTAAAAGTTGGAGTAAAAGTGAAAAAAGTAGGAATGGAATATGGATAGTAAACTGATCCCAAAAAGCGAGAAGTAATGGGTAGCAATGTTCAGTGTCTATTTTATTGATTTTTTCTTCAATGTAAAGTGGCTTAATATCATTTTTTTTTAAAACTATTGTTGGATACCGAATGGCTTCGGATGGGAGATGAACTTTTATACGATGGAATTACAAATTTTTCATGTTGGAACTAGTCACTTCTCTATGTTTTTTTATTTTATTTTAAAAATCTTTGGAATTAGCTACTTCTCTATGGATTGGTTTATTTATGCTAGAAGTAGCCAATGGTCTATGTTGATGATTGGAACAAGCTGCTTCTTCTTCTTCTTCTTCTTCTTCTTCTTCTTCTTCTTTTTTTAATGTTTTGATGATTGGAACGCGCTAATGTTTTATTTATATTGTGATGCTTTGAGTTCAAACCGGAATAAATTGGTCAAACCAAACCAATAACATCTGGTTTTGTTTGGTTTGTAAAATGTTCAAACCGATATGTCGCTTTGGTTTGGAAAATTGCCTAAACCGGACCAAACTGGATCGTTTACACCCCTACCAGTAGCTTGCAATTTTACTGTCCAATCTTGGTTAGGGGAGAGAGGAAATTTTGTATGGTTTGGGGCCCAATTTTGTTACGGAGATGAGAAATAATTCCTTTCTCTGAAATTTCAGGTGATGGAGTCTCATCAAGCGGGCAAAGTGGACACATCTGGAACTGCCAAGGCTGTTATCTCATGCTTTCAGAAACTAGGCGTGTCTTTTGAATCTGATCAGGTGCGTTAACGAATCAGACAGCAGTGGTTTGCTATTACATTTGTTACTTTTGTATTTCTACAAATAAATTCCCAGTCAAAATAGAAGAAGTTGGTCACATCTATCCATTTCTTTTAGAGGATCGACTTGGAGCATAACAGTTCCGACATAAGTTTGGTTTGTAGTACTTTATGGATGACTTCAGCGAGTCGTAGTTTTGTCTCTTCGTTTGGGATAGATTATTCGTCTTATAACTCTTAAAGAACTTAGGAATGATGCCAATGCTCTTTTACTGCTGTCCCCCTTCCCCTACTAGTTTTCCTTTTTCTATCTGCAAGGGTTCTGCAAAATTCACTGGTTCTGTAATTTGGAAGTTTTCTGCCAGGAATTTCTTCAGTCCAGATGACAATCTTCTCTATGATATGGGCTTCAGACTAACCTTCTTTCGTCTATGATCGTTATTATTATTTTTTTTTTTGTGGAAACTGAGCGTGTTATAGAAAAGGATAGAAAATATGGACCACCTGGTTAGCAGAATTCATCGAAAAGCTGAAGTGGAGACCATCCATAGCAAAGAAAACTAGAACGACCAGCAACCTTCTTAACAAAATCCAGCATAACAGGAGACCCCCAGCAGCCCCAACCCTAGGAATGTGTACAAGAACCAGAAGAGGTCATGACACAATGCAAACAAGAACTAGACAAAGTCAAAGTTACAACAAGAAGCATCAGAAGTGCCTAGTGTTGAAAATCTCATCCAGACTCATCCACTACCTTTGAAAACCTTCCATTTGGTTCAGAACTTTTTATTGGAGTTTTTAGGTATTATGGCTAACAGCCTAATAGTGTTGCCCATTTTCAGAAAGTCTCAGAAATAGGTTGGTTGGTTGGTATGAACAAAATTGTTCCTTTGTACATGCTTACAGACTCTGCCAGTATACTTCTCTTTTAGTTTAATACTTGGGTATATTTTTCTCATCCAATTTGTAAATGCTGAGTTTTAGAGGCTTCTTCAGCTCACTCAAGGTCGATCATCAACTCCTTCTAAATCTACATTATCTATATATGCATGTATATAAAGATATACAATATACATGTGTACAGTGATATATACAAATAATTACATTGAAATGTCAAAGTATTAGGATTTCCCATTTTATTATAATACATGTACATAAACATATAAGTTTGTTACAGGACATGTATAAGCAAATGTGTATATATCTCTAATTTGGAGTTAATTATGTTTTCATTTCTGTTTTGAACGGCAATTATGTTTCCATTGATTTTGGATTTTTTTTTGGTTTATGGTCAGTGTGTAGTGTTTGCATTTTATCGTGTAAGTGTATATTGTGCCTTGTTCCCCGCCTTGTCCGTGTCCTCATTTTTTTGAATTTCCATGTTCTGTCTCATGTCCCCTGTCCCGTGTCCGTGTAATTGACTGTGTCTGTATCCATATCCTTGCCCATGTCCGTTCTACATAGTTTTGTGACCAAATATATAGTATGTCTTTCTTCCTCATGTTGAATGCAGAATTGTCACACAAAAACTTGTGTTTTGGTTGCAGATTTACCCTAGTGTCTCCCCCATACATCATATCAATGTAAAAAACCAGGTTCTGGCCATGTTTTCATTTGTTGAATGCTCTGTAACTGCGGCACCGTCTTGGATAGTGGTACTGAGCCAGACAATAGCACAACAAATATGTGGCTCTGTTTTTTGACTGTCTAGCTAGCACGGTAACCACATACGTATGCTGGTTAATCTGGTAATAGGACGAACGCCGGGAAATCCTTGCTATCTTGATGAAAGGCTACCAAAGTTGGCATGGAATTGCCTTGGCAGACCAATCAAGTTTATGAATTTCGAGGACAAAACACGTGATGAGTCTCATACTGTAAATTATCATCATAAACCATCACATAAACACATATTCGCGCTTGTTACTCCATTTGGTTCCTATTTGTTGAGAATAGTTGTGAAGTGGTTCCATGGGGCCATTATTGTAAGTCAATACTCAATAGCAGTAGTGTTTCTTAGTTCGATCATGTAGATGTTATTCTCCATAATAGTTTCAAGTGGCTGCATTTGTAACAATTTATTAGACCTTCAAGAATTCATCTTGTTCACGTCAACGCTCATAATCCCTCTGATCTCTTTTGCCTATTCTCATTTACGGCTTTAGCATTTAGCAATCTGAAAGACCATCACCTAAAGCATTTCTTTTGATTTTTGGCTTCTTGCTCTACTTTTGAAAATGTTCAATTAGATACACATGATCCGAGATCCAAAGCAACAACTTGAGATGGTGGGTGTGCCAGAGGAGCACCTGTCTGGTCATGCATTTCACGTGTATAATCTCACATCACCTGATAAAACGTAAGGTTCTGTAGTTTTGTCTGTATTCTTATTCTTCTAGTTCCCCTGCCAGCTTGTTAAGTGCTTTTTACTCTTGTTTTCTGCAGAGTTTCCTTTGAGTTTCAGCATAATGTTTGTGGTAGATCAATATACGCTGAGGGCACCATTGATGCTGCAATTTTCCTTGCTCAGAAGGTGCTCACGATTCTCGTTTTTTTTCTCATTGACTGTTAGAGGGTCACTTTAGCACTTCAAATACTGTTGCAACAATTCATAATGAAATAAACCGTGATGTGATATCACTTTTGTGGTCTAATGGTTACATCCCCACCTCCTTCGTCTCTGATTGCAACACCCCATTCTTCAAATATGAAACAACCAAAGTTTATTTTTCAATGTAGCAATATCTAGAAGACAAGAACACCTTGTTCTGAAAGGCAACAGATGGGATCGTGCTTTTCTACTATAGTGAATGTTTTGTTGTAGTCCATCTAAATGCACAAATCATGTTGTGTAAATGCAGGTTCAGTCAAAGGCAGAAAAGCGAATCTACGATATGATTGATGTCTTGCGCGAAGGTAACATGCGATAATAGCTGGAAGCAGTTTTGGAGATCCAATTGATTAAAATTAGGGGTGTTAGGTAAAACAAAATTGAAGCTTTAGGTAACTGAAAAAGGTCTGGAGACTAAAATCCATTGATAGTTGATCTAAATCCAGTCTTGTATCTTTCTTATGCATCATCACCGGGAATTTATGATTTTAGTAAAGGAGGTAGGCAATTTTGGGTTTAGGGTTTTAGTGTTATATGCCTCGGCACAGATGTTACTGTGAGCAACCATTTTTCATTAAATGCTCAAAGTTTGCCTTGATATGGATTGTGGATTTTTGCTTCATGAAAGACGTATGTGTGAGCCTTGAACGCTGATGGTGGCACAATTCTTGGTCTCTATTTTGCATTTGCACTATCATAACCTCCTGTGTTTTTGTCCTACTTTATAAAAACAGAACAAACTAACCTATAGAGGTTTCAAATTCTGTTATTCAATTTGAATATATCTTTTCAGACGATATTTATAAAATTAACTGGTCCCAATTATTTATGCATCATGGAAGCTGGATGCCTGCAAGAACTTAGAACAGCAATGAAGTTTTCAAGAGTAAAAGATACCGGATTCTCATTAGAAGTTTACATTTTTCAGGATTAAGTTTAGATTGTTCATGATGCCTTTTCTTTTCAGTTCTAAGATTCACATCATCAATTCAATGAATTAATTTTAGAAAGTTAAGAAAGAATTAACGCATAATTTTCAAGAACCACGCGCATACACATATACAAAAACTTACGGCCCAATTATGAGCGAGTGTGTTTGTGTACGTGTGTGCCCAATTACGAGTCATATCTATAAGCTTAGTCACATAATCCTTCAAAATAGTCTACACTCGCACATTCAATACTTACAAACGCAAAATTTAGTTATTTTTGAGGTTCTTGAGAAACGCTTTCACGTTCCACTCGCACTCCCGCACGGGCTTTATGTGACTTAGCCTGTAGTGTGTATTTTGTGTGAAAATTGGTACTCTCTCCGTCCCCATAGTCTTCTTTGGGAGTTTGTGACACTTTTCAATAGCTTATATCTCGCAATATATAATGTATTAGTATGTGATTTCGAAAATATTATTTTATAGAACGAATTGAGCTCTATCAAACAAGATTCATATTACATATGTAATTTATAATTGATTTAGAAATATAACTCATTCTTTATCCGGTTAAAATAGAAAGATGGATGGTTAATGAGGACGGAGGAATTAATTTATGAGAGTCTTTCTAATTTCTATTAACAGTCCCACGTTGCCTATGAAAAAAAAAAAAAAGCCCCACTTTAAATAATGACAAAACATAAACTCATTATATAATATATATTATAGTAAATTACACATTTACTTTTTTTATATCTACATTTTTTTTTGTCTTTTAGCAAAAGAAATACATACATTTTCAACACTAATAAATTAAAAAAAAATGAACGTAGATATGAAAAAGGAGTACGAAAATCAATTTCTGTTAAAAATTTTTTTTTTTTGGAGTATTATAATTTCACATATTTCAACCTTAGTTAATGCTAGTGGGTTTTTTTTTTTAGCATTTTCCATTTATGATCTCACAATGACAATGATGGTGATGTCCGTAGTATTGCCCCAAAATCCCAGTACAGTCGATCGAGAGAGAGAGAGAGAGAGAGAGAGAGAATGGAAGATCGGGAGGACTTGAGGTCGCTACTACCGTACCTGCCAGTGGTGTCCCGCTCGTCTTCACTCTTCTGGCCATCCCAAGTTGTGGAAGCCCTGAAAGCGTTGTCAGGAGGACCCCACCACAGCCGAGTTGACTCCGGCGAGGTCCTTTTCCTCGCCATTGCCGACCTCAGGCAATCCCTCTCCCTCACTCAATTCTCCGACTCCCTCGCCTTCGCTGCCGCCGATGGTTACTCCCTCTTCTTCGACGACGTAAATATATTCTCCTATCCTTTCTCCTCCCTCGTTACACAACTTAGTTTAGTCCAAATTCAATCTTACTTTTTAGGCGTAAGAGTATTTGGTTGTGAAATTTGAACAGTTGATGTCTCGTGCCGAGGCGGCGAAGTGGTTCGGAGAAGTAGTCCCAGTAATGGCGAATTTGCTATTGCGGTTGCCATCTTTGTTGGAAGCTCATTACAAGGATGCGGATGGTAACGGAGGAAGAATGGGAGGAGTCAAAACTGGTCTTCGCATTTTAGAGTCCCAAAAGGCAGGGATAGTGTTCCTCAGCCAGGTATATGCCTTGGGGTTCGATTTGATTACTATACGCACACTTGCTTTACATTTTATTAAGTTGCTATACGGCTACATCGATATGTATGTGCCATCCTTGCTGAGGGACCATGCTAATCTTCTCTGTATTGTTCCGATTTTCAATTGTTCCCAAAGGATACACCTTTGTTTGATTTCATTTCATGGAACTGTGCTTGTTTACTACGTATGATGTTAGATTGTTGCTAATTTTGAAAGAAAAATTGAATAAATTAGGACCAATATCATTGGCAAATCATAGCATGTGCAAAATGCACCATTATATTCGGCCTGCACAATAGTAAGGCTTTCATAGTTGACGCTAACTAAGGTGTAACGTACTTTTTGGTTGGGCTTCTTAAAGCTACTTTTTTGACAGGCTCCATCTTCTGGAATGTATATTGTAGGCTACTTGTGGAGGCTTAAATCCAAGTTCAGACTAGCTGACTAGGAACCAATGCTTATCTATAATATCCATTGGTACTTAGTATTTACCACCGAAGTAATGTTTTATCTCAATTTCACATTTCATTTGAACACCAGATCTTAGACGCAGAATTCCTGACCAATACAGGCTAGTTTGCTTGCAATTCTCACTCTCATTTTTTATAATGTGTGAACTGACTCTCCCCATTTCTGGATTTGGAAGTTGTGCCAATAACGGTGTCACACGTCACCTATTTCTTAGCTTTAAGTGCGGACTCAAGCTCTAAAACACGTCAAAATATCTTCCATTATGCACGTGGAACAAGATGTGGCAGGTGAAATTATCCAAGCACTACATACCAATGCAAGAGTTCAGAAATGGCAAGGGCAAGAAAGGAAATGCATCCCAATGGTATTGAACATTATTTTCGCAACTGTTGGTAAATAGTTGACTTTTCTCAACAGAGCATAAAAAAGAGGGGGAAAAAAAACACATATCACTAACAACTTTATTAAAATTACTTTATATTATATGTAAACGCTCTGGGACTCTCTCAATCATAGGTCTTCTTAGAAATGTCTTTTTCGCTCTCTTGCACCCACACACTCTAACGAACTATGTGACACACCAGACTATAGTGGCATCTCGGGTATGTTTTGGCTTTTGTTAGACTGAAAAAATGTGCTGCAAAGTTACTGTTTTGCCTTGTATTTTTGAGTTTTTTTTTTTTTTTTTGTTGTGATTGGAGTACTGGATATTGGCCTAGTTATATTTGAAAATGTTGTCTCATAGATTCTGCTTAAGTAGTTGTACAGTTGTATTCATTTTGGACCCGGATATCATTTTGGCCTTCTTTTTGACAATGAAATCTTTGTTGCTTTCAGGAATTGATTGGCGCTCTTCTCGCTTGTTCCTTCTTTTGTTTGTTTCCAATCGCTAATAGAGGTCCCAAACATCTTCCAACAATCAACTTTGATCATTTGTTTGCGTATGTGACTGACTGCTAATTTCTCTGATATTTTGAATTGTCTTCTATATGTAGGGGGATAAGTGCAAGAATAAACGTAGTATCTTGCAAAAAAGTATTGTTTCATGTGATACCATTATTGGCAGGTCAGACTAAAAAGTTGAGAAGGTCCCTTTGTAGATACAGTGTTTATTTATTTAAAAGAGGCAATCCTCTTCCTCTTTGTGGTATGTGTATGTTAATTACTTTTGGGGTTTTAGTGAGAGCTCGATGACTGAGCATTGATATAAAGGTTGGCCACCAACCAAAAATCAGTTGGCCCATTTGTAAGGTAAAAAATAGGTTTTTATTATCTCAAGTTACCTTCCCTGATGCTAATTGGAAGACTTAAGAAGAATATTGACTTCCCAGTCCAACAAGTGTCTTGTCTTAATTGTTAGTAGCCTTGAATAGAGAATACACATTTAAATGCGATTCTGCATTTGATTGCCACTGTTTGGGCTGTCAAACATGTTAAAATCATAAATTTTAGTAAAGGAGGTAGGCAATTTTGGGTTTAGGGTTTTAGTGTTATATGCCTCGGCACAGATGTTACTGTGAGCAACCATTTTTCATTAAATGCTCAAAGTTTGCCTTGATATGGATTGTGGATTTTTGCTTCATGAAAGACGTATGTGTGAGCCTTGAACGCTGATGGTGGCACAATTCTTGGTCTCTATTTTGCATTTGCACTATCATAACCTCCTGTGTTTTTGTCCTACTTTATAAAAACAGAACAAACTAACCTATAGAGGTTTCAAATTCTGTTATTCAATTTGAATATATCTTTTCAGACGATATTCATAAAATTAACTGGTCCCAATTATTTATGCATCATGGAAGCTGGATGCTTGCAAGAACTTAGAACAGCAATGAAGTTTTCAAGAGGAAAAGATACCGGATTCTCATTAGAAGTTTACATTTTTCAGGATTAAGTTTAGATTGTTCATGATGCCTTTTCTTTTCAGTTCTAAGATTCACATCATCAATTCAATGAATTAATTTTAGAAAATTAAGAAAGAATTAACGCATAATTTTCAAGAACCACGCGCATACACATATACAAAAACTTACGGCCCAATTATGAGCGAGTGTGTTTGTGTACGTGTGTGCCCAATTACGAGTCATATCTATAAGCTTAGTCACATAATCCTTTAAAATAGTCTACACTCGCACATTCAATACTTACAAACGCAAAATTTAGTTATTTTTGAGGTTCTTGAGAAACGCTTTCACGTTTCACTCGCACTCCCGCACGGGCTTTATGTGACTTAGCCTATAGTGTGTATTTTGTGTGAAAATTGGTACTCTCTCCGTCCCCATAGTCTTCTTTGGGAGTTTGTGACACTTTTCAATAGCTTATATCTCGCAATATATAATGTATTAGTATGTGATTTCGAAAATATTATTTTATAGAACGAATTGAGCTCTATCAAACAAGATTCATATTACATATGTAATTTATAATTGATTTAGAAATATAACTCATTCTTTATCCGGTTAAAATAGAAAGATGGATCGTTAATGAGGACGGAGGAATTAATTTATGAGAGTCTTTCTAATTTCTATTAACAGTCCCACGTTGCCTATGAAAAAAAAAAAAACCCCACTTTAAATAATGACAAAACATAAACTCATTATATAATATATATTATAGTAAATTACACATTTACTTTTTTTATATCTATATTTTTTTTGTCTTTTAGCAAAAGAAATACATATATTTTCAACACTAATAAATTAAAAAAAAAATGAACGTAGATCTGAAAAAGGAGTACGAAAATCAATTTCTGTTAAAATTTTTTTTTTTTGGAGTATTATAATTTCACATATTTCAACCTTAGTTAATGCTAGTGGGTTTTTTTTTTTTAGCATTTTCCATTTATGATCTCACAATGACAATGATGGTGATGTCCGTAGTATTGCCCCAAAATCCCAGTCTAACAGTCGATCGAGAGAGAGAGAGAGAGAGAATGGAAGATCGGGAGGACTTGAGGTCGCTACTACCGTACCTGCCAGTGGTGTCCCGCTCGTCTTCACTCTTCTGGCCATCCCAAGTTGTGGAAGCCCTGAAAGCGTTGTCAAGAGGACCCCACCACAGCCGAGTTGACTCCGGCGAGGTCCTTTTCCTCGCCATTGCCGACCTCAGGCAATCCCTCTCCCTCACTCAATTCTCCGACTCCCTCGCCTTCGCTGCCGCCGATGGTTACTCCCTCTTCTTCGACGACGTAAATATATTCTCCTATCCTTTCTCCTCCCTCGTTACACAACTTAGTTTAGTCCAAATTCAATCTTACTTTTTAGGCGTAAGAGTATTTGGTTGTGAAATTTGAACAGTTGATGTCTCGTGCCGAGGCGGCGAAGTGGTTCGGAGAAGTAGTCCCAGTAATGGCGAATTTGCTATTGCGGTTGCCATCTTTGTTGGAAGCTCATTACAAGGATGCGGATGGTAACGGAGGAAGAATGGGAGGAGTCAAAACTGGTCTTCGCATTTTAGAGTCCCAAGAGGCAGGGATAGTGTTCCTCAGCCAGGTATATGCCTTGGGGTTCGATTTGATTACTATACGCACACTTGCTTTACATTTTATTAAGTTGCTATACGGCTACATCGATATGTATGTGCCATCCTTGCTGAGGGACCATGCTAATCTTCTCTGTATTGTTCCGATTTTCAATTGTTCCCAAAGGATACACCTTTGTTTGATTTCATTTCATGGAACTGTGCTTGTTTACTACGTATGATGTTAGATTGTTGCTAATTTTGAAAGAAAAATTGAATAAATTAGGACCAATATCATTGGCAAATCATAGCATGTGTAAAATGCACCATTATATTCGGCCTGCACAATAGTAAGGCTTTCATAGTTGACGCCAACTAAGGTGTAACGTACTTTTTGGTTGGGCTTCTTAAAGCTACTTTTTTGACAGGCTCCATCTTCTGGAATGTATATTGTAGGCTACTTGTGGAGGCTTAAATCCAAGTTCAGACTAGCTGACTAGGAACCAATGCTTATCTATAATATCCATTGGTACTTAGTACTTACCACCGAAGTAATGTTTTATCTCAATTTCACATTTCATTTGAACACCAGATCTTAGACGCAGAATTCCTGACCAATACAGGCTAGTTTGCTTGCAATTCTCACTCTCATTTTTTATAATGTGTGAACTGACTCTCCCCATTTCTGGATTTGGAAGTTGTGCCAATAACGGTGTCACACGTCACCTATTTCTTAGCTTTAAGTGCGGACTCAAGCTCTAAAACACGTCAAAATATCTTCCATTATGCACGTGGAACAAGATGTGGCAGGTGAAATTATCCAAGCACTACATACCAATGCAAGAGTTCAGAAATGGCAAGGGCAAGAAAGGAAATGCATCCCAATGGTATTGAACATTATTTTCGCAACTGTTGGTAAATAGTTGACTTTTCTCAACAGAGCATAAAAAAGAGGGGGAAAAAAAACACATATATCACTAACAACTTTATTAAAATTACTTTATATTATATGTAAACGCTCTGGGACTCTCTCAATCATAGGTCTTCTTAGAAATGTCTTTTTCGCTCTCTTGCACCCACACACTCTAACGAACTATGTGACACACCAGACTATAGTGGCATCTCGGGTATGTTTTGGCTTTTGTTAGACTGAAAAAATGTGCTGCAAAGTTACTGTTTTGCCTTGTATTTTTGAGTTTTTTTTTTTTTTTTTTTGTGATTGGAGTACTGGATATTGGCCTAGTTATATTTGAAAATGTTGTCTCATAGATTCTGCTTAAGTAGTTGTACAGTTGTATTCATTTTGGACCCGGATATCATTTTGGCCTTCTTTTTGACAATGAAATCTTTGTTGCTTTCAGGAATTGATTGGCGCTCTTCTCGCTTGTTCCTTCTTTTGTTTGTTTCCAATCGCTAATAGAGGTCCCAAACATCTTCCAACAATCAACTTTGATCATTTGTTTGCGTATGTGACTGACTGCTAATTTCTCTGATATTTTGAATTGTCTTCTATATGTAGGGGGATAAGTTCAAGAATAAACGTAGTATCTTGCAAAAAAGTATTGTTTCATGTGATACCATTATTGGCAGGTCAGACTAAAAAGTTGAGAAGGTCCCTTTGTAGATACAGTGTTTATTTATTTAAAAGAGACAATCCTCTTCCTCTTTGTGGTATGTGTATGTTAATTACTTTTGGGGTTTTAGTGAGAGCTCGATGACTGAGCATTGATATAAAGGTTGGCCACCAACCAAAAATCAGTTGGCCCATTTGTAAGGTAAAAAATAGGTTTTTATTATCTCAAGTTACCTTCCCTGATGCTAATTGGAAGACTTAAGAAGAATATTGACTTCCCAGTCCAACAAGTGTCTTGTCTTAATTGTTAGTAGCCTTGAATAGAGAATACACATTTAAATGCGATTCTGCATTTGATTGCCACTGTTTGGGCTGTCAAACATGTTAAAATCATAAAATGTGCAAAGTGCTAGAGGAAAGAGCTCAAAAGCCTGGGCCACATGATCCGGAAAAAGAAACTAAAAAAAGAAGGATAACTGCTGCTTATTGGAAGCTATCACAGTAGATGTGGGTAATAATGCTAGTCATTGTTTTTTAACCTGAATGTTTCTAAATTTTGACAAGAGCATACTGTGGATGGCTCTAAAAAACTTTGAAAGGTGCAATATTTTGTATGTTATTTTGAACAGCAATTTAAATTTTTTTTTGAACAGCACAATATTTTGTATGTTAATTCTTATCTAATTCTAAAGCCTTTATTTTTAGAATGATCTTTGTGTTTTCTTGTTGAATCATGAAAGTAGGTTCATTTCACATTCATTTGTTTTCAGGAGTCTCTATGAGAGCTATAGTGTACAGCAGGAGAACAAAATAAAATGCATCACCCATTATTTTGAGAGGATATGCTCCCATATGCCTGTGGGTGTTGTCTCCTTCGAGCGGAAAGTTCTTCCATTGGAACATAGCCCTCCATGTGTTTCTTATCCAAAGGCTGATTATTGGAGCAAATCTTCTTTTCCTCTCTGCTGCTTCAAGGTAACAAAGGGACAGTACCCGTGTTTATTCTTCAATTTCAGATTTAGTTATTAATAACCTGAAATTCAGCTTTCAATTGTTTTTCTTGGATAGTTTTCTTTTTCAACTTGATTGTTGTTGTCGTAGGTTTGCAGGTCTGGCTTGATAGAAGATCACTCTTGTGAAGGTCTTGAAGTGGATTTTGCAAACAAGTATCTTGGGGGCGGTGCTCTTAACAGGGGCTGTGTACAGGTTTAGTATTGTTGGAAAGAGGCACACTTATTCTTCCCTTAGTTTGACTTGTTCTTGCCTAGTACTACGTTTTTGTTGTTCATGTTCATATGCATGATCTGTTCTTGCCATGTACTACTTGCCTTTTGGTATTCGCTTGCATGTGTTCAGGAAATAACACTTCATTCAAATTCACTTACCTGGAGAAATTGCACTGGTTTAATGTGTTTCCGAGTTGACAAGCACTGTCATTCATGTTTGCCTAAGCGTTATCTTTGAAAGCTTTTATCTTTGGACTCTTGATATTCCACTGTTTTGTAGGAAGAGATCCGTTTCATGATCAATCCAGAGTTAATTGCTGGCATGCTTTTCTTGCCTTCCATGGCAGACAATGAAGCCATAGAGATTGTGGGCACAGAGAGGTTTTCAAATTATACGGGGTGAGCGTACTACCCACTAGGCTTTAATTGAGATTTTTGCCAAGGAGTGTTTGAAAATTGTCATTTGCTACATGGTTATAATTGTTACTGCAATTGAATCTGCTTTCTAAGTCTATGATTCAGATTGATGTGTCTTAGTAGTCGATATTGTATAGCTGCTTTTCTTCTTGTTTCTATTTTAGGGAATGCATAAAAGCCACGACTTATTATTGCATGAATGTCCTCATGCATGGTGGTCTATCAAGTGTGTGTAGAGGCAAAAAGAAGGCCAAAAAGCCTCTCTAATTGTGACTCCCAGTTTACTTTCGAGCAGGAACCCATTATCTTCTCACTGTCACTGAATCAAAATGGATAGCTACGTTCTCACTGAAACTTACATGCCAGACGTAAGTCACATCAATTCATTCAATTTCCAGTGCTTTTGATTTTGATGTACTAAAATGCTTATTTGAACCTTGAAAGTCCTTTTCAACGGCATAATCAGTTGAGTTATAATTAATATTAAAATGTGAATAATTTTCCTAAGCGAGGAAAATGGCAAATAAAAAGGAGAAGTGACTGAAGTGTTTTTTTTTTTTTATTACGTCAAAGCCCGAAGGCAATACAGAGTTCATCAAAACATACAAGAAAGAGCCAAAACTACCAAGACTTCGACACAGGCACCCCCTGCAGAAGCAAGACCGACGAAACGCCTAGATTAGAAACCAATCTAGGTCTAGGTAGTAAAAAATCTTAACGGACCACAGCTCAAACCCGTAGAAAACAATAAGCACAGCTGAAATCTGAAAAAAAACAACTAAGAAACAACTAAGGAAAGTACAGCTCTCATGCTGGAGTCCATGCCTCCTCAGTCGGATCGAGTCGTTGAAGCCGAACACCAAAATCTTCAACTACAACCAGGGCCGACCCAATGGGGAGGCCCAAGAGGCCGCCGCCTTGGGCCTCCACATTTTGGACAAAAAATGGGGCACTCATTCGTAGATAAGTATATATATTTTCTATGTACAACTATAATACAAACTCCTTTGGTGGTTTAGTGGTAAAGTGTTTGCTTTTCCACATAAGATGCTTGGGTTCAAATCCTGGTAGGGTATTTTTTTGCAAAAAAAAATTTCTTCTATGTAGGGCACTATTCCACCACTTGGCCTAGGGCATCGAAATACCTTGGGCCGGCCTTGACTACAACCCAATCGCGCACCAAAACCACCGGCACAACCCAGGCATGAAAAGGACATCACTAAGGACATCACTGCAACTGAAAACTCAGGCCAGCAATAAAACTTAACCTAAAATTATTAGCTCACCACCAGCACCCACTGGATCTAAAATCCTAGACCAGTACGAACCGGACCGGGGAGATTGGCCGGTAAAAGACCCAGCCAAACGGCTGGTACAGAAGAAAAAAGGCAAAACCCGAACCCCAAAACTCACCTTATTACCACATCAAACGCCTGCCGCTTGCTGGATCACCACTCACCGCCTTCTAGCTCTAGTCTGAACAAGCATCGCCGGACAGCAAGGGCAGGAAACCCATCACGAGGGCCGGACCACCGGCCAGAAAAACGGAAGGAAGAGGAATGAGAGGGGGGAAGCGGTTAATCAATTTGACAACTAAAAATTCACAAGGCTTAATGGTTTTCATTGCAAATAGATGCCACATCGTTTCCTTGATGAGTCTAGCTCCTGTTCCCATTTCCAAAATCTACCTAACCCACCTTCGTCTAGTTCTTCGTCCACCACTTTTATTCCACGAAGTCTTCCATCAACTCTTTGAATGATCAGGTTATATTTTATCGTTTTTGTAATGTTCTTTCACTTTCTGATTGAATAAGGCTGCCATTGGGGTGGGCTGCCGACATTCTATGCAAAACATGTTGGCTGTCGATGTTCTATGTGAAACGACATGTTTCGAACGCAGAGATTGTTAAGGATGTTTTCCAGCCATTCGATCTCAACAAGATATTGACACGGTTTTTATCTGCCGTACTGAGAGTGAACCGTCCACAATAAATTGGGAGATAAATTCTTCGTAGAGGATGTGAACCCATCAAATTTGTAGGTTGTTGGGAGAGGATATACCCGGAGCACTGAATAACTTCTTGTTGGCCATGTTTGGTAGCGTGACACGTTTGTCTTGTTTGGAAGAAAAAGAAAAATGAAGAACGAAGTGACAGAACTCTTCCATAATTATTGTCAGTCGACATGACATATGACTGAAATTGGTAACTTTTAAAAGTTCAATGTGTAACCAAGGGGAATTGCTAGTTTTTTTTTTAGTTTATCCAAAGGTGGGGTTACGTCAATAACCAAGGTGTAACGCGAAGTTACTTATGTGTATTGACAGAGTAGCCATAGTTCATAAGTTGTTGGGGAGGAGAATTTTTTGTCATGGTGGAGAGATCACATAATATGAAAATTAGTAATAGAAACTGGTATTTGTTCATTCTTACTTCAATTTATTTATCCGGTTAATTGTTCTATAATTCCATGTAATGTTATTACTTGTATGTAGTAAGGGTTATTGGGTTTAGGGAATCTTCACTTTATCACTCATGGTACGATATATCTTGACATTTGTGTCAGATTTTGCAAAGAATTCAGTGGGTGAACAGGACCTCGTAGCTGAGCAGTATTTTACAAGAGAGAACCTGGTGTTGGAGACTGAGGTAGAGTATGCTTGAGATCCGTATTAAAACTAGAGTATGCTCTGTATTTGGTTTAATAAATTGTCACACTTTAAGCATTTTGTTGAACTCTATACTTTTTTATTTCGGGTTTGTAATAATCTAATTTTCTCTTTTGAATAATTCATATTTAATTGGTGGAATTATGTTTAATTAAATTAACCTTTTCCTAGGAAATCGTTTAGTGATGCTTTCGAAATCCCTTGGAAAATCGGGCGTTACAAAAATTGTTGTCTTTGAATGATTTCTTTGTAATTGGACTGGGTTGCTTTGGTTTGTCTTAGAACAATTTTTTTTTTCAACTTCTTAGGTTCTTAGTCCTATTGATCATCTCGGTATTAGGAATTGTTGAATATGTATCGTAATTTAGGGCTTCTCTATCCAGACGGTGTCATGGTTGTTTGGTTTCTCTGCTCTTGGCTATTTCCGCCCGGACAGGCTCTGTGGGCATCCGAACAGGCCTGCTCTCAGTGAATCCGTAAGTTAGAGAGGCAAGAGAGATACATGAGATATTGTAAGAGAGAGCTTTGTATTTTTATCGCTTATGGTGGATTAGTCTTTCCTCCCCATGGGGCACAACAACAAACAACGTATAATTTGTGTTATTGTGCATGTTCGTTTTTTGTTCTTTATTGTTGATGGTCAACCAAATCATTGTTTGTTCCTGCACAACAGGAATTATGTTACATTGCCTTCGCATCAGAAGGGGACATCCAATTCGTCATCTACCACATATGTACAGTTGAGCTTTTTACAATAAAAATTAATATACCACCACAATCAACATGAGAGCACCATAAGGAGCGTTTGAAGGCTATCTTTGCACATATTCCGAGTCAGGTGACCCCTCTTGATTTTGACCTTGGTTTATTATAATTTAACCTTTGATATATCTCTGGCTTTGTCTAGGATTTTCTTTGACATCTTAGGTTAGGAGTCACTCCCGCATTTGTTTGGCTTTTCTTAAAAGAAAGAGCAGGAGGAGGTGGTGGTGGTGACGACGGTAGTGGCAAATAAGTGTTTGGTTGGAGATGACTGTTCGAATGTCATTTCTGCAAATGAGCTGCTTTTGTTCTCAATCTGTACAGTGCCCCAGTTAGACCACATAGGATTGCAAAATGGATCTGTGCCCTGTTCTTGTACAGGGTTGCTATACTCATATCATTGCTGAAGGATAAGCTGCTTCTTATCCGTTCCTTTATCAGTAAGATACAACTCAAAGAAGAAATAGATGAAACCGATAGTTCAATACAGAACATACACAAATAATAGTTTAGGAAATAAATACTTATTCCAACACATAATCCAACCATTACCCATGAGCAATATTTTAGAGTAAGTTTAGCAGACATGTATCCAAGGCCAGCTGACAATTAAGTTTACTAGACCTCTTGCATAATAGATATACTATTACTGAAAAGAGTTCAGACACTTCACAAATTAGAGAAAGATGTCACTTATGTTATCCTTTTTTCCCTCTGCTAGGCTAGTTGACATTAGAGCTCTGACCACCCTGCAAAAACACAAAATACCATCGGCATGTTCCAAGATCAGGCAACGGGAGTTAAATTGTTGATCAAGACATTGGTATTGAGCATTAGGTACAGAAGCCAAAATAATCAACTCCTAGACCCAAATATCAGATTTTACGATGCAATTTCACTCTAATGTTGTCCCAAAAAATTAATCAGTTTTTGGTTTGCTATGTACTCCTTCGCAGTTTGTTGCCCTTCTTTACGGCATCTACAGGCTGTAAAATTTGACAAACATGTCAGTGATGTCACAATCATGCAGTTATATAACCACCTTTGATCACGATAACCAACAAGAGCGGCAAGAATCACCCATCTACACCCCTATTGATGCTACTGCCTACGTACTAAGGATTCGGCGATGGAATGTGCTTGACTTAATTTGCTAGGTGAATGTTGAGCTTTGCAAGGTAGACATCTATGCCATCCCCTACCATTACCAAGTGTCCATGTAAGATGGCTAGCACTGATAACTAGCATGCTTATTTCATGTCCAATGACCAGGCATTTATCACAGAGAGAGAGAGAGAGAGAGAGAGAGAGAGAGAGAGAGAGAGAGAGAGAGAGTGTGTGTGTGTGTGTGTGTGTGCGCGCATTCATAATCCAAAAATAATTGCAGATCATAAGCTATAATTCTTAACTTCATATAGATAAGATTTTCCAAGGGAGCAAAATCTCATAGAACATGTTAAGATCCAACAGTCATTTTCAAATGATGAGGTCCTTATTTTAGTTAAAATAAGGACCTTCCCATTTCTCTCATTTTCCGATCGAATTTTGATGATCCGAGCCGCTAAATGTGTTCAGAATGTGATTTTAATGGTACCAGCGAGAAATCGACAAAAAAAATGACCGGGAAGGGCTTGATTTGAACAGTTTTTATTTGAGCCGTTAGATAAAAAACAAACAAAAACTACTCGAATGAAGCCTTTCACGGTCTTTTTTTTTTGCTGATTTCTTGCGGGTACCCTTAAAATCACGTTCTGAACACATTGAGCTGCTTGGATCATCGAAATTTGATAAGAAAATGGAGGTCCTTATTTTATTAAGTTAAGGTGGTCTTTAGGAGAAGAGGACTCTAAGATCCAATTAGTAAAAGATAAATAAGGGAAGACATCAGAGTCGGAGTGACCGATAACAATATTTTGTGCACAACTGCAATAAATCAAATAGAGAAAAGCTGCATCAGCAGTAACTAAAGCCCTCAAAATATTGAAAGAAAAATGCAATTCCAATTCCAAATCAAATAACACAAAACCAATAATCAACCACAACTTACACACACATAGAGGTAGACAAGGAGATATATATAAGAAGATGTAGTTGATGTCATGCAATCTTTTTACAAATGAAAGATTCACAAAACCTCCAATCAAAGTGAGTTCTTAAATTTCTGAAAAGGTTACCTGGCTTGTCAATTAAGTTTCAGGGCTACCAGAAACAACCTCAAATGATTGCAAAACCATGTCGTAGTTGTTGCTAGCATCTTGTAGAATTTCTGCTCTACACTTCTTCTTCATACCAGCATCAATTGCCTCCAAAATAAGTATGAACTTGGTGGGAAGACCAACTTCTACATATTCCCTGAGCACTCTCACAAACTCGAGCTTTGCACACGGAAAAGTTGACTAGCATTCATCAATCATACCCAACAACCCCAGCACAGGCCCGTTCGATTGGTCAGATAACATAATGGCAATCGCGACTAATAGTGAGGAGGAAATTACCAATACAACATCACAAGGTATTTGTATCCCATGTTTAATGTGATTAATTGCCAACAGGTATGTAATCTCTACACAAACTAAAGCGCATAAACACTGGAAATGCAGTCCACTAACTCCAATTAGATTTGCAATCCAATCCCCTGTCTAGTCAAACGGCACAAACCAATCATATAGGGCAAATAACAATAAGCACAAACCGATTTATAATAGGCATTACTTCTCAGATGAAATTATCGTGTTGCATTTGGACATGGCTACACTAACAGATAAAACGATACTGGGCCATCGGACGGCAGGCCATTCGGCGGTTCCTTAGGGACTGATTCTCCATCCTGATTTGTTTGTTCAACCCCGAAAATCCAACTCATTTAGGGAACATATTTATTACACCTATTGAAAAAGTATTTTATTTCAATGAAGACGGTGTAAAAAAGAATTTTGATTATCTAAAAAGTCAACTAGACAAACATTCTGGGCCTATTTAAAGTCTAATAGTGGACAAACAAATTGGGACAGAGGGAGTATTTTCAAAGCCTTGAAAATTTTAACAGTCGTTTTAAAGGAATGACAAGTCCAAAATAAAAAATAAATAAATAAACAAATAACTAGCCGATTGCGTCCAAACAAATAAGCGTAAAAATGTAGCATACTATATATAAAGTTTGCCTTAGTCTAACACGACTTACTTGATGTTGATGTGTTAATGTTCTAAACACAAGTGAACTTATAAAATGGTTGTATTATATACTTGCATCATGAATTCTGTGAACATGAGCCACTGTCCTATGAGCTAAAACAGAACATGCGATCAACAAAGAGTCCTAAGTCATGTACAGTAACATAATGGAATTAAAAACAAGATAGAGAACAAAGTTTTATTTGCTTACATCCTCGCTACTCCCTCAGTGGAAGTACAACACCTTCCTTCACCCAATTTGTAGCCCAACCCTGATGATCATAAACAATTATTCACAAGACACAGTTGACTGACGCTAAAAATAAGGCTTATTGAGCCATTGAGAAATGAATGCAAAAAGAAAAAAACAGTAATTGTTAAAGTTCCAACTTCCATGAACGAGAATCCACCCGAATCAAATGGGAAACCTTAAAGTAATCCAGGTCAGTCAATTTTGAAACTTGCGCACCCATTTGTCTAAACTCCTGGATTACTTTAACTCCTGGATTACTTGGTTTCCTATTCGAGTGGATTCTCATTCTTGGAAGTTGGAACTTTAACAATTACTATTTTTTTCTTTTTGCATTCATTTCTTGAGGGGTTCTATAAGCCTTAACTTTAGCGTCAGTCAACTAGTTGTTTATGATCATCAGGGTTGGGCTACAAATTGGGTGGAGGAAGGTGTTGTACTTCCAGTGAGGGAGCAGCGAGGATGTAAGCAAATAAAACTTTGTTCTCTATCTTGTTTTTAATTCCATTATGTTACTGTACATGACTTGAGACTCTTTGTTGATCGCAGGTTCTGTTTTAGCTCGTAGGACGGTGACTCAGGTTCGCAGGATTCATGATGCAAGTATATAATAAAACCATTTTATAAGTTCACTTGTGTTTAGAATATTAATACATCAACATCAAGTAAAGTCGTGTTAGACTAAGGCAAACTTTATAGTATGCTACATTTTTACGCTTATTTGTTTGGACGCTGTCGGTTAGTTATTATTATTATTTTTTTGTTAATTATGGACTTGTCATTTCTTTAAAACAATTGGTAACATTTTCAAGAGTTTGAAAATAATCCCTCCATTGCGATTTGTTTTTGTTTGTCCACTTTTAAACTTTAAAGAGTCTCATAATGTTTATCTATTTGACTTTTTAGATAATCAAAATCCCTTTTTACCCCGTCTTCATTGAAATAAAGTAACTTTTTCAATAGGTGTAATAAATATGATCCCTAAATTAGTCGGATTTTCGGGGTTGAACAAACAAATCGGGATGGAGGGAGTACAAAAATAATGCATTGTTACCACACAATTTGGAACTACAAATAAGAAATAAATTTTTTTGCAAAAATGCAATTTTTTTTAACAAATTAGTGAAAGGGGATGATGAACTTTTGATGAGCTTAAATTGATATAAAGAGTGGTAGAATGTAAGGTCTACTATTAAAACTTCAAAGTTCAAACCATTGTTAGTATTTGTTTTCTCCCCTAGATGAGTCTGTTCCCGTGTCAAACAAGGGGACACCCTGTCCTCTAGGAGTGTTGGTGCTTTATAGATGAGAAGAAAACCTAAAAAATTTGGGTAAACATTTTTTTATTGAAAAAAACTACTACTTATTTAATTCACTGTCTTCTCCATGAATTGAAATAAACGGGTTAATACAAAAATGCATGAAGATCGATAGGTTCTTTCCTCTTTTTTCCAATTGGTCTAAATCACTTGTCTATTTCGTACCAAGATGCACAATCAAGAGGGAAAATTGAGGAATATAAAAGGCAAAATTCCACATGAAAACAATAGATACATACTTGCATGACTGTCGCCTCTTTCTTTGGGAATTTCAACATCCTGTAATCATGTATTTTTCCCATGTTGTGAACTAATATTTTTACCTGTGTGTGTGAGAGAGAGGACACCAGGATGGGTTCGCCGGCGATGGTCACGAGAGTGGGAAGAAAACCAGGGTTGTGTCGATGAGGGTGGAGGGAGAGAGTGGGAGAAAACCAGGGTTGTGTCGATGAGGGTGGAGGGAGAGTGATCAGGTGAGATAGGGAGGGTAAGGAGAGAGTGTACAACTTTAATGCTCTTATCTCAGTTGTCCAAAACAAGAGCTGAGATTGAGTGTCAATGGTTGTGTTATTTGTTTTGTGAGCGGAACGCCTCCGATGTATATATAGTTGAATCAATCGGAGTAGTCTGGCTCAAAATTGATCGATCGGGCTAAAAGCGACAAGCATTTTCTCCACTTCTAGTGTTATCTAGGTGGCCAAATAACAACAGAATATATTATTTTGGGAGGAGAAAAACCCTAGAGTCCTTCGATGGGAAATATAGCTTGTTAAATATAGTGTATTAGTATTAGGACATAGCCACCCTGAACAGCATATTAAGCATCCTGCATCATAAACAAATTAAGTATCAATCAATAAGCATAGAGCTACAAATATGCAATGAAACAAGGAACAAAAATATTGTACCTCTGGTACACAGGCATGCTATTAAAAATGAAAAAATCTTTTTTTTTTTTGCTCAACAAAATTAAAAGTAATTTATTAATGCTTGAAAGGATACATCAAGAAAGGGAAAGAGTAAGCATCACTCCTAAGACATCCATCCCAACCAAGTTGGCACCAACATCTTAGCACCATCCTTTGCAAACTTAACTGAAGCAACTTAACACAAGTTTGAGAGCTATAGGAACTCCACAGCCTAGTCATGTAAATGTACATTAGAGATGATCAAAGAAAATTATGCCATGGCTGATATTGTTTACAGACAATTACATTCGGAAACGGGGCTGCTGTCCCCCGGGATTCGCAGGCCTTGAGCCGTCCAAATGTGTTTTGCACGGTCCAGACTTAAGGTGCCGGGGTACCAAAGGGTGTTTTGAGTTTTTAATCCCTCGAATATGGCCGTGCAAAACACAATTGGAAGACTCCGATCGGGTTGGTAGGGCCTGTCAACACCTGGGGATAGCAGGGCCCCGGATTCATTAAATTCAGCAGCTAGCACATCATATCTTCTCAAGTCTGCATTAGAAGATCTGAACTCTTTATCAAATCAGTCTAATTTTTTTTTTTATGATGATAGAATCCTAAAAGAACGTTAAAATACCCTTAAGGAATTTTAAGGGCATTTTTGTAAAGTAAGTGATATAGTGGAGGGCAATTAAGTCATGCAATGAAAGCTAAATAATGAGTACTTTGATAGGAACAAAAGGGATTTTGGCATTATTAGCTCCCCTAATTTAAACTGAAAGGATAAACACCGAATTAAATTTCTATCCATACCCAAAGCTAAAGATAGGACGAAATGTTACTAATCAAATTGTGTCCGAATCCTATCCGTTCGAGTTCATGTATGTAACAATCAACCCGATTAAATGAATATCTATTTCTACACACTTGTTGCAGCCTTTAAATTTTCAGTGTGATAAATGAATGGATGAGTGTAACTTGTAATCTTTGTTTATGTATAGTAGTATACATTTTTTTTATAGTATAGTTAGAAGTGGGAAATGGACTGTTAAATATGGGTCTAGTTATACCCAACCCCACCCAAATCATTTTTTCCCCTTTTATAATATGTTCGGACTTCAACTACTGCATCTATTTCAGAAATAGTGAGTCGTCGAATTTTGCAATGAAAGAAAATGATGATAAAATATACCGCTAAAGACCTCATGGACTGCGGTAAACGACAAAGTATACTACGAAAGATCTCATGAACTGCGGTACCAAAAAAAAAAGGGTAAGGAAATGTAAATTCCGGGGGTTCATGAGAGTGTAATTTTGTTCACTCTCCCTGTGAGGGTGAGCAAAATCACACTGAAGAGTTCATGCTAAAACTGAATCATGCAAAATAAAAAGTAATAAAGCAGAGAACTGAAACACCTAAAAGAGAAATGAATCGTACTCAGGTTTCTTTGCATTGCTTCAGAAAACTATATCCCTATATAAGCCTTATGTATCATGAAATCAAGTTGAATGGAAAGATGTAACAAGTGATACCTCTGTATAAAGCTAATGAACGATGATTCTGAGAACCTTGCTTGGTTTCCAAGAAAATAAGAAGGAATCAAAAAGGACAGGAAGGAAATACAAATGGAAAATCTGAGGTCGGCTGTGAAATTTGTAGAGAGAGAGAGAGGGAGAGAGGGGAAAGGTGATAGTGCAACAGAGACGACGACGACGCCAGTAGCTGCTCATTTGGAGTACTTATATATGAAGGTAACGAAAATTCAAAAATGATTTCTAGAAACCATCTTTGGTTCCCAAAAAAATCGGAAGGAATCGAATCTGAGGCCCGGTGTGATATTTGGAGGGGAGAGAGAGGCTCCAATTGTTGGGGTGTTATATTTTGAATGAAATTAAACAAGAGGAGTAAGTTGTAAAGAAAGGAAGGAATGATTGATGCGATTGTATAAAAGAGTCAAAGGCTTAATTCATAGAAGTGTTTTTTATTACATCAAAAAAGTGAGTATAACTTAGGTCTATTTATAGAGCCCTTTTTCCATTTCTAGAACAGTCTAAGTTAAAACTCATGTGTTTAATTATAAAACATCTCTCATGCTTCTTCTGGAACTATCTAGTCCTACTCATGTGTATAAATACAAATATCTTATAGTGTAATTATTACTTCTACACACTTCTAATTATTTTTAACTTAAATATTTAATATTTATTCTACATTATTCTAGAACAATATTACAAATTATTTTTCTAACACCAACTGCATGGTAGTGCAAGAGTAGCGACGACGCTCTACATGTCCCTTTGTACACCTGTACAACAATACGAACGAACGACCCCTCTACTTTCCGTTTGTTGTGGGCCATTTCTACACACTTAGCGGTTGCTACTGTAGACGAATGAAAGCAAGCCATATTTGAGTTGTGTTTGGTTATCATTTTAATTTAGTTTTTTAATTATTGTTTTATTTTTTTCTCCAATTATCACCATATTTCTCTAATTATTATTTTCTCATTTCTCTTTATCTCTCTTCAATCATTACTCCTCTCTTCAATCATCCTATTTCTCTCTCCACCCACTACCAAAACTAAAGTAAACTAAACTACAAAGCCAACAAAACAAAGCCATATTTCGGATTAATGCTTTCGAATTTTTTTGGGAAATTGAGGCTTGTTACGGAGAGAGCAATTAGGCGAGGTCTTTGGAACAATCTCACTCAATTTGCTGATACGCACAATTACCCATGAGTTCTCGCGGGATATTTTAACGAGGTGATGCCTTCAACAATTGTCTTGATTACTGCGGTATGCCTGACCTGGGTTTTTCGGATCACCGTGCAGTACTCTAACCACTGGTGGCCTTATTAAAGAACGTCTTGATAGGTGCTGGGCTAGCTCGAGTTGGAATTTGAATTACCCTAATGATGCTCACGTCTTCCTGTCTTCCCCGTATCCGGCCACTCGGATCATTGTCTCATTCCTCTTTCCACTGATTTCACCAGCAATCGCACTTCGAATAGACCTTTTCACTACCCTTATATTTTTTCGATTGTCCAAGATAGTTGGAGTGATAGCTCCTTTCCTCTTGAGCAAATCACCAAAAAAAAAAAAAAAATAGAGAAAGTCATGCTTTGGAATAAAGAACACTTTGGTAACATTTTTGGCAAGAAAAGAAAAATCACTGCCAGCCTCCATAGAATCCAAAAAGGTCTTGACCTCAGACCTAGCCGTTTCCTCTCAAACTCGGAGCAATCCCTTATTTCCGATCTCAAAGGAGTTTTGGACTCTTAAGTCCAGGGTTGACTGGCTTTGCGATGGGGATTGCAATACTTGCTTTTTCCACTTGACTACCATTAGTCACCGTCGTGCTAATAAAATTCATGCTCTTAAAAGATTCCAATGCTTTTTGGGAGTATGATGTGGAGGGCATCAAAAATATTCTCATTTCCAACTTTACTAGTCCTCTTTTCACCACAGAGTCCCTCCTTTGCACAAGGTCGATCACTCTCCCTTTCACTTTTCCATCTCTGGAATCGTCTAGTCACCATGAGCTTTATTTGGTCCCTTCCATGGATGAGATTAAGAAGGTCCTTCGGACTTTCAAACCGTGGAAGGCTCCCAGTCCCGATGGGCTTCACCCTGGGTTTTTTCCAAAAAACTTCGAACATTGTAGCCCCTTCCCTCCATAAATTTGTGACGGATGTTTTTGTTAATGATTTGATTTCTGCTGGTTTTAATCATACCAACTTGCGCCTCATCCCGAAAGTCCACAACCCGGAATCGGTTGGTCAACTTCGACCAATTATTCTTTGTAACACCACTCTTAAATTGATCATCAAAATTCTTGTGTGGCGTACGTATCAGACCTTTTCTTAATGATCTCATCGGCCCCTCCAATCGGGCTTTCTTCCGGCCGTAGTGGCACGGATAATGTCATCATTATTCAAGAGATCATTAACAGATTTAATGTTCAAAAGGGTTCTACGGGTCACATGATCATTAAACTGGATTTGGAGATAGCCTACGACAGGCTTGAATGGGACTCTATGCGTAAAGTGCTTCACTTTTTTAATTTTCCCTCTCTATATATTGATCGACATCATTAATTATGTCCGTTGTGTCTTCATCTTCCCTCTCTATTCTCCTCAATGGTAACACCACAGATACCTTTTACACTTCAAGAGGCATCCGTCAAGGGGACCCAAACTATACATAAAAGAAATTTTATTTACTTAAAGAATGGATTACAACGAGCTGTACAAAATGTCAAACTTTACAGTATACATATCCTGATCACCCTGTACAACAAGAAAGTGATCCCATTTGAAGCTGAACAACAAATTAGCTACTAATTTGTTACAAAGCTGAAGCCAAAAGCAGATACTCTCTTTGCATCTAGATAATCATCTTTATTTAAGCTAGTTTTTAGCACATACACCACAAATGGAATTGAAAGTCATGAAAATGGCTTATTACAAGCACATTTTATGGGATTGGATAGATGACGACTTTTCCAGTAGCTCTGCCAGTTTTTAGATAAGTAAAAGCTTCAGCGACTTGAGAGAATGGAAACGGGCCCTTAGAGTCAACTATTGGCTTCACCTTTCCGCTCTCCAAGAAAGGGTTCAGTTTTTCCAAAACAGATCCATCTGAAGTCACAATCATTCGGTAAGCAGGAGGGGTGACCTCAACGATTATCCCCACGACATTCCCACCTTCTTTCATCGCTTTCACTGCCTTGTTGCTTTGCCCTGTTTTAATTAATCATGAAACTTGAATTTGCAAATCAAAAGAAAAACGTAATAAATTCACGGTTAACTACTTTACTTGGTACCAGGATCAACTGTAAACCAAAATTTCTATGTTCAATTTCTGCTGATAACCCTTGGTCTAAAACAAGTAGAACTAGGGAAAGAAGACATAATTATATACTCCAAGGTTCTTAGTAGGGGCTCGGGTTGGGCCCTAAAATCGGAGGTGGTCCATGGCCCAGCCCGAGTTGGGTTCTGGTTTATTGAAATAGATTCAGAATCTTACCAATTCCATCAAATACAACATCAAACTTCTCTGGTAGGTCTTCCAAGCTCTCCTTGGTGTAGTCAATGGCCAAATCAACGCCCAAACTCTTCAAAAACTCTAGTTTCCCAGAGCTGGATGTAGCTGCTACTCTAGAAGCCCCAAACACATGCTTTGCAAGCTAGGAAAAAAATAACAATGCATTATGGGATTAAATTAATTAAGATAAAAGAATACACAAGCTAGAATCTCTAGATGTGCTAAATCAATCAGTTTACGAAATGCTAGCTTCTAGCGCACAATATGTTGATAAAATACGAAAACAAAAAATTCCCATAAAAAGATAAGAAATAAATTGTGGTTTTGAAAAGATGCTGATGATGATCATGAGCTTAGTTTATCAGTTGACAATGTTGTCTTATCATATTGTATTAAGAAGTGTCGGCAAACAGAAGCGATGTTCTCCACAATATAGCAACTCGTAATTCAAGAAAGAGAACATTTTGGGTGGCAAAATGACGTTCGATCGAGATTATGAAATTACGTGGTGGCATAAAGAAGTTTAAACAAATTTAGCACCTCATGAAATTACCTGAATGACAAGAGATCCAACCCCACCAGCACCTCCCAGAACAAGAACAGATTTACCATGTAAAGGTCCACATCTTTCAAGGCCTTGATAAGCAGTCTCAATGGCAAGTGGAAGCCCAGCAACTTCAGGAAAACTCAGATTTTTGGGCCTCAAAGCCAACAGCTTCTCTTCAACTGCCGTGTACTCTGCCAACGACCCGAATTGTTTGGTGTCTCTTAAAGGTTCCTCGTTTATGTTCCCATATACTTCATCTCCTACTTTCAGTTGCTTCACTTGCGCTCCCACCTTAACCACCACTCCGCCCACATCGTACCCCGGGACAGTCTGCCAAATAAACAATTTCGATCAATATTATTATTATGAGCCTAAAAAGAGCTCACGAAAGGCCAAACTGGACCATAAATAAGATCCTAGACAGGGACTACTACGCATTTAAACGTCCAATCATACAATGAATATTCTTGAAACTACGCACGCAAAAGAAAGATGCATGGGGAGTACGTAGTACTGTGAGAGATGAGGAAACTTACAGGAAGAGGAGAATCTGTGGGCTCGAAAAACCCGGTCATTCTTTTGGCGTCGATCGGATTAAGCGCCGCGGCGACAACCTTGATGAGTACCTGGTCATCTTTAACCTGCGGCACACTAGTTGTTTTGGCCTCATCGAATTTCAGGACATCGGTGAAGCTTCCGTACTCGTAATACATCCAAGCCTTCATATGAGTTGGTATCTCCATGCCTGGGACACTTGAATATTAGGCCTAATTAAGCAAAGCTAGCTATGAGGAAATTGAAAACAGAGATTGAAATTTGAAAAGGCAAGCTAAGGTGTAATCAACTTACCTGCCTGGCTAGCTATTTATAGTTTGTCGATGAATTGGGTTTGAGTGATTTGCTGTTATATGAAAAAAATACAAGTAGCTAGCTAGAGAATGTCATTGCATGCGTGGGTTGTGATCTCTGGGGGTATGTCATGAATATTACATACTATATTTTGTTGTCTTATTTGTTTAATTAATGTAGCCAAATACTAAAATTTTATAAACCAAACCTAGAGGGGTTGGCCTACTAGCTATAGTCTGAGATTTAGGAGTTGGATTTGCTTCCTTCTAAGGTCTCAGATTCGAAACTTCTGAGGTGTGCGCTATCAACTCCTTTGGACCCCGTTCATAAAAAGTTTTTGAGTAAAATTAATCAGGAAAAGTAAATAATTGTTTAGGTTTATGTTTCTTTAATTTCCTTTTGTAGGAACAAAAAATAAATAAGATGCTATACTTGAATGGGCCCTGGTTCGTGGTTGAGCAAAATTAGAAAAGCAGGCACAAACCAAACAGGCCATGGATTCTGTGGTTGAGTAAAATTAGGAAAATTAGTTTAAGTTAATATTTCTTTTCATTATAGTATTAATTTATGTTGCATGAAAAGTTGTATTAATGTGTAAAACTTATTTTTCTTTTCCTTGTGTAGAGTCTCATCTCATGGTGCAAAATAAGCAAATAACACAACTATACAAGTAGCTTGAATCATTGCATACGTAGGTTGTTACATAGTGATGGCCAATTTGATGATTTCATTGCATACATAGGTTATTTTTTGTATCTTGACTACTAATTAATTGGATTCAGACACTTAATACTAAATAAATAAGTCAATAAGCAAACAATAGTTGATAAGCAAACATGTTCTAAATTCGTGGTTATATTTCTTCATTTTGTGGTGATTGAATCTAGACTCAACGTGTGTCTCGATTTAGATTCAAAATAAGCAATGAACAAATAAGATACTACTGGCACCCTAGAGATTTGTCTAGGGTGCCAGTAGACAAATCTCTCAAAGACAACATTTTCAACCACAACTTACCTTGTTATTCCTTTGCTAATTCCACTCTGTTCAATCAGAAACCAAGGAAAACTCCTCATGCGCTGCTTTCCCTGAGGATGGAGAGGTTTACTCGTCCATCATCAAAGTTTCTGAAATCTCCTGCCCAGGTGCGTCGCCTCGTGTTATTTTCCTAGTTTTTAAAGCTTTGACGTGTTCGAGCTCGACTCGTTTACTATCGGGGTGTTCGAGCTCGGTTCGTGTATTACTCCGTACAAGAGCCTGTATGAAGGAACCGAGCTTTATAATCGAGACGAGTTATAACTAACTCGAGCTCGGCTCATTTACTAAACGAGCTTACAACTAGAGCTCAACTCGTTACTGATGAGGTGAGCCGAGCTTATGATGAGATGAGCCTCCAGCTGCTCGTGAACAGCTTGGCGGGTTTGCGGCCCTAGCGGTGGATAAACCTCTATGTATGACGGAAAACTAGCACACTAATTTGTGGATATTGATGGGGGGATAGGTGAAAATGAATGAAATCTCGTGAAATGTGCATTGCCGTTCTGATTGTTTTGCCTTTATTCCCAATCTAACCACTGCATTTGGGGGGTCGTTAGCATGGTACTGTTATCGGTTCCTCTTGACCGTTATTTGGGTTATGCTAACAACTGCCCATTCGGTGGTGGACTGGCAGTTAAGATCCACACAATGCCTAAAAGTTAAAACTTCAGAACACATTTCTCCATCGCGATGCACTTCCACATATTTCTATACTCTTTTCGCTGCTACAACGCACTTTTTTTACAACTTAAAACACTTCTCAGAATCTCAGCGGGCTGGGTTATCATTTTCATATTACATTGGGATCCTCGACATGTATTTCGTACGGAATTGGATTGTGATTTGTCAAAGGCAGGCTAGTGGTTATAGATTAAGCAAATTAAGAGCTTCTAGAGTAGCTGAAGAACTTGGGCCTGATGATGAGGAGAAAAGGGGAGGAAACAAATATAGTGAGAGTGATGGGGAGGATGATGAGCCTTTTATGGACGAGGAAGAGAGGGAAGAGTGGAGGAGGAAGATTAGAGAAGTGGTTAGTATGAACCCAGAGGTCAAAAGGGAGGTAGACCCCGTCGAGAGGAGGAAAAAGATCCAAAAGCTTTTGGATGATTACCCACTTGTTGTGGAGGAAGAGGACCCTGATTGGCCTGAAGATGCTGATGGCCAGGGATTCAACTTGGATCAATTCTTCAACAAGATTAGTATTAAGAATGTCAAGAAGGATGATGATGAGAATGATGATAGTGAAAATGAAATTGTATGGAGAGATGATGATTACATTCGTCCAATCAAAGACATCACCACCAAAGAATGGGAGGAGACTGTGTTCAAGGACATCAGTCCACTGATTATCCTTGTGCATAACCGTTATAGAAGGTTAGTTTTCAGTTGCTCCTTTTCAGCTCGCTTCTCCTTTTGCCTCCATTTCCTTGTCCCACTTGATCTTTTCTTTTTTTGGTTCAGCATCTTATTTCTGACTCTCAGTTTTTGATTGATTAAATAAACCTCATTTTTTTGTTAATGTAAACTGCTAAGCTGTCCAGCAGTCTTTAATCAATGCTCCTTGATTTTTGCTTCCTATCCTTGCCTGGTTTATATGTATCAGTCCTGTTAAAACCCTGCATTAGGGTGGTAGCAACATAATCTTCCGTACTGTAATAATTACTGCAATGTACAGAAGGGAATGTGAGCCATTGATTTGGTAACCAACACCACATAGCGTAACCTAGAACACTTCAGCTATACCAAAACGAAGCACTATGGGCCTCAACTAACGCCACTGTGAGGCACGACCAAAACATCCCGTGGCTCTTAACCCATAATGGTTTTGATATTTTTGTGGCCCCACAGCAAAACTCTTTCTACCACCACATGGATGCATAATCAAGCACCACCACTAATGTCACACCAGTACACCACTAAGAACATAATTGAGCGTAAAGTACGCACCCAAAAGGAGGGACTGGGGGTGAGGGGGTGGGGTATATACTTTTCAATTCTCCTGAAAACCATACTAACGTATTTGCTGAAGGAATTTGAAACAACGAGATATGGTCATCTTGTTCTTCCATTTTACCTTTCAACCATTATACTAGATACCATTATGTGTGCGCGTGCGTGTGTATTTGCGAGTGCATTATGTTAGCAGTGCCTGCTATATTTGTTATGAATTATGGCAATTGGGATAGTGAAAAGCTGAGATCCTCCTAAATTGATAATTTCATGCATTTGACATGATCTTCAGCTAGCTATAAGGTAAGACGACTCTTGAAAATCGTTCTTGAGTTATATTGTGGCACACAAGTTATCATGGAAATGCCCAATAATTTTCATGCTACTTGTTATTTGTGGACAATCCTTTATCAATATGAAACAAACTCCCTCTAAATGTGTAATTGGCTTCTTAATTAGTTGCAGAATGTTGTAGCTGCAGTTATGAAGGGTTTACATGAAACAACCTTCGATATAAAGAATGTATTGCCTATGTTAGAAATATAGAGTACACTTGGGACATGCTTATGCCAAACCAATAATGGACTAAACTGGGGCAACTCACATATAAAGGTCTGGTGCCGTTTACCATATTTTAGTTGATTTGACCACTGGAAATTTTATGAGAAACTGTTATACCAACAACTGATTCTCTCTACGTTAAGCCGGATCCTGAGCTTGTGGTTTCTTAAATTTTTCTGAAGCTTGGGTTAATTAACTGCAATGTTTCTCAATGTTGGTTTCACATTGTGAAATTGTGAGTTATGCTGATACTTGAAGATTTTCTGATAGATCGTTTCATGCATTTATGTTGGATTAACAATAGATTACATTCTTATATACGTGGAAATAATAATTTTGAATGATCTTCGCAGACCAAAGGAAAACGAAACGGTGCGGGATGAATTGGAGAAAGCTGTACACATCATATGGAACTGCCACCTACCATCGCCACGAGTAAGTGCAGCCGATTGTGTTATTTTTTTTACCCTCATCCCATCTTAATAATTTTCTTTCTCTGCAAATACCTAACAGTGTGTTGCAATAGATGTGGTTGTGGAGCTTGATTTGGTCTCTGCTCTACATGTCTCTATATTCCAGAACTTATATTCACTAAAGCTGGAAAGATCTTGTACCGGGAAAAAAGTTAATATTCTCTCAAACAGTATCTCTTGATTGTTCACGTCATTCTTGAATCAAAAATTGAATTATTCTCGACATTTTCTTCTGTTATTCAGCACTTCGTACAGCAGACGAGTTGTCAAAAATAATGGCTTTCTTCTATTACGGAGCAGCCAAGCCACCTTGTTTGAATACCATTGAGAAGAGTGAAGAACTTATCCCTACTGTTTAAGTCAACAGCGAGCAGTATTAGAGCCGAAAAGTTTTACATATCTGCATATACCTACGAAAAATGGATCAGTGAATGAGAGTTTCTGGGTAAGCAATGTCTTTTTTTTTGAAAGGCGAATTTTTTTAATTAATCTCTGAAATGAAATGGGTAAGCGATGTTGTCTTTTCTGGGTAAGTGATGTTTTCTTTACGGTGATGTCGTTCCTCCGCAGGTCAATTGATGTTTGAAATTTCATCTTACGTGTAAGGTATAGGGAAAATGTGTAGCTACGTCAAACTAATTTGCTTTCCTTATGTAACTCTGATATGAAATGGTAGAATTGAAAATTGAGATCTTTCACCATTTCTCTAAGGGTGTCTAGCTTTTATTTCCTAGAATTTTGGTAATAGAATATTACACCTATTGAATTGAGCCAACTAGAGTTGACAGATGGTCACCATACCAAACATAACTTTATTCCACTTAAATTGTGACAAAAGTTGGAAAATAGAACACAACTATGCTGACATTGCTTTTGGCTCCCCAGAAATCCCTTATTGTGAAGACCGGAACAGTGGAAACCATTATGGTGGTGGAAGTGGAAGGCAAATAGCTGGTTAGGGTTGAATTCATCAAACTTGCAATTGGGAATGCCACTGTTTTCTTCTTCTACTTTCCTTTTGAGAACAGAGAGGCATTTTCCAGTACTGTGGGAGACCCGAAATCGGAAGCTACGGTTAGTCAACTTTTTGGTTGGTTTGATGGATTTTCCAGTCTGCCTCTGCTTAACTTTCCGGGGTGCTCAATGACTGAAGACTTCTCCATGCTTAACAACAGTGAGGTAGTCTTGTCCTCCTGAGCAGTTGTCCATTTAGTTGCTGAATCTGTGCTTCCATTAAAAAATGGTATTTCAGGCTCTTCAGCTTAGTTTTATCTGCTGAATGCAATTCAGCCGAGGTTTTTTTTTTTTTTTTTTTGGCAAAATCCGTGTGGTTTTTGTTTTTCTCATTGTTGTAGTTCCGTTGATTGTCATTTTGTTTTTCTTGTTCATGGAAACAAGAGCAATGAGAAGTGTCGAAGCTACCATCATCTCCTTTTTTTGCGAAAGCAAATTTCCAAACTTTGGAGAACGTTTTTTTGGCGTTTCTTGAAGGGTAGGTTGTTTTCGGTATTATTCTTTTGAAATAGTTACTTGAAATTGTTGAATAGCTTGATGTACATTGGGCTCATTTCCTAACAACTTAAGCATTTGGGATTACCGAACGGAAAGCAATTACAATTTGTTTGCTCATTATTCAATTGCATCCCTGTTCCCATAAATACTTGTTACATGGTCTTAGTAGAACTCAACCTCAAAAATTTGAAGTGAGAGAGTCCTCACGCTTACATACTTCATATTTCTTTGGTACTTAAACGATGTTGGACTTCGCTTCACATTTGTGGTTGGAGTCGTTAGCTAGTTCATGCATAAATTGATCTGTGGTAGCCGGGGGACAGCTCCTTTAGGTTACACAGAATGCATAAGGTCTGGGCGGAGCATAGAGTTTTCGATTCTCGACTGTCTGGGCTGGGCTGACTAAGATGCAGAGGTCAAACCTGACCTCAATGTCCCCGGGCACAAGTTGGCCTTCGCCTAATAGGCTTTGGTTAGAGGACATGAACAAAAGTGATACTCCTATAATGAAGTTGTTGAATTACAGTAATGAATAAGTGGTCTGTCCGTCCGTCCATCCCATCACAGAATGACTTTTCTGTGCACAAACTGTTGGTGCAAAAATTGGAACCTTCAAAATCTAGAGCCTTCTGAAACTTGAACAAACTGATGGAAACCGCTTCGAGTCACGTTACGTCGTCGCTTTCCGAAAACAGTATTCGCCCCCACCAATTGGTGTGCACCGGGTTACAGCGAATCTGTTCTGAGGATAAAACGAAGCCCGATCAATGATCTTCTGCCTGCGTCCGCACAAACGAAGGACAGACAGAATACCGAGCCAAAGAGAATCAATTGAACCAAGGACTGTTAATTCCGTTTCTGCAGAATAACGGAATAACAGCATATAAAATAACGAGACAGCGAGAGGGAGAGTTTCTGGATATTTTTTGGTGTATCGAATGACTTAACCACTGGCCTATTTATAGACTTATAGGCACCCTTACGTGAAAGGTTGTGTCTTTTGTAAACACACATTAGAAAGGGTATGTCTTTTGAAGACAATTAATTAATAGAAAGGATCATGCCTTTTCGTAGGCACCCTTTCAAGAAAATAATTAATTAGGAAGGGTCATGCCTTTTGGAGGCACCCCCATGTATCACATCCCTTCCTAACAATCACACCCCATTCTAATAGTCACACCCTAAGTGAATAGGTGTTATAACTATTCACGTAAAGTCATACCCCATGTGAAAAGGTTTCGCACCTTTTCACAAATAACCTCCCGCACCTTTTATTTTGAAAAACCTCCAACAATCCCCCACCATTTTCGAAATAAAGAAAAAGTTTTCTTGGTTCCTTTGAAAAGACTTGTGCATCAATGAAGGTGTCTCACGACTTGAACCATCACCTAGTGAAAACACATCAAAGTTAGTCGGAAAGCATAGTAGACTTGTCTTTGAACTAGCGATCCTTAAATGACCAACCGGACACGTCTCACGCGCGCATCTTGCCTGACTCAGGTATTCAAATTTGCCGACACGTGGTTTGGCCGTGTGTCTTTATCCTGAATTTCATGAGCGCTCTAGAGTCCTAGCCCTTGAACCCATAGAAGGCGGCACCACCTTCACACTCATATAGGTAGACTTTGAAAGTGCCCCTGTAACTACAGCACTTGAAACCTAACAAACCGTTAGAAGTCTATTAAAAGCTAAGTAGCTTAACCTCCATGTTTACATTACAGGTACCAAGCATTTACCATGGGATGGATAAAACCGGAAAATGCTTGCAACCACAACTTATGGTGTACTTTGCTCATTGAACCCAAGACTTGATGTTATTCAAGCGTTGAGTCGAGTTTCCACCAAGAGTGATTAGATTTCAATGGGCTTGAGTCCCATCCCCTGTGATGTTCTCCACATCAAATCCCTTGCAAGACCTTTTGTTAAAGGATCAGCCAAGTTTTGACTTGATTTTACATAATCAATGGTTATCACCCCATCTGTAATCAAGTTCCTCACATAGCTATGTCGAAGTCCTATATGCCTGGACTTTCCATTATACACCTGGCTATAAGCCCGTGATAGAGTCGACTGACTATCACAATGCAAAGATATAGGTGGCATAGGTTTTGGCCACATGGGTATCTCCCACAACATACTTCTGAGCCACTCTGCCTCTTTGCTCCCTGCCGCTAGTGCTACAAATTCAGCTGCCATAGTTGAGTCAGTAATGAGACTTTGTTTCTTAGATCCCCAAGAAACTGCTCCTCCACCAAGTGTGAAGATCCATCCACTTGTTGACAAGTGATCTTCATTCTCGGCTATCCAACTAGCATCAGTATATCCTTCTAGAACTGAAGGATAACCACTATAAACTATCCCGTAGTCTATAGTTTTCTTTAGATACCTCAATACCCGATTAACTGCGAGCCAATGGACATCGCTCGGATTATGTGTGTACCTACTTAGTTTCCCCACAGCGTATGCAATATCGGGTCTCGTGCAAGTCATGGCATACATTAAGCTTCCTATCACTCTAGAATATTCTAGTTGTGAAACTGCTCTACCAGTATTAGGATACAACTTAACTTGTGGATCAAATGGTGTAGAAATCGGCGTGCTATCGAAGTGATTAAACTTCTTTAGAATTTTCTCAATGTAATGAGACTGACTAAGGATTAAATTTCCTCCTTGTCTCTTAATTCTGATTCCCAGAATTACGTCAGCAACACCCATATCCTTCATACTAAAACTAGATGAAAGGATATCCTTTGTACTTTGAATGCTTTCTAGATCAGTCCCAAAGATAAGCATATCATCCACGTACAAACATATGATTACACCTCGATTACCACTAAATTTACTATATACACATTTATCAGACTGGTGTATCCTAAACCCGTTTGATACAATCACCTTATCAAACTTTTCATGCCACTGTTTAGGTGCTTGTTTAAGTCCGTAAAGAGACTTAACAAGTTTGCATACTTTGTGTTCTTGACCTTGCACAACAAATCCCTCCGGTTGCTCCATATAAATCTCTTCATCCAACTCACCATTTAGGAATGCAGTCTTAACATCCATTTGGTGAATCTCAAGTTTATAAATGGAAGTCAATGCAATTAGTACTCTAATTGTAGAGATCCTTGCCACCGGAGCATAGGTATCGAAATAATCAATACCTTCTTTTTGCGTAAAGCCCTTGGCAACCAACCGTGCCTTGAACTTGTCGATTGTACCATCGACCTTCATTTTCTTCTTGAAAATCCATTTGCAGCCTATGGCTTTGGAACCCAGAGGCAAATCAGCAAGAACCCACGTATTATTACCCATAATAGAATCCATTTCATCCTGGATTGCTTCTTTCCAGAAAGCATAATCTTGTGATTTCATAGCCTCCCCGAAGGTCAAGGGATCCGATTCCACATGAAGTGAAATCATGAAATGATTATCTGCAGTCTCTCTAGTTCCTTCAACTAGATAAACTATGAAGTCAGGACCAAATGACTTAGCAACTCGAGCCCTTTTGCTTCTCCTAAGTTCGTCATGTTCCGTAGGTTCCGCCTCTATGTCAGACTCCACAGAATCTGGCTCATTCTCTTGATTAGGCACCTTTGGAATAGATACGAACCTATTCTCATAAAATACTGCATCACGTGATTCAATAATGGTGTTTACACCAACTGAATCATTTGGCTCAGAAACCAGAAACCGATATGCTTTACTATGTAAAGCATAACCAATGAATATGCATTCAATTCCATTTTCACCCAACTTCTTCCTTTTGGGTTTCGGCAATCTAACAATTGCTCTAGATCCCCAAGTTTTAAAATAACTTAGATTCGGTTTCTTTCTTTTCCATAACTCATAAGGAGTTATATTAGACTTTTTGAGAGGCACCCTATTCAAAATATAAACAGCGATAAGTATGGCTTCGCCCCACATACCACTACTTAATCCTGAATTGCTAAGCATAGCATTAACCATCTCAGTCAAAGTCCGATTCTTTCTTTCAGCGACTCCATTTTGTTGTGGAGTATATGGTGCAGTTTTCTCATGAATGATCCCAACTGATTCACAATAATCAAGAAAATGGTATTCACCACCCCTATCAGACCTTAAACGTTTTATCTTTGTTCCACATTGATTTTCAACTTCGGTTTTAAAAGCAATAAACTTCTCAAGAACTTCATCTTTTGAATGCAAAAGATACACATAGCAATATTTGGAATAGTCATCTATGAAAGTTACAAAATATTCCTTACCTCCTCTAGTTGGAGTTCTATGCATGTCGCATACATCACTATGAACAAGTTCTAACAGAGTAGTTGTTCTTTCAATTTTAGGAAATGGAACTCTGGTTATTTTAGTAAGCAAACACACTTTGCATTTATCAACCATGTCAACATCATATTTAGGAATCAAATCTAATTTAACCATAGTAGCCATTTTCCTAGTATTAACATTCCCCAACCGATTATGCCACAAAGAAAGAGAGTCAATCAAGTAAGCAGAAGTAGCAACTGTATTATTAATGTTAAGCTTGAACATGCCCTCGTACAAATAACCCTTCCCAACAAAAGTACCACTCTTAGACAGAACAAATTTGCCTGACTCAAACACTAACTTGAAACCATGCTTATTAAGCAGGCTTCCAGATACAAGGTTTTTCCTAACTTCTGGTACATAGTAAACATCAGTCAGAGTAAGAATCTTCCCAGAAGTGAACTCTAAGTCCACTTTTCCTTTGCCTTTGATAAGAGCAGTTGATGAATTACCCATGTAAAGAACTGTACCATCTTCAACCGATTCATAGTCAGTGAAGAACCTCTTATCATTGCACACATGTTTTGTTGCCCTTGAGTCGATCCACCAGTTATTAGCATCCTCGAGAACATTAATCTCAGATATGACAGCCACAAAGTTATTCTTTGAACTTGATGCCCCTGGATCTTTCTTCTTGTTGGACTTGCAGTCCTTCTTGAAGTGTCCTGGCTGACCGCAACGCCAACATACCACTTTTGGCTTTTTCCCTTTTGGTTCATCACCACGGTCATCGCCCTTTCGGGCTTTCTGCTTCTGTTTACCTTTACCCTTGTTGGTACTCTTTCCTTCCTCCACCACATGGATCTTGGAGATATTATCTCCAAGTTCCTCCTTTTCTTGACGCTTTGACTCTTCCTCCACCCGAAGATGGACAGCCAATTGTTCCAGCGTAAGATCCTCAGTTTTGTGTTTCAGAGTTTTCTTATACTCTTTCCAAGAGGGAGGAAGTTTATCAATCACAGACGACACTATGATCGATTCATCCATGTTCATGTTCTTAACCTTAAACTGATTTAAAAAATGCTGAATTTCATGCAACTGATCAATCACAGACTTGTTATCAATCATTTTGTAGTTCATAAATTGACTGACCAGAAATTTCTTACTTGTTGCATCTTCAGTCAAATACCTTCCTTCTAAGGAATCCCACATCTCCTTTGCAGTCTCCGTATCCGAATACACATCGAACAGAGCATCCGAAAGTGCATTCAGAATATGACCCTTGCAAATATAGTCATCACTTTCGAACTTCTTCCTCACACGAGCCTCCTCCAATGTTTCATCTTCATTCTCCTCCGGGAAGGGGTTGGTGAGAACATACGCGACTTTGAGAGTGGTAAGCAAAAAATGCATCTTCTTTTGCCAACGCCTGAAGTTACCGCCATCAAACTTGTCCAATTTCACGAAATCCTGTGTCAACGCTCGCAACGATTTTGAAGCCATGGTATCAATACTATTTTCGATTGTTGGTGCAAAAATTGGAACCTTCAAAATCTAGAGCCTTCTGAAACTTGAACAAACTGATGGAAACCGCTTCGAGTCACGTTACGTCGTCGCTTTCCGAAAACAGTATTCGCCCCCACCAATTGGTGTGCACCGGGTTACAGCAAATCTGTTCTGAGGATAAAACGAAGCCCGATCAATGATCTTCTGCCTGCGTCCGCACAAACGAAGGACAGACAGAATACCGAGCCAAAGAGAATCAATTGAACCAAGGACTGTTAATTCCGTTTCTGCAGAATAACGGAATAACAGCATATAAAATAACGAGACAGCGAGAGGGAGAGTTTCTGGATATTTTTTGGTGTATCGAATGACTTAACCACTGGCCTATTTATAGACTTATAGGCACCCTTACGTGAAAGGTTGTGTCTTTTGTAAACACACATTAGAAAGGGTATGTCTTTTGAAGACAATTAATTAATAGAAAGGATCATGCCTTTTCGTAGGCACCCTTTCAAGAAAATAATTAATTAGGAAGGGTCATGCCTTTTGGAGGCACCCCCATGTATCACATCCCTTCCTAACAATCACACCCCATTCTAATAGTCACACCCTAAGTGAATAGGTGTTATAACTATTCACGTAAAGTCATACCCCATGTGAAAAGGTGTCGCACCTTTTCACAAATAACCTCCCGCACCTTTTATTTTGAAAAACCTCCAACACAAACTAACGAAGTTGTTGGATTTGGTAAAAGAGAATCCAAATTGAAGATAACTACTTCCCATATCACTTCAGCTGACCACTTCATACACGTTTTTTGCGAATCAGCCCCCTGTTTGTTCTGGAGAGGTTTTGTTGGATTAGATGACAAGTCTTCCCAGTACAGGAATGCACCAATCAAATGCCCAAAAAACGCACCACAACAACATATTTCGTCCAGTCCCTAATTATTGGGGGTATGAACGGGAATGGTTGGAGACAAACCCAACCTTTGACAATATATGCACAAAGTGATTGCTCTCAGAACGATATTGAAACAGTGGCCCCCTATACCTTCAAAAACCGTTGAGCTAAATGGATGTTTTGACAGCCTAGAGACCCAAATCAATTTCTATGCATATTGTATGCTTGCTTCATTTTTAGACACACTATCAAAATGACAAAAATTGATGAAATGTTAAGGACCAAAAAGAGAGAGAAAGCAAACCCGATTTAGTTGTAGACTGGCTCGGGTGGTGAACATCCTCATTGAGATTGGATCCCTGTCGAGATAATTTGACTGGCATGGGATCCCGTGGCCTATCCTATCCGACGACTGTCCTACTCTTACCGTAGGCGTACGGTAACAATTACATCTAAATTCTGGAAATTATTGTAGAATGTGGCCGAGAATGGAGATGGGACGGAGCAATATTACCACACTACGGCAGCTGCGGCAAGAACAAAACCCATTTGTTGGACGTGTTTTACACAATGCTAGCCAGAAGCTTATCTGAAATGAGATGTCAATTTGGTGGTCCTTCAAAGTTCATTGAATATCCTTCCTGTTTGTTTCTTAACATGTGCATATTCCCTTCAATTTGTGGAATCTTCTCTTGCAAATTTCAATATCCTTGGCAACGACAAAAAAACAAAGACAAAACAAAAAACAGAGAACCAAAAACTAGACAATAGTGTTTTTCAATAAGCAATAAACCTTGCCCAAAACAGAAAACTATCTACAAAAGAGAACATTATGTGTAGTATGTTTGATATATAACATTTGATATCACACGCAACATGAAACAAGAGATAGGGTTGATTGGCATGCCGTTTTAGGCACCACCAGTGACACAAGAGAAGAATCTATGGCTCCTAAAGCGGACCTGCTGCTTGGGCTTCATGATCACCATATCCTGATCCCCTGCTGCCGAAAACCCACTTGAATACTCGTGTAAGGACGTATTGTGTCGAAGGTGGTGGTGCTGGCTGCTAATGGCGGTGGTTCTAGTCTTGATTTCCATCTGGGGTGTTGAGTACTGGTAGTTGAATCCTTGGGGATAGAAATCTGTGATGTTGCAGGCTTGAGTGGCGGCGGAGGAGGAGAGACATTTGTATTTCCGGCGAGTCTGGTTCTTCTTAAAGGTCTTGCAGACCAGAGGGATTAGACCTTCCATTTTCTCAACCCTCTCTGCTTCTCCTCCCTTCTCTTCAAAATGAAATATATTTGAAGACTTCTTTTGGTTCATGAGAGTGTGATTTTGTTCACTCTTATTTAGTTCACAAATTCACCCGTGAGGGTGAGCAAAATCACACTGAAGAGTTGATGCTAAAACTGATGAATCAAAAATAAAAAGCGATAAAGCAAAACTTAAACACCTAAAATAAATGAATCGTACTCAGGTTTCTGTACATTGCTTCAAAAAACTACATCCCTATAAGCCTTATATATCATGAAATCATGTTGAATGGAAAGATGTAACAAATGATCATAGTTGTTAAAAAACCTATGATATGTATCTTAGGATTTGTATCGTCTCCTTCGGAGAATGATACGTATCCCATCATGTATCCTTTTTGTATAGAAATCCTACGATACAACCGCGTATCTTATGATTTATACGCGTATCCTAATTTTACATGTATCTTATTCGAAAAAAGTCGGATCTTATTTCAAGAAACTGAACCCCAAATGCATTGATCTAAGCCATTTGATCTAATTATGCCATCTTTCAAACCATTTGATAGAAATTCAACATCAATGCAGGGTTTGTATAAAAGAAAGAACCATATTTCGATTGTATTTTGTCTGACTTTACTTTTCCTAACAAAAGGAACATAATGTAATAGGCACAGACTTGAAATTTTGCATTTTTAATTTTTTAAATGTAAGCTGCATAGTTTGTTGGCGTTATTAAGTGTATTTACTTTTTAATTATATATTAATTATGATCAACGCTATTGAAGCATAAATTAAATTTAGTATTTTCACAAAGCTCCAACTGACAAAACCCAAATATGATAGATATTATCGAAAAAGATATAAATATCTAGTTTTTAGAAACTATAAAATATTTAGCTCTAGAAGCTCTAAAATATCCTTATGAAATATCTAGACTTTATTTTTTGTGTGTTACATATATGAAAATATTGTTGTACCAGGGTCTTCTATGGAGTAGTATAAATAGGGATGGGTTCTAACCATTTTGTATCAAGCCAAAAAAAAAGTATGAGTTCAAGTGCAATACAAATACTCTCACTCCCCACCCTTGTCTTTAGTATTCCTCCTCTTCCAAAAATAATGTCCACTACGCAATAGAAACTCCAACTCTTCCAACAAACATATCTCAAGGTACACGATACGTATATCGATACTCCAACTCTCTTTCAACAAACATATCTCAAGGTACACGAAACGTATATCGATATGAACTATATAATTGAAAAATCGATACACGTATCCCGATTTGAAAACACAACAAATGATGCCAAGTGATAGCTTTGTATAAAGCTAATGAACGATGGTTCTGTGCTAGTTGTAGGGAGGGAGAGGGGGAAAAGTGATAGTGCTGTGGGCCCTTTCTACACACTTAGCGGTTGCTACTGCATGTAGATGAATGAAAGCGCACCATATTTGATCGTTTTGTTTTTCCCTTTATTATTTATGTTCTATTTATAATTTCCCTATAAGCTATTCCCTCTGTTCCAAAATGAGAGTCCGTAATTCCATTTTGGGATGTTCCAAAATGATTGTCCCATTCCAAAAATAGAAGTGGAAATTTGATAAAATTTCAACAAATGATGCCAAGTGATAGCTTTGTATAAAGCTAATGAACGATGGTTCTGTGATATTTGTAGGGAGGGAGAGGGGGAAAAGTGATAGTGTTGTGGGCCCTTTCTACACACTTAGCGGTTGCTACTGCATGTAGACGAATGAAAGCGCACCATATTTGATCGTTTTGTTTTTCCCTTTATTATTTATGTTCTATTTATAATTTCCCTATAAGCTATCATGAAATCAAGTTGAATGGAAAGATGTGACAAACAATGTCAAGTGATACCTGAACGATGATTCTCCTTGCATGGTTTCCAAGAGGCCTGGCTGTGATATTTGTAGGGAGAGAGAGGGGCTGGCTCCAACTGCACGGTACTGCACGGTAGTTTCCAAGAGGTTTGGCTGTGAAATTTGTAGGGAGTGAGGGGGCAGGCTCCAACTGCATGGTAGTGCAAGACCACGCTCTGTTTGGCTGTGAACTACTACTTTTCGTTTGTTGTGGTCCCTTTCTACACACTTAGCAGTTGCTACTGTACACGAATGAAAGGACGCCATATTTGATCGTTTTGTTAAGTTTTGTTTTTCCCCTCCCTTCGTCCTAAAAAGAATGACAATTTTTGAAATTCATGTCATTTTTTATCGCTTATATCTTTCAATTTATCATGTTTTTCATGTATTTGAAAACTTTGTATAATAGAATTAATTGAGAACTATCAAACAAGATCTATATTGCATATTTTTTGAGGTCCATATTAAAAGATAGGGCAAGATATAATGAATTGAAATTGACATGGATATTAAAAATCGACATCCAATTTGGGACGGAATGAGTATTATTTCTGTTCTATTTATAATTTCCAAACTTTAAAAAGTGATATATTTAAAAATAATAATTTTTAAATTTTTTTACAACATTCAAAAAATCTCATCAAAATCTATCAAACAAGATCCATATTTCATAGAAAATATTTTAATAAATTTATTTTTAAGCTTAAAAATTATGAATGAGTAGTTATTTTTTAAAAATCCTTAACGATATGCGTACAAACCAGAGCATATACAGCACTACGTTAGCCAGGGTTCATGCACGCGCGATATTCGTACAACTACTTTCGCAGACTATCTTGAGTGTGTCTCTATTACTCTCTCTGCATGAAACAAATTTTCAGAGAAAGTCATGCTTTGGAATAAAGAACACTTTGGTAACATTTTTGGCAAGAAAAGAAAAATCACTGCCCGCCTCCGGAGAATCCAAAAAGCTCTTGACCTCAGACCTAGCCATTTCCTCTCGGACTTGGAGCAATCCCTTATTTCCGATTTCAATAAACCGTTGATTTTAGAAAAAGAGTTTTAGGCTCTTAAGTCTAAGGTTGACTGGCTTTGCGATCTCGCAATACTCGCTTTTTTCACTTGACTACCATTAGTCACCGTCGTGCTAATAAAATTCATGCTCTTAGAGATTCCAATGGCTTTTGGGAGTATGATGAGGAGGGCATCAAAAATATTCTCATTTCTGACTTTACTATTTCTCTTTTCACCCCCGAGTCCCTCCTTTGCACAAGGTCGATCACTCTACCTTTTCATTTTTCCATCTCTAGAGTTGTCTAGTGACCATGAGCTTTATTTGGTCCCTTCCATGGATGAGATTAGGAAGGTCCTTGGGACTTTCATACCATGGAAGGCTCCCGGTCCCGACGGGCTTCACCCTGGGTTGTTCCAAAAAACTTGGGACATTGTAGCCCCTTCCCTCCCTAAATTAATTTTTTTTTTGATCCGCCTCCTTGAATTAATTTGTGATGGATGTTTTTGTTAATGATTTGATTCCTGCTGGTTTTAATCGTACCCGGCCCACTTGTGCCTCATCCCGAAAGTCCACAACCTGGAATTGGTTGGTCAACTTTGACCAATTATTCTTTGTAACACCACTCTTAAATTGATCAACAAAATTCTTGTGTGGCCCATCAGACGTTTATGGGCAGCGTGCCCTTGGCATTTTCGGATTCCAAAGCAAAGGCCCATAATCGAGGGAGCATGAGCTGGGATGGCAAGCGCTTGTAAATACAGAGTCGTCACTCGGGTTTGAAGGTCCGACACCCAAGAAATCGTATTTCAAAGCACTTGTCGCGCTCTTTGATTTGAAAAAGTGAAGGCACCAGTCTTTCATAACCATATCTGGGTTCTGGAGCCAGATTACGAGAGAAGAAGGGTTTTAAGGCATCCCTTTCGCTCAATCCGGAAATCGGTCTCTACTTAGGCATTTGCGAAAACATTCGCGATTCTGTTTGATTAATAAATTTTTTTAGCCAATTAGGGGAGGGGGAACAGTTTAATGGGATTAAAGCTGTAACCTATTTGCAGGATGTGATAGATAGCATGGATGAGCAGTTAGTATAGGATGAGAACAGACTGCTGTGGGAGTTTAAACAAACTGGGAAGCCCCTGTTTTGGAATGACATGCGCAGGAAGAAACCAGCATGCACTGAACAAGTCATTGCATGTTGTTCACTCCTGCGCACGCAACTTCAAGACCCGCGCACGCCAGTGAGCTCAAACCCACAGCTCTTATTCTCAAACCTTCTGGGCTCTAAAAGGACCAGTGCACACTCAGAACAAATCAAGCAGTTCTAAGCAGTTTAAAGGCTGAAAAAGCCTTACAAATTAACAAAACACCTCATAAACAGTGTGGGAACAAAATAATGGCCTAAAGCCAAGCTACCCATGCAAGGCCAGCCACTAGTCAGGGGCAGACCATCGCGCGATTGTGGCACTCTGGCCCGCGATGGTATGCCTCGGCGCGTGATGGTGCCAGTCTGGCACGCGATTGTCTCGCCCTGGCGTAACCAGACCACTGCTTGGTTTACATGTTTCTGGGTTTTGAGATATGTTCAGAAAGGTCCTAGTGGTACTCCATAACAGCAGAAATGCAAATTAACTACAGCTAGCATTTCTAACAAAGGAAAGCAATAAACTAGTTATTTTCATGTTTAACAGTGATCTATATACAAAATAAAGCACAAAACAGTAAGAACCAATTCCCACGCGGACCAGCGCGCACAGACTGAGACAGTCGCAAGTGTGAGTGGGTCCGTCGCTCGCTGGTTCCTACCACAACAGTTTTTGAAACCTTGCCAGCTTTAGGATTAGAACAGGTATTGATTACCAGCCTTGGCCCTGCCAGCCCCCTTAGAGATCAGAACAGAGAACAGTAGGTATGCTATACCTAGATCGAGTTTGAAACGGAGTACCTGAGCTTTGATGTTTGAAGGCTTGATTGAGGGGTTTGTTTGAGTGGTGGATGCAAAGAACAAGATACCTTGTTGCTTGGTTGAAGTGAAAATGGAAAATGATGTGTGTAATCCTTCCTTGGACATAAAATTTGGTAACCCTATTAATGGAAGAACAAAGGGGTATTTATACGGAGAGAATGAGGTGAATCTGATTGGTGCAAGGAGAAGAGCTCAGCCAGTCCACGAGGCTGGCTGAGGGTACTTGGTGGTTAAGCTTACCAGCTGATAAAGGTGATGGGGACAGCTTGGACCGTCGCACAATGGAGTCAATTTGGCGTGCAATGGTGCGCCCTAACGCGCGATGGTCAATGGTCAAGCTTTGACTGTTGACCACCACCTGGCAGTTTAACCGTCGCGCGCAGGAGTGAGTATGGCACGCGATGGTTGCGCCTTGGCGCGCGTTTAGGGTTTCTGACTTTTTTGAAGTAGCTTAGGATTAGGATAGGTTCAAGAGTTTTGCAAACACTCAAAGCTCGAACACGCTATCATTCCCGGGGTGTTCTTGATTCATTTCATCATTAGGGAATCAAATACCATAAATAAACTAATCTGGAAGCCCAGATTGGGGTGTCTACAACGTTTTCTTAATGAGATCTCATCAGCCCCCTCCAATCGAGCTAGCTTTCTTCCCGGCCGTTGTGGCACGGATAATGTCATCATTATTCAAGAGATCATTAACAGATTTAATGTTCAAAAGGATTCTATGGGTTACATGATCATTAAACTGGATTTGGAGAAAGCCTACGACAGGCTTGAATGGGACTTTATACGTAAAGTGCTTCACTTTTTAATTTGGAGAAAGCATACGATAAGGGAGGTGATGGATTCTTGGTTTTGGGTCTAGTTTGATAGTAATGGGGTTAGGGTTATGGTTAGTTAGGGATTGGTGTTTAGGATTTAGTCGAGAGGAAGATGATGGAATTCAGTTTTTATGCACGCACACCTGTGTGTATGTATATGGTCACTATAAATGAATGTTAATTTTACAATAACTTGATAATCAATGCCCTTATAATACTTAATCAATTTAATCAAATTATACATAAAAGAAATTTTATTTACTTGACAACAAATTACAACAAGCTGTACAAAATGCCAAACTTTACGGTATACATATCCTGATCACCCATGTACAACAAGAAAGTGATTCCATTTGAAGTTGAACAACAAATTAGCTACTAATTTGTTATAAAGCTGAAGCCAAAAGCATCCACTCTCTTGCATCTAGATAATCATCTTTATTTCAGCTAGTTTTTAGCACATACACCACAAATGGAATTGAAAGTCATGAAAACGGCTTATTACAAGCACATTTTATGGGATTGGATAGATGACTACTTTTCCAGTAGCCTTGCCAGTTTTTAGATGAGCAAAAGCTTCAGTGACTTGAGAGAAAGGAAACGGACCCTTAGAGTCAACTATTGGCTTCACCTTTCCGCTCTCCAAGAAAGGGTTCAGTTTTTCTAAAACAGACCCATCTGAAGTCACAATCATTCTGTAAGCAGGAGGGGTGACCTCAACGATTATCCCCACGACATTCCCGCCTTCTTTCATTGCCCTCACTGCCTTGTCGCTCTGCCCTGTTTTAATTAATCATGAAACTTGAATTTGCGAATCAAAAGATAAACGTTATAGATTCACGGTTAGCTTTACTTTGGTACTAGCTAGGATCAACTGTAAACCTGAATTTCTATGTTCAACTCCTACTGATAACCCTTGGTATAAAACAAGTAGAGCTAGGGAAAGAAGACATAATTATATACAAGGTTCTTAGTAGGGGCTCCGGTTGGGCCCTAAAACCGGAGGTGGTCCATGGCCCAGCCTGAGTTGGGTTCTGGTTTATTGAAATAGATTCAGAATCTTACCAATTCCATCAAATACAACATCAAACTTCTCGGGTAGGTCTTCCAAGCTCTCCTTGGTGTAGTCAATGGCCAAATCAACACCCAAACTCTTCAAAAACTCTAGTTTCCCAGAGCTGGATGTAGCTGCTACTCTAGAAGCCCCAAACACGTGCTTTGCAAGCTAGGAAAAAAATAACAATGCATTATGGGATTAAATTAATTAAGATAAAAGAACACACAGGCTAGAATCTCTAGATGTGCTAAATCAATCAGTTTACGGAATGCTAGCTTCTAGCGCACAATATGTTGACAAAATACGAAAAACAAAGAATTCCCATAAAAAGATAAGAAATAAATTGTGGTTTTGAAAAGATGTTGATGATGATCATGAGCTTAGTTTATCAGTTGACAATGCTATCTTATCATATTGTATTAAGAAGTGTCGGCAAACAGAAGCGATGTTCTCCACAATAAAGCAACTCGTAATTCAAGAAAGGGAACATTTTGGGTGGCAAAATGATGTTCAATTGAGATTATGAAATTACGTGGTGGCATAAAGAAGTTTAAACAAATTTTAGCACCTCATGAAATTACCTGAATGACAAGAGATCCAACCCCACCAGCACCTCCCAGAACAAGAACAGATTTACCATGTAAAGGCCCACATCTTTCAAGGCCTTGATAAGCAGTCTCAATGGCAAGTGGAAGCCCAGCAGCTTCAGGAAAACTCAGATTTTGGGCTTCAGAGCCAACAGCTTCTCTTCAACTGCCGTGTACTCTGCCAACGACCCGAATTGTTTGGTGTCTCTTAAAGGTTCCTCGTTTATGTTCCCATATACTTCATCTCCTACTTTCAGTTGCTTCACTTGCGCTCCCACCTTAACCACCACTCCGCCCACATCGTACCCCGGGACAGTCTGCCAAATAAACAATTCCGATCAATATTATTATTATGAGCCTAAAAAGAGCTCACGAAAGGCCAAACTGGACCATAAATAAGATCCTAGACAGGGACTACTACGCATTTAAACGTCCAATCATACAATGAATATTCTTGAAACTATGCATGCAAAAGAAAGATGCATGGGGAGTAGTACTGTGAGAGATGAGGAAACTTACAGGAAGAGGAGAATCTGTGGGCTTGAAAAACCCGGTCATTCTTTTGGCGTCGATCGGATTAAGTGCCGCGGCAACAACCTTGATGAGTACCTGGTCATCTTTAACCTGCGGCACACTAGTTGTTTTGGCCTCATCGAATTTCAGGACATCGGTGAAGCTTCCGTACTCGTAATACATGCAAGCCTTCATATGAGTTGGTATCTCCATGCCTGGGACACACTTAAATATTAGGCCTAATTAAGCAAAGCTAGGTACGAGGAAATTGAAAACAGAGATTGAAATTTGAAAAGGCAAGCTAAGGTGTAATCAACTTACCTGCCTAGCTAGCTATTTATAGTTTGTCGATGAATTTGGGTTTGAGTGATTTGCTGTTATATGAAAAAAATACAAGTATTTAGCTAGAGAATGTCATTGCATGCTTGGGTTGTGATCTCTGGGGGTATGTCATGAATATTACATATTATATTTTGTTGTCTTATTTGTTTAATTAATGTAGCCAAATACTTAAAATTTTATAAACCAAACCTAAAGGGGTTGGCCTACTAGTTATGGTCTGAGATTTAGGAGCAGGCTTAATTTGCTTCCTTCTTAGGTCTTAGATTCGAAACTTCTGAGGTGCGCGCTATCAACTCCTTTGGACCCCGTTCATAAAAAGTTTGTGAGTAAATTCAGGAAAAGTAAATAATTTTTTAGGTTTATATATGTTTCTTTAATTTCCTTTCGTAGGAACAAAAAACAAAGAAGATGCTGTACTTGAATGAGCGGCCGTGGTCGAGCAAAATTAGAAAAGCAAGGTTCGGTAACCGTATATCAACCAATTACCAAACAGGCCATGGATTCGAGGTTGAGTAAAATTAGGAAAAGTCGTTTTAAGTTTACATTTCTTTTCATTATAGTATTAATTTATGTTGCATGAAAAATTGTAGTAATGTTTATCACTTATTTTTCTTTTCCTTGTGTAGAGTCTCATCTCATGGTGCAAAATAAGCAAATAATATAACTATACAAGTAGCTTGAATAACTGCATACGTAGGTTGTTAAATTTGATGATTTCATTGCATACGTAGGTTATTTTTTGTATCTTGACTACTGATTGGATTCAAACACTTAATACTAAATAAAGAAGTCAATAAGCAAACAATATTTGATAACCAAACATGTTCTAAATACGTGGTTTTATTTCTTCATTTTGTGGTGATTGAATCTAGACACAACGTGTGTCTCAATTTAGATTCAAAATAAGCAAATAAAGCAATGAACAGATAAGATACAATAACTAAATTTCAGATATATCGTGACTAAGATTCAACCACAATATTAAATTTAAGGGTAAATTTCACTGGCACCCTAGAGATTTGTCTTAATGATAAAGACCCCCTCATTGTATTAGAAACAACAACAATGAATCCTATGTGGTTTCTATTTGCGTTTTACTAAGATCGCCAATCAACAATTATTTGTCCGAACATGTGATGAAATGAGCCAAAAATTACTTATATCTAAAAATTCAATTTTTTGGGCTTTATCTTGAATATTTCAAAAGTTATTTGGGTAAAAGTCATACTTTTTTATTTTTCGGGTGCGTCTTGATGAGAGACGAATCAATAATCCACAAAAGTTAGATGTAAAATTAAGAAATGTAGAAAAAATTTGAATAAGGACAAAATAAGAAAAAGTCGAAAAATCTTAACGGAACTTAACTACGCTTGCATGTGGTAGCTCAATGGAGCAAAGCCTACCCTTGAGGAGCGGGCGAATTGATAGATATGTCCTTCCATTATTAGTGTCAATGACTCAATGGACATGAACGGCTGAAAATGGTAGTCTTTCAAAAGTTCAGCGTTTAAGAGATCAGTGCTTGAATTGTTATAAACGTCAAACCATGGGGTTACTTTTGCACTTCACCCAAATTAATATCACCTTCCTGGGGCTGGGGTTTTAAGCTATGTTCTGAATACCGTACCGGCCAGCGTACCGATTTTTTTTCTAATACGGTATGTACCGGTACCGGTCAAATACCGGATATCGTTTCAGATTTAGCGCTATTACCATTATATAGTTATAAATTTATATTTTTGCCATGTCTTCCCATTTTTTATAACATAAAATTTCTTTTAGACAACACAAATTACACTCTCATTATATAAGCTCCATAAATATCAAAATTTGAAAGTTCATACTTTATTTAAAAAAGAAACTTTAAGCTTTTTTTTTTTTTTGAAGATGTCAATTTCATTCAAGCCCAAAGGCGAAGCTTACATCACAAAATACAGGAATGCACCAAACTACTTAATTCGGGACCCTAGGACATCCTGCAAAAGCAAATCAGCATGAGATGCCAATATGAGAATCCCGTTCGGGACTAGGCAGAGAGATTCCAAACGAAATCCCAGCACAAACCATTACACAATAAAGAACAGATGTAATCGAAAACAATGAACAAAATACAAGCAAAAAGGAAAGGAGCTGCTCTTATAGGCAAGCCACACCGGCCGCCGGCCGACAGGAACAGAAGCCCATTCCTCCAAGCGTGAGAACCGAGGCAATGCTGGAAACCACTCCGACAGGCCCAAGCGGCCACGATGATCGAAGACCAGACCTTCCAACACACCCGATCTGCCGTTGCCGGCCCAGAAACAAAGGGAAACGCGGACAAACAACCCAATCCAGAGCTGCTACGAAGACCCCCGTCACAGACAACACAGAGCCGCTGCCGGAGAAGCCCCACAACACCACGGAATAGCCGCCGATCACAACAACCCTCAATTCCTTCCACCCATCGAAACCCTACAAAAAAATTTATTCCACCCACCACCCAAACCGCCAAGTTCGGCGGTTTGGGTGGTAGGTGGAATAAGTTTTTTAAGCTCGCATAAATATAAATGGAAACAAAATCCTTTACTGACTCCTCTCCCCACTTCCTTTTTGTTCCACGTGTAAGTTGTAGTAAACAAAAGGGTAGTTTGGTCCTTGTACATTTTAGGGTATCAACGAGTTAACTTTTTACCGGCAGTTCCCCCTCTCCTTTGCTGCTGCTGCTGCTGCTTCTTCTCGCCCTCTCGCTCTCTCGCGGCAAACCCAGGTATGAACTCTCTCTCTCCCTCTCTCTCTTCTTCTTCTTTCTCTGGTGGCGATTTGAATGAGAGGGGTTTGTAAATCCCAGTCACAGTCATGCAAAACGGTACCGGACGAAATCGCCGGTACCTCCATCTCGTCCGAGATTGGCCGGATTTTCCGGTACTCGCCGATAAGGACCGGTATTAGAGCCAAGACGGTTTTAGAGATCCAAAGTATCAGTTTCACTCAAATCCGGTACCGGCCCGTAAGGAACGGGATTAACTACTTTGGTTTTAAGGGAAAGGGGTTGACTCTACGTTTGCAGAAATGGCGGTGCTGCAACATTCGATAGGATTATTCGTTCATCCTCTCAAAGACAACATTTTCAACCACAACTTCCCTCGTTATTCCTTTGCTAGTTCGACTCTGTTCAATCAGAAACCAAGGAAAAGTCCTCATGCGCTACTTTCCTCGAGGATGGAGAGGTTTACTTGTCCATCATCAAAGTTTCTGAAATCTCCTGCACAGGTGCGTCGCCTCGTGTTATTTTCCTAGTTTTTCAAGCTTTGACGTGTTCGAGCTTGACTCGTTTACTATCGGGGTGTTCTAGCTCGGTTCATGTATTACTCCGTACAAAGAGCCTGTATGAAGGAGCCGAGCTTTATAATCGAGTCGAGTTATAACTAACTCAAGCTCGGCTCAGTTACTAAACGAGCTTAACGAGCTTATAACTTGAGCTCAACTCGTTTACTGATGAGGTGAGCCGAGCTCATGATGAGATGAGCCTTGAGCTGATCACGAACAGCTTGGTGGGTTTGCAACCCTAGCGGTGGATAAACCTCTATGTATGACTGAAAACTAGCGCACTAATTTGTGGATAGTGATGGGGGGATAGGTGAAAATGAATGAAATCTCGTGAAATGTGCATTGCCATTCTGATTGTTTTGCCTTTATTCCCAATCTAACCACTGCATGTGGGGGGTTGTTAGCACAGCGCTGTTATCGGTTCCTCTTGACTGTTATTTGGGTTATGCTAACAACTGCCCATTCGGTGGTGGACTGGTAGTTAAGATCCACACAATGCCTAAAAGTTAGAACTTCAGAACACATTTCTCCATCGCGATGCACTTCCACATATTTCTATACTCTTTTCGCTGTTACAACACACTTTTTTTACAACCTAAACACTTCTCAGAATCTCACCGGGCTGGGTTAGCATTTCATATTATATTGGGATCTTCGGCGTATTTCTTACAGAATTGGATTGTGATTTGTCAAAGGCAGGCTAGTGGTCATAGATTAATCAAATTAAGAGCTTCTAGAGTAGCTGAAGAACTCGGGCCTGATGATGAGGAGAAAAGGGGAGGAAACGCATCTAGTGAGAGTGATGGGGAGGATGATGAGCCTTTTATGGACGAGGAAGAGAGGGAAGAGTGGAGGAGAAAGATTAGAGAAGTGGTTAATATGAACCCAGAGGTCAAAAGGGAAGTAGACCCCGTCGAGAGGAGGAAAAAGATCCAAAAGCTTTTGGATGATTACCCACTTGTTGTGGAGGAAGAGGACCCTGATTGGCCTGAAGATGCTGATGGCCAGGGATTCAACTTGGATCAATTCTTCAACAAGATTAGTATTAAGAATGTCAAGAAGGATGATGATGACAATGATGATAGTGAAAATGAAATTGTATGGAAAGATGATGATTACATTCGTCCTATCAAAGACATCACCACCAAAGAATGGGAGGAGACTGTGTTCAAGGACATCAGTCCATTGATTATCCTTGTGCATAACCGTTATAGAAGGTTAGTTTTCAGTTGCTCCTTTTCAGCTCGCTTCTCCTTTTGCCTCCATTTCCTTGTCCCACTTGATTTTTTCTTTTTTTGGTTCAGCATCTTATTTCTGACTTTCTAAGTTGTTGACTGATTAAAGAAACCTCATGTTTTTGTTAATGTAAACTAATAAGCTGTCCAGCAGTCTTCAATCAATGCTCCTTGATTTTTGCTTCCTATCCTTGCTTGGTTTATATGTACCAGTCCTGTTAAAGCCCTGCATTAGAGTGGCAGCAACATAATCTTCCATACTGTAATAGTTACTGCAATGCACAGAAGGGAATGTGAGCCATTGATTTGGTTCCACATGGCGTAACCTAGAACACTTCAGCTATACCAAAACGAAGCACTATGGGCCTCAACTAACGCCGCTGTGAGGCACAACCAAAACATCCCCTGGCTCTTAACCCATAATGGTTTTGATATTTTGGTGGCCCCACGGCAAAATTCTTTCTACCACCACATGGGTGCATAATCAAGCACCACCACTAAGAACATAATTGGGTGTAAAGTACGCACCCAAAAGGAGGGACTGAGGGTGGGTGGGTGGGTGGGTGGGTGGGTTTGGGGTATATACTTTTCAATTCTCTTGAAAACCATACTAACGTATTTGCTGAAGGAATTTGAAACAACAAGATATGGCCATCTTGTTCTTCCATTTTGCCTTTCAACCATTATACTAGATGCCATTATGTGTGCGCATGCGTGTGTATTTGGGAGTGCATTATGTTAGCAGTGCCTGCTATATTTTTTATGAATTATGGCAATTGGGATAGTCAAAAGCTGAGATCCTCCTAAATTGATAATTTCATGTATTTTTTGTGATATTCAGCTAACTATAAGGTAAGATGACTCTTGAAAATCATTCTTGAGTTATATTGTGGCACACAAGTTATCATGGAAATGCCCAATAATTTTCATGCTACTTGTTATTTGTGAACAATCCTTTATCAATATGAAACAAACTCCCTCTAAATGTGTAATTGGCTAGTTAATTAGCTGCAGAATGTTGTAGCTGCAGTTATGAAGGGTTTACATGAAACAACCTTCGATATAAAGAATGTATGGGTGCCTATGTTAGAAATATAGAAGAGTATACACTTGGGACATGCTTGTGCCAAACCAATAACAGACTAAACTGGGGCAACTCACATAAAAAGGTCTGGCACCGTTTACCATAGTTTAGGTGATTTGACCACTGGAAATTTTATGGGAAACTGTTATAGCAACAACTGATTCTCTCTAGGTTAAGCCCGATATTGAGCTTGTGGTTTCTTAAATTTTTCTGAAAGCTTGGGTTAATTAACTGATGATGTTTCTCAATGTTGGTTTCACATTGTGAAATTGGGAGTTATGCTGATACTTGAAGATTTTCTGATGGATGGTTTCATGCATGCATGTTGGATTAACAATAGATTACATTCTTATGTATGTGCAAATAATAATTTTGAATGATCTTCGCAGACCAAAGGAAAACGAAACGGTGCGGGATGAATTGGAGAAAGCTGTACGCATCATATGGAACTGCCACCTACCATCGCCACGAGTAAGTGCTGCCGATTGTGTTATTTTTTTACCCTCATCCCATCTTAATAATTTTCTTTCTCTGCAAATACCATACAGTGTGTTGCAATAGATGCGGTTGTGGAGCTTGATTTGGTCTCTGCTCTACATGTCTCTATATTCCCAGAACTTATATTCACTAAAGCTGGAAAGATCTTGTACCGGGAGAAAGGTTAATATTCTCTCAAACAGTATCTCTTGATTGTTTACATCATTCTTGAATCAAAAATTGAATTATTCTCGACATTTCTTCTGTTATGTAGCACTTCGTACAGCAGACGAGTTGTCAAAAATAATGGCTTTCTTCTATTACGGAGCAGCCAAGCCACCTTGTTTGAATACCATTGAGAAGAGAGAAGAACTTATCCCTACTGTTTAAGTCAACAGCGTGCAGTATTAGAGCTGAAAAGTTTTACATATCTGCACATACCTACAAACAATGGATCAGTAAATGAGAGTTTCTGGGTAAGTGATGTTTTTTTTTTTTTTGAAAGGCGAATTTTTTTTAATTAATCTCTGAAATGAAATGGGTAAGCGATGTTGTCTTTTTTGGGTAAGCGACGTTTTCTTTACGGTGATGTCATTCCTCCGCAGGTCAATTGATGTTTGAAATTTCATCTTACAATTGATGTTTGAAATTTCATCTTACACGTAAGGTATAGGGAAAATGTGTAGCTACGTCAAGCTAATTTGCTTTCCTTATGTAACTCTGATATGAAATGGTAGAATTGAAAATTGAGATCTTTTACCACTTCTCTAAGAGTGTCTAGCTTTTATTTCCTAGAATTTTGGCAATAAAATAATTACACTTATTGAATTGAGCCAACTAGAGCTGACAGATGGTCACCAAACATAACTTTATTCCACTTAAATTGTGACTAAAGTTGGAAAATAGAACATATCTATGCTGACATTGCTTTTGGCTCCCCAGAAATCCCTTATTGTGAAGACCGGAACAGTGGAAACCATTATGGTAGTGGAAGCAGAAGGCAAATAGCTGGTTAGGGTTGAAGCCATCAAACTTGCAATTGGCAATGCCACTGTTTTCTTCTTCTACTTTTCTTTTGAGAACAGAGAGGCATTTTCCAGTACTGTGGGAGACCCGAAATCGGAAGCTACAGTTAGTCAACTTTTTGGTTGGTTTGATGGATTTTCCAGTCTGCCTCTGCTTAACTTTCCGGGGTGCTCAATGACCGAAGACTTCTCCATGCTTAACAACAGTGAGGTAGTCTTGTCCTCCTGAGCAGTTGTCCATTTAGTTGCTGAATCTGTGCTTCCATTAAAAAATGGTATTTCAGGCTCTTCAGCTTAGTTTTATCTGCTGAATGCAATTCAGCCGAGGTTTTTTTTAATTTTTTGGCAAATCCATGTGGTTTTTGTTTTTCTCATTGTTGTAGTTCCATTGATTGTCATTTTGCCTTTTGTTTTTCTTGTTCACGGAAAGAAGAGCAATGAGAAGTGTCGAAGCTACCATCATCTCCTTTTTGTGCGAAAGCAAATTTCCAAACTTTTGAGAACGTTTTTTTGGCGTTTCTTGAAGGGTAGGTTGTTTTCGGTATTATTCTTTTGAAATGGTTACGTGAAATGTTGAATAGTTTGATATACATTGGGCTCATTTTCTAACAACTTGAGCATTTGGGATTACCAAACAGAAAGCAATAACAAATACTCCCTCCATCTGAATTTGTTTGCTCAGTATTCCATTTGGGGCTGTCTTAAAATATTTGCTCACTTTCTAAAAATGGCAGCATAGACTAAGCAAACTACAAATTGTGCCCGTCCCAATTTGTTTGCTCATTGCATCCCTGTTCCCATATATTCTTGTTACATGATCTTAGTTGAACTCAGCCTCAAAAATTAGAAGTGATAGAGTCCTCATGCTTACATACTTCATATTTCTTTGGTACTCAAACGATGTTGGACTTCGCATCACATTTGTGGTTGGAGTCGTTAGCTAGTTCATGCATAAATTGATCTGTGGTAGCTGGGGGACAGCTCCTTTTGGTTACACAGAATGCGCAAGGTCTGGGCGGAGCATAGAGTTTTCGATCCTCGCCTATGGGGCTAGGCTGACTAAAGATGCAGACGTCAAACCGACCTCAATGTCCCCAGGCACAAGTTGGCCGTCGCCTAATAGCCTTTGGTTAGAGGACATGAATAATAAAAGAGATACTCCTATAATGAAGTTGTTGAATTACAGTAATGAATAAGTGGTCCGTCCGTCCCTCCGTCACATCACAGAATGACTTTTCTGTGCACAAACTAACGGAGTTGTTGGATTTGGTAAAGAGAATCCAAATTGAAGATAACTACTTCCCATATCACTTCAGCTGACCACTTCATACACGTTTTTTGCGAATCAGCCCCCTGTTTGTTCCAGAGAGGTTTTGTTGGATTAGATGGCAAGTCTTCCCAGTACAGGAATGCACCAATCAAATGCCCAAAAACGCACCACAACAGATTTCGTCTAGTCCCTAATTATTGAGAGTATGGATGAGAATGGTTGGAGACAAACTCAACCTTTGACAGTATATGTACAAAATGATTGCTCTCAAAATGATATTGAAACAGTGGTCCTCATATACCTTCAAAAATCGTTGAGCTAAATGGATGTTTTGGCAGCCTAGAGACCCAAATCAATTTCTATGCATTTCTAGAGACCCAAATCAATTTCTATGCATATTAGCATGCTTACTTCATTTTTAGACACACTACCTAAATGACAAAAATTGATGAAATGTTGAAGGACCAAAAAGAGAAAGAAAGCAAACCCGATTTAGTAGTAGACTAACTCGGGTGGTGAACATCCTCATTGAGATTGGATCCCTGTCGAGATAATTTGACCGGCATGGGATCCCGTGGCCTATCCTCTCCGATGACTATCCTACTCTTACCGTAGGCGTACGGTAACAATTACATCTAAATTCTGGAAATTATTGTAGAATGTGGCTGAGAATGGAGATGGGACGGAGCAATATTACCACACTACGGCAGCTACGGCAAGAACAAAACCCATTTGTTGGACGTGTTTTACAAAATGCTAGCCAGAAGCTTATCTGAATATCCTTCCTGCTTGTTTCTTAACATGTGCACATTCCCTTCAATTTGTGGAATCTTCTCTTGCAAATTCCAATATCCTTGGCAACGACAAAAAACCAAAAAACAGAGAACCAGAAACTAGACAAATACTACTCCACTGTTTTTCGAAAAGCAATAAACCTTGCCCAAAACAGAAAACTATCTACAAAAGAGAACATTATGTGTAGTATGCTTGATATATAACATTTGATATCACACACAACACGAAACAAGAGATAGAATTGATTGGCATGCAGTTTTAGGCACCACCAGTGACACAAGAGAAGAATCTATGGCTCCTAAAGCGGACCAGCTGCTTGGGCTTCATGATCACCATATCCTGATCCCCTGCCGCCGAAAACCCACTTGAATGCTCGCGTAAGGACGTACTGTGTCGAAGGTGGTGGTGCTGGCTGCTAACGCCGGTGGTTCTAGTCTTGATTTCCATCTGGGGTGTTGAGTACTGGTAGTTGAATCCTTGGGGATAGAAATCTGCGATGTTGTAGGCATGAGTGGCGCCGGAGGAGGAGAGACATTTGTATTTCCGGCGAGTCTGGTTCTTCTTAAAGGTCTTGCAGACCAGAGGGATTAGACCTTCCATTTTCTCAACTCTCTCTGCTTCTCCTCTCTTCTCTTCAAAATGAAATATTTGAAGACTTCTTTTGGCTTTTTTAATTGGGTTTTGGTGGGTTTGGAATTTGTCTTTTTGTGTTTGCATTTTCCTCCATCGCATCTTCCTTCTTCAAGATGTGTACTACTTTTTGAAGCATGTACTACACGTCATTTGAATTTCGTTTTTTTTGACTTGGATACAATTCAAAAGAGTCCCTTTCAATTGTAGCACGTTATATTCTTAACCAGGGGTTGGTGGGCGGCGGAGGCTTATGGATTTGCTCTCTCTTAACACCTACGTTCTCAGGTTCAAAACTTGTCATGTGCTATTAAGTCTTCAGGAGCCACTAAAGGTTTGTCTGATCGTTAATTTCAATGTTCGGAATCAATCGAGGTGCGAAGAAGTTGGTCCGAACAATTGGTCATCAAAAGAAAAAAGTGCAATATTCTTTATTGATTGTGTATGTGGATCAGTTTGATTAGCTGATGTTCATTTTATTTGACTCCGTCAAAAGTGTCGGTACGTCCCACCCACTTTGGCATTTCAATTTCAATGCTGCCTAAACTTTCATCAATACAGTTCTTTGAAAAGGGGAAGCTCTGCAGTCATTTTCAAATGGAAAAACAAAGAGTTAGCATAAATATCAAAGGACGAGAATTAATTAAATTATTGCCACGGAAGTCTAATTGTCTTATCGGGGTTTGTTACCTAATCCTCTATTGAAAGCTCTTCCATCAGGCATGCGAATTATGTTGTTTTCCCAGAATAAAAACAGGGATGTGGATGGGTTAGCTTCTGCAATTTTCGACTCGATCCGGGCCAAACTCAGTTCATTGACTTCTGTCAAGTTTTCTCCTATTAATAGGGATCTTTGTGATGAGTGGATACTTGATTCTAGAACTTTAGGCTTAACAATTGTTAATAGGGTCCAGCTTTTGTTTGGTTGTTTCCAATCTGTATAGGTTTGTTTGGTGCTTGTAATGAGTTGTTCAGGGGGATGCTCCGTTGATTTTGTAGCTTTTGCGCGCTTTTGGTGAAATGAAACTACTTCTCCCGCCAAAAAAAAAGAAAAGAGAGAAGCTTCATCAAACATTACTGTAACTAAATAAATAGCAATATATATACATGAAGAAAATATTAGGCGCTCATTTGTTTGGCTGGATATAATCATAATTTAGCCTGGATTAAATAGCCATAGGACATATAATATTACATCACAGATAAATAAGTTTACGGGTTTATTTGTTTGCCCGAACAGTGGCAGTGCGGATGGGCTATATATTTCCTGGTTATGGTCATAACTGGACAAATAGTCAATCCTTATCCAATCTAGCCCTTAATCCAGATTCCAGTTGAATGTCATCATAGCTGTTTAAATACGTTTAGGTAGGAATTAGTGTTCTTGATTAGTTTTTATCTAAAGATATATACAATATCTTTGATGGGCATGGCCTGGTAACTACCTTAGCTAAGATAAGCTCAATAATGTTTTAGTTAGTACGTGACAATCATATACTCCTTATGACATACAATATATATATATATATATATATATATATAATTATGTATTCCGTGTGTGTATGTATAAACGTAAAATAAAGGGAACACCCTCCTCAGTGGCAACGGCAATGGCGATTATGAAGCCGGCTCTCACTTTTAATTTCCTAAACTACCCCTCTAACTACTAAAAAATACTACGGTGAAGAGAAAAAAGCTGTCACCCTAATTTTCTTTCTCCCATCTATTTGACATTCACTTCTCACATTTCATTACAGACTAATCTCAGTTGAAGGCTTCTTCTCTTTTACAAAATGCTAAACATAATTTCCTACCCTATCTGGTGCACTCGATCGATTTTTTATCAGTATCCAATCATAATCATTTTGTGCACAAATGACAAACACATCAAGGCTAAAAAACGAACGGCTTGATTATCGTGATGAACTCCCTAATGTCTCACACGAGAAATTAGACGAGGATGATCGCATGAGGATCTTGATTCTAGATGATATGAGGTTGATGACATAGTCAAGAACGGCAGATCAACAAAAATTATTGTAAGTGAAGAGTTGAGGGAAAAGAACAACCTTCTCCTCTCCTTACTAGCTCTCACCTATAGGAATTCCAAAGGGATATGCTCTCTCTCTCTCTCTCTCTCTCTCTCTCTCTCTCTCTCTCTCTCTCTCTCTCACACACACACACACACACACACATACACATAACTTAAAGTCCCTGCTGCTATTCTTTAAACCATTCATTGCAGAAAGCAAAAGTAGGATTCGAAGCGCTACAAGCCTACAACTATCTCTCACTCCTCTGTTTTCTTCCTAAAATGGATGAGCAATCAATATATGAAAAAATACTTGAAAAGTTAAGTATTATGTGTGCGTGTGTGTGTGCACGTATTACGTAGTTTTCAGAGATACACCATTATGCCTTGCGGCATAACATGAACTGATCAAGTTGCAGGTGCGTAGGATTGCATCAATATATTTCCGCCTGATTTCCCTCAACTATTTTGATATATAGTGGTACATGTATACTATACACTGATCTTAATGCAGCTAATCCGCTATTTCTATCGGGACTTCATATGAGTTACTGTTTAATGTGGCTGCTTGTATGAGCTTAGGCAAATGGTTGGGACACATATATCTAAATCAGAGATACGTTTGGAGCCGTTTGATATGTGCACTACAGAGCATGCATCTTATGGGGTCCATGTACATTGGACGACTCTAAACACATCTGCTCTATAACCGTGTCATTTCTCATGACTCCAAGGGAGGAGTAGAAGGGGAACTTCATGCACAAGAAAATTAACTACCCTCTCATGGAGTAATCAAATAAAATGACCCTCACAATAGAGAAGGCCGACAATCCCATATTAAAGTTGTTCGAGCTTGTCCCGTAGTGGTTAATTATAACCTCCCAAACTTGTATATAAGCCTGGACAGCTTCTCCCCTCATTGCCAACTGGTGACAGTTATACAATATGATTCCATAAGTAAAGGATCCTTGGAAATCCTGAAACACATCTGGTCTGGTGTGGAGTTTTAAAGCATGTATACTCACTAATGAATTACCCCCTTTATTTTGATGGATCGCTCGTACCTGCCCTTCATCTCTGCCCTGGACAATGGCTATGTTGTAGCTATGGTGCACTGAATGCCAAGATAAAATTATCAACTCGTCAATGTATCAAATCACTGGTACCTAGTAAAATCAAGCAACAATCCAGTTCTTCATGAACTTAATTTGCCCACCTCGGGGATGATGCAGCCATAGATCAGCATGCAACTTGATCAGTGAGACCTCATTAATTACTCAACAAGATGCCAATAACCAACAATTCTCCCATTGTACTAGATAATAACTGGATTCGTAAGGGATTTTGTGCAAATGTAGACTCACCAAAGGAAAAGAATTTGGTACTTAGTATGTACTAGATACAATATGAAATTTACACATCACTCAAGGGACATGAAAATTTCAAGCCCGGTAGCATAATACAAGTGTTGTGGACAAAATCTGTTTGTTGGATTAAAATACCATCCGCATATCACCATATGGGAGCTAATTAGATTGTTGGGTTCTGTATATGGTACTTCCCAAACTTGTTAAGTTCTAATGGTCTGCTCAAGACGGGTGGTTTCAAGTCATCCTCCTTTGATATAAATCTTTGTTCTATATCATAAAGATCTTACTAAAACGGATTAGATATTGTTAGCAGATGAAAGTCAAGCTCCACTAAATGGAAGTAGGAATTACTAATTGAACCATCAGAAAGCATTGTGACCAGACAACATAATGTTGTCCACAAAAAAACTAGCTTAGATGTAATCGAAAATTTACGTAATTAAGAAAATCTACCTGCAGGTATATATCCCATTTAGATAATGCTTTTTCGCTGTGAACATGAAGTGCCTTTGGAACCTCAGGTTGATTGAAGTAGACAACGGACAACTGAATGCTTCTCGGTGCATGGATGGTATGTCCGTCCAATGTGACCAACCATCTATAGAAGATCAAATCAACAATCCAAGTAAAAATTTCAAAAACTTAGTTGCCTAAAGAGAAACTGTCTTCTAGGAAAAGGAGTCCAACTTTAATTGTATGGAAAATGTTTATGTAAGTCTCCTTCGCTTTAATAACCTCGAGCGTGCAACTGAATAACCATGGTGCCATTGAAATAAAGCTAGCTTGTGGAATTGAATATAGGCATCAAATGTGATTAAGCCTTGAATGCATAGAGTTCTCATTCCTAAGGACACAAATAACAGGACCATATTTCTTCTTTATGCTTCTTTCATTCTTCTAGAGTAAAATGGTATATAGGAAGTACCGGGGCTCATATACAAATCTAGATGGAGAAATAAACATGAGTTTTATAACATATATATATGTCAAGGCATAACTAAAATTTCAGTGGCCTCTTTACCTCCACCACTGTGAACATGTTATACATAACGTGGAAGGTGTTTATAGGAAAGAACAGGTCTAAAGATTAGACAAAACGTTTTGCAAAGAAATATCTAATATACATCAATTTGAAATATTTTATAACAGGTAGGGGTGCCCAAATGTTATTGGAACCGACCAACTAGCCTACCATTAGGATTTTCCAAGAACCACAGTATGCTGGGAAAGCAAAGAACTTGTGAACACGAAAATATTCGTTCATGCACAACATATAGGAAGAGGGAGTTATTCTTCTAACTAATTCGATTGGTATGTTCAGTGTGTCCGTACTTACGCGCCATCTTCTGTTGCTGACTTGACAAGCTAGAAGTAGCAGGGCACAGAGGAGTGAGGATGCTATATGGATCAATTTATCCATGTTCCTCAGAAGCCATATCCAGAGCCTTATCAAACTGCCCAGAGGGATGGATAAATGACAGGGAATCGCATAAAAGATTCAACTGCTTATATGACTTGTCAGAAATCATACCAGCTGACCACATAGACTCGAACAAGCCTCAAATGGTCATGATAATCATCCGTTAAAGCATTTCCAACCTGCGTTACATATTCCATTTTACTTTTCAAAGTTGCTTCATGAGGACAAACTCAGGAAAATTTTAAGAACATCACATACCATGTATCCCTTCAAGCTTGTTGTCTTTTCATTTCCTGCTGAGTTGTACCTTGATATGGCTTGGCTTACTGTGGAACATGGTGTCCTGGAAAAGTGGAAAGGGAAAGCATGATCCAATGAAATAAGAATGTAGGAGTGTGCGAAAAAATCAAACCACTTTTGGCTTGGGTTATACGTCATCGTTCAAATACCCCCTTTTTCTCGTGTTCACTTTCCTTTATTTTCTCTTCTTGTAATTTTGTGCAAATAATCCAAGTGAAAAAATAAAGTAATGCAGCCGAAGAGCCCAATTCATTGACAGCTGACTCAACTACAAATGAAAGCTTCAGAACTATATCATCTATGTTATCAATTGAATATCTCACCGCAGATTTCACCACAGTTCAATTGAAACCTCAAGCCACTTCAACTTTCAGTGCACGAATTTAGCACATAGTTCCTTTAGCAACCTATTGCTCAACCTACAGATCTTGAACTTATGCAGTATTCATCAGGCCCATAGATCATAAGAGAGCAGATCATATTCACTACTTATGCTGCCATGTTTTGTTATATATGAGAACGAGAAATTATTGGAGTGGATATGAAAGGAAAGCCTTTGAACTTCATGCCATCAGTTTGAGCATCTTCAAATCAACTTTTGCATCACCTCCCTCAAAGGTAAATGATTTCCACACTCCATCATTTCATGAATGCACTCCCTTTTCAGTTTTTAGTACATGAAATTACCTAAAAGTCTTTCAAATAAACACTTATGCATCAAAAGATATACTTTTACATAACTGCAAGCGAGAGAGAGAGAGAGAGAGAGAGAGAGAGAGAGAGACAGAGAGAGTACATTCATCAAATAAACTACCAGGTAATTATCCCAATTCCTTTTATTCTTGGTAATCCTTGAGTTGATGATTTCTTGAAGAAACATTGCAAATGCAAGTTTTTTGACTGGGTTGATCGTCCAACTTGCACGAGAGGAAGGGATTTTTGGCAACCATGTTATCAAGTTGCTGAGGATGGCAGAGGGTGAAAATGCAGAAATGAAAAAACAGCTTGCTAAGATGGACGAGGAAAAAATGCAGACTTCAAGATGTCTAGTGGAATTGAATCCTTGATGAACCTTGTGCAAAAGCTTAATGGAGAGGTGCAACAAATGTCCACTCACAACCAACTTGCAATCGAAAGAACTGAGGAGTTGGTGAATTTGTTGACATTTTCCCGCCGGAAAGAATGACACTTGGAGCTGGTTGTATTGGCGTTGCTTCTCATTTGTATTGCTTTGTTTTCTAAGTATTGTAATGTGGTTCCAAATGGCAAATTCCAAATTTCCATGAGAATGGCACCTATGTACTAAGAATGCTTTGGACCAATCTGTAATGTGTTTTTATATGAATGAAATGAGAATGCCATTCCAAGCATAACACCCTTTCAAACATAATGCGCCACAACGTCTCCATTAACAGAAGCAAAACAAGGCATAAATGCACTAACAAAACAATAGCCAAGCAGAACAAGCATAACTGAACGTGTAACTGAACTGCATTAACATAACAAGGCATAACATACTGCATTAACAGAACAACCCAGATTAACAGGTTCAGCCATAACAAGGCATTACACTAGGGCCATAACAGTACCACAAGCATCTGTAGCCGTGCCAAAAGCAAAAGAAGGCACCATAAAGCTGCTCTCACCAAATGAAGACATAACAGTAGCAAAAGATGGCTCCTCAGCCATAACAGCAGCAAAAGATGGCTCCTCAGTCATAACAGTACCAAAAAAGCTTAATTAATCAGCCATTACAAAAGCATACGCGGTCAAAAAACACTTAATGAGGCCTTACAAAAGCATACTCAACCATAACAGTAAACAAAAGGCTTAATTAGCTGCCCTTCCTCTTGTTGCTGCCCCACCTCTTGTTGCTGCAACTAAATTAAATTTTCATACATCTTCCAGAATTCACAACCCCTAAGTACATTGCCAGAACAATATGCATAGCTTATGCTCTCCTATTGGTTAGTAAAGCCACTGCGATTATCCCATGTCATTACAATTACGCCACTGAAATTTACCACCCTGGACAGCAATGAAAAAAAGAGAGAAGAAATAGGTCATTGGCATGGTACCGATGGTATTCCTTATCTTGCAATCAAAATGAATACCACTCCAAGCATCAGTAAAGATACTATTAGCGCAATTCCTTTCTTTGCAAAAAACTGCAAATTCAGTTGCGTGCTTGTGGCTAATCCTTAAAAAGATTCTTCATCTAAATACTTAACATTCAGAGAAAGGACTGCAGATTCATTCACAAGAACAACATGAACAGAGGGGAAAAAAACTAGGTCCATAATACTACATGTTACTGAAGATCACAATATGAGCGAGTCCTGAAGAGGAAGTCTCCATACCACAAATGAAAAAGACCATGTTGACTAGAGGGACCATGAACTTACAAGTTAAAACATAGTAAGAAATGAGAAGTTGACAGCTACAAATCAAACAACTGGTTTTTGTAACACAACGTCCAATCTGAATCTGCTGAAGCAAATAGTCCACCTCCGTCAATGCATATGGACTCTGCACAAGGATTTGGTCGCTGCTCAGGAAACTTTTCTTTTGGTTCTCCATCAGATTTTGGTTCATGTCCAAAAACATGAGAAGAGCCAAAACCATCGCCATGAACTGCAGCACTCCCTGCATTAACAGTGAGCTCATGATTTGGACTGCATTTCAACTTGCCATAAGTGCAATCAATCGCATCATTCTCATCATCTGACAAACATCTGCAGCAATCAAACTCATCCATCTCAAAAATCCGACTCACCAGTCCTTCCCTCCATGATATCCTCATATGAGACTGGGACATATCACCTAAACTAGAATTGGAGGTGCAGGAAGCACGTTTATCCCATGTTTTTGCGTATCGTGTAAGGTCAATGGAATTGGTGGGTGAAATCAAGTCAGAGATCTGGAAATTTAAACCAGGTGAGTCCCAGATTGATGTCTGGGCCTTGGGGGATAAGCTTGCCCTCAAAAGAGCCTCTTCCAATGAATCAATTCCAGATCCTAAATCATGGTTTTGTCGATGATGTGAATTTAACCAAGACAATCTGACATGCCTATCTGAGCTCAAATCAGACTGTGGGGTTTGAATCACGTTCCCATTACCCAAAGAGTCAACGGAGAATGGAGAATCTTCCCTGGCAAGATCGTATCTGTGTTTTCTCTTCTCTCGTGAGATAAGAGCCTCACGATTGGGTGTACCATGATACGCGGGGCTTCTACTGGGAGAAAGCAAAGTAATTCCGGCTCTTCTCCTACTACTTGCAGAAGTAGAACTACTATTTTCAAGACCCTTGCAAGGAAGTCTGTGTCCTGATGAAGGTGAAGAGATACATTGCAGAGCGGTAGACCCAAACAATTTTCGAAGACGGGGCAATCCATTTTCAACATCACTCTTTTGATCCTCATCACACGGAGACAAGAGCCAATGCATTGAAGCTTCAGTGGGCAAAGGAACCAACGACGCCCTAGGTTTACTACAGATTTCTACATCATCACAATTGTCAAAAATATTAGCTTTAGCAAAGTTAGAATCAGTTTCCCCCACGGTTAGGATCCCTTTAGCTCTGCATTTTCTCCTGTCAGTCACTCCAGACACAATATGTCCGGCACCATAACAAGCAGGTGTTGCTGCTGCCGACACCAGCAGCATAGACGGTGGCCCGCATTGAATCTCTGGAGACACTGAGGCCTGAACAGGGGGCGTTTTCGTTCTATTAGTATCAGTCTTGGTGTTCGAATCCTCTTCCACAAGCTCATCATCAAACGCACGTACCAAACCAGACCCACATTCTAATTTACCAACTGGAGTAGAATTTTCAACAAAAACGCTCGAATCGGGTAGTTGTAGGATGTTAGGGGACTCACCTGATTCATCAACCGTTGGTTCTTGGGCAGCTTCTGAACTGGGTTTCTTCTTCCCATTCTGCAAAAAATGAGGGGGTTTGGTTAGTTTTTTCTCTTTTGCTGATTTGGGTTTTGGGCCATTTTCCTTGAGGGGTTTGGTAGATCTGAAAGAGAAAGATGGGTTTGAAGGCTTGGCATTTGGGGCTGATTTGGGAGTGGTTTTGTTGGGTTTGGATCTACCGAGAGGGGTTCTTTTAGAAGCAGATGAAGTGGGTAACAAGAAACGAAGACAACCTCTGGAGACCTCAACGACGGACATAGACGAAGACGAAGACGAAGCAATAGAGCAAGTGCTTCTTCTGCCGCAGTCAATGCCGTTGAGATCCCTCAATGGACTCCTTGGGCTCTTCTTATTCTTCTTCTTCTCATTCTTGCTCTTCGACGAAGACGATGATAACTGTCGATTCAACATTTCAGAACGGTAACCAGCAGAGCAGTGAGAGAGGGGTCCAGATCGGAGGAAAAGTCTCCACTTTACGTACCGTTATCTTCCTCTCTTTTCATAGGCAAACCGAGAAATGATTTGAAATTTCTTCTTTTGGAGTTTCAAAGGAGGGGGACCAGTCTTTTACATTGGGCACCTCGATTTTATCAACCTTTTTCCCTGGACTCCCCTGCAGTAGTATGTGTGGAGCCCACATATATGTGAGAGATTGTGTAAATTATTGTATTTAGATCATTGCATGAATATCATTGTTGCATTTTTTCTTTCATCCCATAGGCCATCTCGAGAAAAAGAACTAACAGTCCGAATGGATTTGGGATGAGTTTTTGGGGCATTATTTATAGAACGGAATAAGATAGTAACATACTATATTTTTTTTTACAGAGAGTGAGCCTCCACATTAATGTGACTTCTATGAAATGAGATAAAAAATAGCTAGTTCGAATGAAGTTTTAAAAAATGGGATAAAATAATACTCAACTTTGTTTGGATGAGAGATAAAATGAGAAATAAAATTGTTTTGAGAATGATTTTTTTTCATCTTTATTCAGATTATTTGGTATTTGTTAGTTTTGCTTAATGTTTGGTGACTTATTAGTTTGTGTTGATGAGAGAATCGAACGCTTGAGTTGGAAAAACTCACAGGAGACGAAGGAGTCGGTTGGACAGTGGCAACGGTGGAGGTCGGACAGGCACCGGTTTCGTGGGCGCGGGGGTCGTTTGGGGGCGCGGTGGGTGAGAGGAAGAGAAGTTGGTGGTGCGGCAACGTTGGTGCTGTACAGAATCGAAAATTTTAATCGGAACCCAAAATTTTTTTAAAAAACCGACAACAAATAGGTCACAAAACTGTCTTTTTTAAACTTAATTTTTCCTTTTAAAGAAAAAGAGTTTCGATCACTGAGTTACAAAAATTTAACGTAAAATTAAAAAATACAAAAAAAAAAAAGACAGAATAAGGTCATTCCCCTACTTTTTGATCCAAACCCAACCGAAATGCAAAATTCTTTTCACTCTGTACAGTCAAAAAATGAGTAATTCACGATAAGCTATGTAAAATGAGGAATTCACTTCTGTACGGTGAACATGGAATTGTGACTCCTTTGCATTGAGAAAACTACAAAGTTTCTATTAGAATAAGATTGTGGAAAAACAAAGATTAGTTATATGGTAAAAAATAGTGAAAATGTTACCAATGGGTAAGTTCTGACTTGGACAAAGGTTGGTAGGGCTTCGGAGGAACTTTATACAGAGTACTATTTATATTATAAAACAAAACGAATTTTTGTCTACTCATACAAACATGAGCACCTAAACATTAGGATTCTCTTTTACTTGAATCCTAAATGTTTCATTCTAGTAACAATTACACAGAAAGGATGATTTTTTCATAATTTTTTGTGTGTTTAGTTGCCAAAAATATCGTGGAACCTAGAGCTTCAACTTTCTTGTTGAGAAACACTCTTCTGCAAAAATAAATCTTACCAAAAGAAATGAATTATAATAAAATTTACTTTTCATCTAATAAACTAAGGATGGCGGGCTTGATTAGTGTTGATGTGGAACAAAAGTACATTGTTGAAGGAGACGCTCAGCGAATTATCAAAATATTGCAAGAATGCCATGGAATTAAAATTATGTTGCAATAGCAAAATAAGGCCATCTCCAATCATGGAATTAAAATTGTGCAATTTTATGACACATAAGTGTTAAAAGTGAGTCCATTTGTTGTGTTATATAACTAGTACAATTTAACTTAGTGTGACAGATAATTGTTCTCCCAATAGTGTAGTTAAATATATACTAGGGAGAGAGATTGTAGAGACCCATGTATTGTGTTATATTAACATTCTTGGTTCATCAAAGTCACAGAGACCCGTAAAACAAGGCAGATTTCGCCTTCTCAATTCATCGACATTTACCTGTTCCATCTCCCAAATCTCTTATGAGAAGATGTATGTAGTAACTTCAAATATGATTCTCCCTCCCTCCCTCTATCTTCATTGGGTGAATTAACTGTACCATAACATGTAACCACCAAGTTAGAAAATGTTAACTTGAAAATGCCCTTAACAACAATATTGGAGGCTCAAACAAAGGTATTTTGCGATTAACTAATAATATCTGACCTTAATATGCCATTCAGGGGCCGATTGGATGTGGTAAAAGAGAGGGGATGAGTTATGTGGAGGGATGATGAGGTGGAACCCACTATTATCTTGTATTGTTTTTGGTTGGCCTTTGACATATCTATAATTAATTAAGACGGATGAGGCACTCCTCATCCTCCCTCCTTTAACATTTCAACTACAAAGGCTGTGTTTGTTTTTCATTTCAGTTTGTTTTAGTTTTGTTTTCTAATTATTATCATGTTTTCTCCTTCAAATCGTTACTCTATTTATCCAATTATTATTTTCTTATCTCTCTCTATATCTCTCCAATCATTATCTATATTTTCTATCATTACCTTATTTTTCTCTCTACCGACTACCAAAACTAAACTGCTTACCAAATCATTTTAATCCAAACCTACCCGAATTCGTATGAAACTTTACGAAGGAATAAAGTGGTGACAAGCTGAATGTGAGTGAAAATCTTTTTTTTACACTTTTTTATTTTCGCACGCACACACGAGAGCTGTTACGCCTCTTACCCCCCCCCCCCCCCCCCCCCCCCCCCCCCGCGCGCGCGTTAGGGTGGTCTAACACCAGATTGTGGTATTTCCTGTTTTATAAAATTATAAATGCTAATAACTTTATTTCACCTATTTTTTAATAAATTTTATATTTTTAAAATCCACTCAACAAAACCTATGAAATAGGCCTAATATTGATGGTGAAATAATTTAAAACGGAAAAACTTGTGGTAATTTAAACTGTCTAAAAATGTTGAAAAATTAAGTGTTCTAAATTTCAATCCGTTTGAACCGGTGGAAAGATTTTAGTTTTCTGATCATTTTATCTTAAATGGTCATAATTAAATTTTGACTATAAGGCTCTCGTTGATTAACCCTAAGAAAGTCGTAGAATCAAATATTTTTTAGGGTTAATCAACGAGAGCTCTAAAGTCAAAATTTAATTATGACCATTTAAAATAAAATTATCAGAAAAATAAAATCTTTCCACCGGATCAAACGGATTGAAATTTGGAACACTTAATTTTGTTACCATATTTTTTAATATATAAATGTCTGAACACGTTGAAATCACGTATTTTTTTAAATAAATTTTGTATAATAAAAATAAGTAACAAATATGTATAATAACAACAGTAATAACTAACCTGATCAGTCGTACATTCGACTGTGTAATCACGTCCAACGTAGGAGCTGCTCTCCCCACAAGGAACATCATTCGTAACATCGTTCCCAACTAATCAACTATCCGAAAATAAAAAATTGTACTGATCCATAATTTTTTTTATGAATTACGAAAATGAAATGAAAGTTGAGGAAAATTGTGAGGATGTTATTACTCAAATTGATTTCAATCTCAATGTATGCAGTACACCATCATCAGATTATATAGCCAAGGGAAATGTTCAAACTATAGGCAAATTGCTCTGCTCTGATCTGCAGCTGCTCTAAATTTGCAGCTGCTCTGCAAGTTGATAAGGTGCTTAACCATAGGCAAGTTGATAAGGCGCTCATCTCTAAATTTTTTTCCTTTACAGGATAACTGATTACTCCCAATGTAATGTTTAGTCATCAAGCCTCAATTCACCGGACTCAGGGGGGCTGCTCTCCCCCTTGGGGGAGCAGCGTGCTGCTGCCCCCGTTTTTCGGGCCCGTCCCGGTCTCGCTCCGATGATCCGAATCGTTCACTTTGTAGAGCTCGTCAAGTAGAACGACTATGCAAAAAATCAGCTTAATTGGATATCATTAAGTGCCTGATCGGAGCCTATATAACTCTTGGTCCATTGGGAATAATGGATTTGATCCAGTGTTTTGGATCCATTCTTTTCAAAGTAAAAAGGCTCCGATCAAGCACTTAATGATATTCAATTAAGCTGATTTTTTGCATAGTCGTTCTACTCGACGAGCTCTACAAAGTGAACGATTCGGATCATCGGAGCGAGATCGGGACGGACCCGAAAAACGGGGGCAGCAGCACGCTGCTCCCCCAAGGGGGAGAGCAGCCCCCCTGAGTCCCAATTCACCTATGTGCTCCACGTTCAAAATTCTTCAAGGCTCACATGCACACAAAAGCACCACATGTACTATAAGGCACCAATTGCCTCTCTTTTTTCTTTTCTTTTTTTTTGTTTCAACCAGTGGAAGGATTTTAATTTTTGATCATTTTATCATAAAATGGTCGTAACTAAAATGATCAAGACGTTGAGTAGATTTAAAAAAATATAAAGTTTATTAAAAAAAATTAGGTGAAAAGGAGTTATTAATATTTAAAATTGGCAAAAGCTACGGACAACCCAGTGGGCAGCCGAAGGTAAGCACCACGCGCGGAAATTCTGACATTAAGGCAGTCCCTTTGTTGGTACAATCTCCACTTCTTGCAGGAACATTGAATGCTAAGAGTAATTTACAAAAATAACCCCAACAACTTTTCCTTAGTAGTACGTGCTCGTGCAAGACAAGAACAAAAACTTGAGTTTTTCTAAAAAAATCAATTTGATACCCACTCCGTGTCAGTGTAAATGTTTCCCACGAGAATTCTTGTATTTTTAAACCTCTTAAAAATAAATTCCTATATATTACTTCTTTTGTCCGGATTCAATAGTTATTTTTTAGAGTTCGTGCAATTTTTCAATCGATTATATCTTCCAATTTATATTGTTTTATGTAATTTCAAAAATATTGTATTATAAAATTAATCGAGATCTATCAAACAAAATCGATATTTGATATGAAATTCATTACGGATTCAAAGATATTTTAATTTTTGATCTATCAGACAATTAAAGCCGAACGGAGGGAGTAGTATTTATTTTAATTTTTTACACCAAATTAAAGTACTCAATGCAAAAATTTCCATATGGAACAGAGGGAGTATTTTGTTTTGTTCCTTTTTCAATGACCAGAAGCATCTATTTAAAGGCTTAAAATTGTGGGCCAGGCATTTATTTAGGGATGAAGGGAGATTTTTTTTTTTTTTGCATTTCTTGGTTTTATGTCAAACTTTTGTTAATTATCAATGAGATGGTTATGATTGGACTGTTTTATTCTGTGTTTGGATAAGTTTTTGATAAATTTTGATGCTGTGTTTGGATGAATTTTTGAGAATTTTTTTTATGAGAATAATGATTAGAAGTAAGGATAATGAGTGAAGAGAGATAGAGAAAAAAATAAGAATAATAATAAAAGATAGGGGTAATAAAATTTTTTTTAGTTAGAATTTTTTTTTCCAAATCTTGATCCAAAGAAGGCGTAAATTTTTTTTAAAAAAGGAAAGAACGAAAAGTTTACTAGGGAGAGAGAACTATTTGAAGGGTAGTCTTGCCCTTTGAAAAAGTTAAAAGACACTCTGACAATTTAAAAGCTGCATTTGTAAAGTATTCCTGTAGCAGTAGACTTTTGGATGGATGAAAAGACTTGATTTGATGGAAAAAACAACTTTAATCCTTAATTTTGAGCGCCCACTGGGCGGTAAATAGCAAAACCCTTTAAAATTTTATAAAAAAAAATCAAGAGAGGGAGCACGTGGCACTGTGGCAGGGCGGGTTGGGGGGTAAAAGGGTAAGGTGACTGCCGTGTCGGGGAGGAAGGGTTGGGTTGCGATTAGTAACGATCTTTCCAGTCTCCCTCTCTCACACAGCCACATCCCATCTGTCTCAGTCTGTCTCTCTCTCTCTCTCCCCTTCTCCTTCAAAATACAACACCCATTCTCTCTCTCCACCACCGGAGCCACCAAACGCCGGAACCGCACCAACAAGTTCCCTTCCTCTCACCCACCGACACCCACCCCCACTCCAAACGACCCCCACGCCCACGAAACCGGTGCCTGTCCGACCTCCACCGTTGCCGCTGTCCAACCGACTCCTTCTTCTCCTGTGAGTTTTTCCAACTCAAGCATTCGATTTTTTCCTAAATACTCATATTCCACAAACCCCCACCCCCCACCCATGATTCCTGCACACACCTCACGATTCTTGCGCTTTCCCCCCATGATTTCTGCACACACCCCATGGAATCTAGGGAGGGCTGGCACCAGCTGTGGGACGCTGATTTTACCCAAATATCCGTATACTAAGGGATGAAAAACCAGGAGAAGAAGAAGGAAATTTGGGGCACAGAGGGAAAACAATGAAAGTCCAAAACCACTAAAGTAATTTGGAAAATTGCTTGCACAGAGTAGTCGCAGAACCTATGGATTGACACCAACATCCCTATTCAACCGCAAGGTGGAGTGGTGACTCAAAAACAAGGCACAAGAGGGTGTTTTGGGAAGAACCTTAAAATGGTGGCTTACGCAACCTAAACAAACCAATCTTCTTTAGAGACCAAGGGTAGAAAACACCGTTAGCGACACTCTGGCCGGGGTTCTTCGACCGGAATGTCCCCTGAAGGTCAAGTTAGTTTCCACTCAAGGCCAATCTATCAACGAGTCCTTGTTACTTTTGTTTGAACTTGCTAAGAATGTGCACTGATCAAAAAGGGAAAAAAGTTATGGACAAGTCACGCTTGTCCGAGAACTCACAAGAGTATAGAAAGCAATTAGTTTTCTTACAGTCCTTTGATCGATATTTCTCACATGCCTTGTGTTTTCTTTGCTTCTGGTATTATAGCCGAATGGGCTTACTGCCCTAAGACTAGTTACCTTCTTTTAACCATGTGGGATCTCCGTCTGTCTTATATCACAAGTTCACAAACTACTGTTATACAGAATTTTTTTACAAAATTCAACTTATTCAGCTTTCAATAATTAATTGGTTTGTCACAATTGAATTTGGGATTTTGGTACATTTTTTAATATTTTCTTTTTCATTTCTTCTACTATATCAAACTGCAAGCAGGCAATGGGTATCGACAGTGTGAGAGTTGGTTATATTATGAAGCCATCTCGTGAAGAAGATTTTGCAAAGGTAAGCACTCCAATGTAACATGAGAGACAAATATTGTTGCCCAAAAAAGGTAGAATGCAAAAACAAGTATAGTGGGGCCACTGTTTCAGTGGTATTCTAAGAGTAGCCACTTTGTGCATATTGCCAAAGGTTAGGTCTGTCTCTAATCCTCCCTTGCCCATACCCCAATGATTTGGGACTGCGTGGGTTCTGTTATTGTTGTTGTATATGAAGAAACGAGAAAGGTTGATGGCTCTAAATACACAATGGTTTTATCACATTATATACATTTTTTGTGCTTGATACTCTCGTTGACTGAAAAATCCTGCATGGCCCAGTATAGGGTCTAACTGCCATACTTTTGTTTTGTACCCTTCGAAATGTAGTTGATTGGTTCAGTTTACTTCATTCGACCATAAATGTGATTTAGGTTGACGGAGATTCTGGAGAACTACGGAGTTCCGTGGTCTCATGTGGCCACAAGCCACAACACACTTGATTATGGTGTAAGTTTTACATTCCATGTAAACCAAACCAAACCAAACAGAGCCTTATGTCCCAATCAATTGGGGTCGGCTACATGAATCATTTTTCTCCATTGAGCTCTGTCAAGGGCCACTTGTTCACCCAAACCTATTAGACTCGTATCTTTGCTCACAACAGCATCTAATGTCAATTTAGGTCTTCCCCTTCCCATAGCGTTACCTGATATTTTTATTGTTGTAGAAGGTAAATGTTTTTTATTTGAATTGTGGCAGAGAGGTGCATTCCCCAATTATCCTACTCCAAATGGGTTGATATTTATACCCATTACATTTGAGCTTCCTATGTCATCTCAGTTACAAGAAATTGATGTAGTTCTCCATAAAGCAACTGATGAGATTGTTTCCGTGGGAATGAGCTCTTCTTCAGAATTCTTTGACCAAATAACTTACACAAAGGGTATGCAGGAATTGGAAAGGTAATTTTAAACTATGCTCCGTAGAATCCTACTTGATTGTTATAAGTTAACAGAAAGTTTGTTTTTTTTTTATTGGCAAAGTTAACAGAAACCATTCTATTCTTTGCAAGTTGCAATGCTATCAGCCAACATATAGTGTAATGTCTTCCTTTTTGGGAATTACAGAATGGATGTCAATGGTACTATGGTAGCACCTTGTTGAGTCTTGTTTTCGGATATTTTAGACTTTTTCTATTTTCCAGAATTTTTTTGTCTAATTGGTAGCTGTCCAACCAGATGAGCATAATGTAGCAATATTGGCTATTTTATGTGAATGGGAAAAAGTAGGCTTTTGAGAGTTAATTGAACGAGTTTAATGTTTGTTTCACGAATTCTTTCTTACTATGTTTTGCTTCTTGTTCAGGTACATCGAACATCACCCAGATATCTGTATAGTTGACCCGCTTAACAACATTTATCCTGTATTGGATCGATTAAAAATCCAACGGATTCTGCTTGGTTTGGAAAATCTCAATGTGGAAGGTCGCTGTAAAATCAGGGCTCCCCGTTTTCTCAAGGTTTTATTTTGTCAGGATGGCTTAAATTTTATGATCATACGTAATGCTGGAAGTTGATATAAGCAACTTAGAGATTTACCATTTTTGTTTATTTATGGGTAAGGATTTTTATTAGCAGTTCAATATCTTTCTCTGTACTGATACTTCTATTGGGAATCCAGACTGTGCTGTTAAGTTGAAATTTGGAGTGCTAGAACCCTTTTCTTATGGTTGTTGCTTCCTCAATTCTTGATGCAACACTTCATTTAGAGTTGCGTATTCTGGAGGATTCAATTGTGGACTGGGTGAAGGAAGGGTAGCAAGTGAAATTCATTTCCTTTCTCTTGCTTGTTTTTGTGGTATAGACGGAGCCAAAAACTCTTATTTGACTTGAGCTTGTATCAACAAAGTGGAGGCATTTGAAATATCGTCGTCTCTTTAAAGTTATGGATCAATCCTTGTTTGTCTGGGGAAAAGTTGAAAAGAGAACTGATTCCTTTGTAGCTGATAAAAAAAGTGATTACTCTGTAGGTGTCACTGAGTAGATGGGGAAATACTAACTCTTTCGATATCCATACCTCGGGCTATTTCGGATTTTTTAAATTTTTTTTGCAAACTAAAACGATATTTTGTTTTTATCTTTGTTTTATGTCTGGACTTAGGGTTTGGTTGTCTTTTTATCTTGAAATTTCTTTGCCTAGTCCTGTAGACCTAAGTTTATTGTCCATTCAATTGCAAGTTCATACCATCAGGGTTGTAGCCCAGTTGGCACGGGTGATGGGGCTTAAGTGCCTCTCCCTCCACGTGCACTCGGGTTCGAGCCCCTCCAGTTGCAAAAAAAAAAAAAAAAGAAGAGCTGGAGGGACACGTGGAGGGCCCTGTACCAGCTGTGTGCCTAGGTGGTGCTGTGGTGACGGTCTGTCCTCACGGACAGTAGCTATGGCTCGAACCGGACATTCCACAGCTGGTCGGGAGCCCCTATGGTCATGCCCAAGGGGGGTTGCTACGCCGGTCGCCCCCTCCTACCCTTTTTGTTTATCAAAAAAAAAAATTGCAAGTTCATTCTTGGAACACGACTCAGTAGCAATAAAACCCTGAGGACTAACTTTAGCTTCGACTTAAATTCTTTTATTGTTGTATGGTTGGTCCTTGGGTCCCTTCTTGCCAATAACTTCTATTCTTCTATTATAGCCTGCATTATAGTTCAATTGGGGCATAGAGAATCTAGTACCTTCCATACCCATATACTTAAATTGGCAGCTTGGGTGGTGTGCAGGTTGACAATTTCGAGGAACCAAATCTGGTGCAGAGGCTAGCAGAAGCTAAGCTAACTCCACCGAGTATCGTGAAACCTCAAGTTGCTTGTGGTGTAGCTGATGCTCACAGTATGGTAATCATCTATCTACTTGCAATGAGTTCTTAGTTCCAGTAGTCGGATGGTATGAACTTTTGTGGTGGTGTTGGTTGAACTTGAACTAGTTGGGTATCTGAAATTGCACAAACGTGTTCTTTCCTTCAGCACTAATATTACTTTCTAACCTTTCGGCTCTTAAATCTTGTTGAGCCGACAGATATTTTGATATTGGTATTATGGTTACAATTTTTTTGTGTACTTTCTTCTTTGACCGAATTTCCCCTAATATTTTGAGTGTTGGAATTCTTGTATTCGGATAAACAAAATTGCACCGGGACTTAGCAGGTAAATCTTATTCCAAGATTGATGAGCTTCAAATATGCATGTGTAATTCCCCGTAATATTGGCTTAGGATTGGTGATCTGTCCTCTTGGCAAGGATGTTTCTAAGCCTCACCTGGATGCCATTTTAACACCCAGGAAAAGAGAACATAGGTGTCTTCTGAGACAGATTTTTGTTTTTACCTTCCACAATAAAGGTTTTTGACCTTTCACATCACCCAACAGATAGATGTGTTTCAGGAATATTTTGCCACGTTGGAATTCGGGCCAAGCAAGAGAGATAATCTCCATTGGAGAAGAGCAAGGAGAAGATTTCTTAAAACACTAGGAACTTTATGGAGTTCTTTTCCAAATTCAGTTTGTAATTGGTCACCAGTATCATTCTAACAAGTAAATACTATTTTTTACCGTGTGCTACTTCTGGTAAAAGTTGTAAACATGGGTGTGCCTGATTAAATTCCATTTTCCCACACTTAGGATTATCTGTAACAATGTTTGACCGAAATAGATGCTCTCCTGTTATGTTTGAATGAATTGCATTTTCTCCATGGAAAATGTATTTGAGGTGGATGGCATTAGGTCATTAGGTGAACCAAAATGCAGTCAGAACAATTAGTTGAGGTGTTACAGTGGGGATATGCTAAAAGTGAACATCTCGGTTGAAAATCAGTGACTGCAACATCGGAGTACTTTATACGAGTTATTGTCTAATCTCCTTATAAATTTCGATTTCTCTTTCTGCCCCGTGGCTGATATTAATTGTGCTACACTAATTCAGTTAAAAAAAAAACTTTCAATAGTCCATTGTTCTTTTGTCTTAATGTCATTCACCGTCATCATTGTCGTCGATTGAGATTTGTGTTATAAAGAATGTATTTAGTGGTTGTCTTTTCCCATTCAAGCCCCAAGTTTAGTAGATGAGAAACCATATTAGTAAGAAAAAGTCAAGTATGAAATCAGACATTTAATAAAAGGACGCCTTACTATTTCAGGTGGAAAGGTTTTTTCCTTATTTCATGTTGAAATCTTTACTTCGCCTTTTTCAAATGGGATGCCAGACACTGGTGATTAAAGCTTGTCAAAAATTGAAAGTCTGCTAGTTGGAGTTTGATCGTGTTTTTTCTTTGCTTGAGTGTGCAATTAGTGTTTATCGCGCGTTTGGGCCATGATTCCGCTTTGTTTGATGTGGACTATCTGGTGTGATTGGAATTCAAGATGCTTTGAAGGAGTAGAAAATCCTTTATTTAAAATCAAAAGTTATAGTTGGGACAAGGGAAAATGTAATCCTTCCCTTGATCAATTTCTTGATTGGTTTGAATTGTTATCTCACATAGTGTATCGGGCCTTTTTGTGTACACGGGCGGCATTCCCTTAATGCCTTCTTTCTAATATAATTATTTACTTATAAAAATAAAAATCTGGACAATGCTCCAAAAAATTACACTACTTTTATCTTGCTCGCGACTTCACTCATAACTCATAACAGATGTGGGTGACTTCTTTAATTGGTCCTGTTCACTGAGCAAGCACCAAAAGCTACCCACTAGGTCAATGTCGATCACATGGGAAATGGGGCTTGTCTAGCTCCATTCACTATGTAATTCCTAAATTTCAGCCCCAGGTCATTGTTCCTGCTTAAACATGTGCAACATATTTTAGCTGTGGCCATCTCCATTTTATGACTTGTTTGGTATTTCTTTCTAAATGCTACTACGCAATGAACAGGCAATTGTCTTCAGATATGAAGATTACAATGGTCTGAGTGTACCCCTTCCAGCTGTTGTGCAGGTGAGTAAGAAACTTGTCTCTTGATGATGATAATGGTTCATTATAGTGTGACCAGTTTTGGTCTGGACTCTGGTGGCTGGTGGGGGACATCCACAAAATCAAAGTTGAAGGATTGTCACTTTTAAATCGCCCATCACCAATAGTTTGCTTAGATATACTTCCTAACCGCAAAAAAGAACTTTTGTCTCATCATAAATGACTCTGAAAATAAATTTGATGTAGTTATTGACTCGTATAATTTGATTACGTCACTTGTTCTTCCACCTAACATGTAGGAAGCCAGCTTTTGGTCATAATATGGATTAGTGTCATTGATGTTTGTGTGCCACGTGCAGGTGCTAGTTTTTTGTTTCGTACTCATCCAATTATAAGTTGCACAGAAGGTCCAAAATGCTTATCAATTTTATAATAGGAACATCTCTTGCATCCTGAGAGCAAGAGTAAATCCCTCAATATTGAAGCCTAACCTAATTAGTTTGGCTTTATTTGTCTGATGAGCAATTGTTTTAAGATGATGAAGTAGTGATTTCAAAAGCCTCATGTACCATATACTTAAATAACGGATAACACATTTGAGGTTGATAGTGTTTTAAAGAATTTAGCTGAATTGGTTCCCGTTCATTTACATTAAATAGACATACCTATATATGTAGATTCATTTGCCAATATTCTGTGTCCATTGAAGGTTGGCCACTGTAAACTTCCTTCTCAGACTTACCCTTCTTATTTTTTGTGCTTATCAAATAGGTAAATGGGTTTGTACTTTTTTAGTTGTGAAACATGATCCTAATTTTGGCAATAACTGACATGGAGTGTCCTTTCTTAAGTCAGGTGTCTTTGCCCTAGCATGGTTATGAAATGTCATTGCATATGCTATTTTCCTCTGAATAAAGGACTTGTGTTAGAGCTGAATAGCTTGGGTCTCTTTTGTGGAATGAATGATGAAAATAACTTGAAATGCAGGAATATGTGGATCACTCTTCTTCTATTTTCAAATTCTATGTCTTGGGTGAGAAAATTTTTTATGCAGTTAAGAAATCTACGCCTAGTGCAGATAGCTTGATGAAATTGTCTGAGAAAGAATATGGACTCAAGCCTTTACTCTTTGACAGGTTCTGTATACTTCCCCTTTAACTTGCTTCTCTTACCTACTCATTGGGTATGTGTATTTTATTCTGGAGCATGTGTGGAGTGCCCATAACCCCGTGGTTTCTCTACAGTTTAAAATCTTTACCTACTTCCAAAGAAAACCAGCATCATGGAGATGGGAACTGTCAGAATGCCAATCATGAGATGGATATTCAGCTGGTGACTGATGCTGCATGCTGGCTTCGAAGAATGCTCAACCTTACCATCTTTGGTTTCGATGTTGTTGTGAGTAGCCAATTTTTATTTGGACAACTCTATTTATCGCAGCTTGCAGTTTAGCAAAATAAAATCATCAGACGGGGAGGAAATCATCCTTCTGCCTTTCTTCAACCTCTTGCATAATATGTTACAAGACATCTGTTCCTCCATGAAACGGAAGCCTCTTCAGCCAATATTCTTCTGTTAGCATGATCATGCAGAAATGTGAGAAAGAACAAATACTTATTTGTTCCGATCAAACAAACAAACAAATACTTGTTGGTTTATCTTGTGAAAAGCGACAGATAATGCACATTTTCGTCCCTATGTTCACAGCATTATCTATATTTCCTGGTGGGATTTGATTAGATCTGATATATTTGCCCATGGTTGGATTGCAAAAGCGTGGACTCGGATAAGCATATATGTGTTGTATGAGTATACAAGTATATTTTGGGATACTTTTTATAAGCATTATTTAATGGACTATTTAACTGGTTCAGCAAATCCTTGTCTCAGTGAGTTCTTTCTTTCCTTTTTGTTTTTCTAAAACCAACATATGCGTGATTCTCAGATTCAGGAGAACACTGGTGACCATGTCATTGTGGATGTAAACTACCTTCCATCGTTCAAGGAAGTGCCTGACAATGTCGCGATACCAGCCTTTTGGGAAGCTATCAAGAGTAAGTACGAGTTGGAAAAAATAAAATAACATCGTCCTGGTCTTAAGTTGTATTAAGTTAAGACAAAGGAGAAGAAGAAGAAGAATTAGCTGTCTGGGTTAGAACATGTTTTGTAATCTGTATGTTCAAGGAAGTTGTTTTGTTTATGTCGGACTTCTTCCTTATTTGTGTATATGTACCAATGTTTATTTTGTTTGCAATTTGTCTCTCTTGAACCATGCATGACCTTCCTTCGCGCTAATTGAACTCATTTTCGTTCACATGTATAGATTTTACGAGGTTGATAGTTCTACGGATACTGAGGATGGCATGATTTTAAGATCTCCCTCTTTCTTTCAAACAATTACTCAAATTTCCCCTGCCCGGCGCTTTCCCGCTTCCTCACAAATTAATTTCACATCTATCCAGTAATACACAGATACAGTATAAACGAACTTTATATGTATGCATCTAATTGATATAACAATCTATTTGGGTCTTGGTTTTTCCATCTTGAACGGAGGCGGAGATGCTCCGTAATATCCTGCATATCCGCCTTGAGGTTGTGGGTTTTCTTTTTCTTTTTTTTTCTTTTTTTGTGTTGGGGTGGTTGGCTATCATTTTTCAATCTACTCTTCCCCAGAGATGCCTACTTGGCTGTACTTTCTTTTGCAGACATGCTTAATTGGTTCAGCTGTGGCTTTCTATTACTATATTGCAATGGTAGAATTATAATGAATAACCAGTTCCTCTAATTTCATTTTCATTTGGAACTGAGTATCTGGGTCTGGTAATCGATTGTGGTAACCCGGGCTCGTTGATCGTTGAGTAGAGAGAAGGAGATTGTGTTCAATGTTTTAGTAGAAATTTTTGCTTAAAAAGTGGCTACGACTGTGGGCAGCTCAAGGGCAAAGTGTAATTCCAGTTTATGCGTATTTTGAAAATTTCTTCACTACGAACAAGGAATGTCACTAAGCCCAAAAATCCTTTGGTGTTTAAAATTATACACAACACAAAGCACTAAAAAATAGATTTTGGAGTTAATTTGTCAGAAAGTGAAGTGCGAAAATCATATTCTTTAAAGTTTAAACCAAATGACTTCTATTATTATTATTATTATTACCTTGTGCTTTCTTTCATCCTGGGAAAATATGATCAACTACTCGTGATTGCGAAGTTGTCGACAGAAACACAACTTAGAAGATTTGTCTATGAAGAATGTCAACCACTGCTCACAGGTCTAATTTACTAAGATAATGTTAGAATTAGCGGATCCAAAAATTTAACATATTGCCTCATTATTCATATCGTAAAGATTTATTTTGCTAATCAACTACAACAAAACAATACGAAGGAGTAACGTAGACATGCATTACCAATCAAAAAGTTTGTACTAAGTACATAGGCCCCGTTTGATAACGGGGATAAATAGATGGGATTCGTAAGGAGATGGGATTAGGATTAGGATTGGAAATGAGATGGGATTATTAATGAGAAGGGATTGATAATGAGTATGTTTGTTTGGGATGGGATTAGATGATGGGATTATTAATATCATGTTTGTTTGAGATGGAATTAGATGATGGGATTGGATTGATAGAAGAAATTGGTAATGAAAAGGGATTAGTAATGAGAATGGGTTGGGATCGGCCCATGGGATTATTACTCCAATCCCAACTCCCAAACCCGTTATCAAACGGGGCCATAATTCCTACCAAGGTGTTTAAAAATGAGCATAAAAATTTAGACAAGTTTTTGAAGTATATTTCACTGTGTAACACCTTGACATGTTTTTAGAATGAGATGATTCCACCATAGAAGAAATCAAAAAATTTCTTTCATGGTTTTATCGGCGATTGTTAGAAACAACTACTAGAGTTTAATAATTAAGTGTTTTACTCAAAAAAAGACTTAAAACTAATTATGTACAAAAGTTAAAGACATAGTGAGAAAATATATAAATTCTCTTACATATATGGGTGCATCATGCTGTATCGCAATGAGATTTGTACATAATTTATACTATTATGTAAAATTATTCGTAGAATTTGTTAAAATTTGAGTCATCACAAGTGACGATGACTCAATGCATGTCTGCCCAAGTAATTGAGATATGCAAGATTCGATAAAAAATAAATAAAATAAAATTGGGATATGTTAAAGTTTTTGAAACAAAGTATGCATTTATAGATAATTAGAGTGAGAAAAATGGACTTTGGGTTGGTGCTGTGCACCACCGTATTGTGCACCTCTGAGCCGTCGGATCGTGCATTCGACGGCTCGAATCTCATCTCAGCAATCAACGATTTGAGAGTCGTTCATTGCTGAGATAAGATCCGAGCCATCGGATGCACAATCCGATGGCTCGGAGGTGAGCAGCACGGTATTGTGTGTGTTTATACAGCACCATCCCCCAATTGAAAAAAAATCATTGATTTTTAAAGGAGGCGCATTCTCTCATAAATGATTTTCCACAATAAAAGGGTGCATTCATAACTCTCATTCTTTTATCAAGTACACACATACGTCGAATCCGTGTATGAAAATCTATTCACACAAAATTTTCCCCGCAATACTAATACAATAGTACTGTGTACATATTAATTGTCCACAGATTCGACCACCAATTGCTTTGCAATCATCATGAACGTGCATCCACAACATCTGACGGATGCAAAATGCATATCGTATCCGTGATCGTGTACGTGTCCGTAACATTTTTCGATACCAAAATCAATGGGATTCATACTCTCATGAGTATGCATGAAGCATGATGCACGTAGAACGAATGGGCCCAACACCTCCCCTTTAGTACGTCACAAATTAACATCCTCACCGTCATAATCGCATGCCACTATAAATAGGAGAAACCGGGCACGCTCTCAAACTGAGAAATCCTCTCCATTTGGTCTCCTCCGCCCTCCACCCCCCGTAGAGCGAGAGCACCCTCCTTCTCTCTCTCTCCTCTTCCCACTCAGAAGGACACCATTTTCTATCTCCCCAACCCTAGATCCCTCTTTCAGAAAATCAAACAAGAAGAAGTTTAAAATCTAAATCTCTAAAACAAAACAAGCATCATGGCCCAAGACTCGTCCAATTCACTCTCGGAAACCCTAGATTCTTCTCTCTCCCTTGCCGACGACGCGATCGCCGATCACCACCACCAATCTTCGCCGTCGTCATCGACCGCGTCGTCATTATCAGATCCGTCTCTCTCTAGAAACTCGTCCTTCAGTCGACTCAACGCTAAGGCACCCGAGTTCGTACCCCGCAGCAGCAGCAGCTCGTCCTTATCATCGCTGTCCATTCCGCAGCAGCAACCTTCGACCCACGGATTGATCCACGTGTACCCCGGCCCCACTCCTGCCTTCCATGTTCCCATTCACGGCGCCGGCGGCAGCCACGTGCCACATCATCACTCGCATCACGTTCCGGTTCAGTATCATCATAATCATAATCGTCCGGTTCAGGTTTCTGTTGCCGTTCAAGCTCAACAACCTGTTGCCGTTGTTGTTGAGCCGGATCATGTGCCTCCGTTGAGGAACGGTCTGTCCGAGGAAGCTACTCTGAAGATTCTCAATCAGGCAAGCTTATTATTATGAATTTTATTATTATGATGAATGATTCAGGTTGTGGCTTTGCAATTTATTATTGCGTTTCAGCTAAGCTAATTGAATAAACTTTCAAGGGTTCTTTTAAATGATTAGTGTCAATGTGTGCATTTAGGGATATAGTTTTGAATCTTTTGATCGGATACTGATTGTGGGAGGGGAAATATTAATCAACAATTATGAGCAACGAGACAAAATCAATTTAGGTATAAATGGCAACGCTAGTAAATTCACTAGACACGTGACAACCTCCGACTAGGCAATGAAAAGATCAATTAGCCAACAGAATGTTTACTGCCGGCAAATGGCCCACCATGGGCATTCGGGGCGGAGAGTGTCTGAGTGGAGTATTGCTCGGCTCGAAGAGTGTCGGAGGAAAGTTGTTGGGATGAGGAGTATTTGAAGAAGTAAGCACTGGACAACGGGTGGAATAATAGTATGCATGAAAAGTGTTCGATTAGCGGGGCAAACGGAAGAGTCATTGGATGAAGGGATGCTTACCTTCTCAGGTGAGTAAGTGAAGTAGAGACGGTACTTTGACGGCCACCAAATGGTAGGACTTGCGCCTCTGAAATGATCACTATGGGTATCATCAGCCAATCAAGAGGAAGGCTTCGTGACAGGCCGCTACTTGAGTATGGCCAAAGCTCTATGCAAACATCTCCAAAAAGATAGTAAGGATGATCCACAATCATGGTCAGGTGATGGTAACCTAACTTTGGATAAGGCCCTTTTTGGTCGATAAATAGCAGCGTCATGCAAATGGAAAAAGGATGGAAACTCCATGAACAAAAATTCTCTCTCTCTCTCTCTCTCTCTCTCTCTCTCATATTGAATGCACTTAGCCTTTGCTCCATCACTTTCCTTGATTGAGTTCGATCGACCAAGATCTCTTGCTCCGCTACTTGTTTAACCCTTGGAGGGCACTTAACTGGACCCCATTGGCCGGTTTGCTTCTGCCTCCTTGCTTTTGCAGGCACGAGGTTACTAAATAGCTCTAGTTGGGTGGCGACCCACTGCCAAGTGCCTAGCCCGCCTAGGCACCACCAAGCAATTTGGTGTTTTCTAAAACTATTTTTTTAATATAATGTTACAATCGCTTCTCCCTTCTCTGCCAAACATCTAATAGCAAGAGTGATGAAAGAAGAAAAACATTTTACAAGTCTAAGGAAAAAAAAATAGAGGTCACAACAGCACAACCTACCATTCGTAACAAATAAGGACACACTGGGTAAGAGAGAGATGAAAGAGTCAGAGACGAGAGAGGGAGGGAGAGATGGGGGGAGAGGAGACATTCCGGACAAGAGGAGACTGGATTCGGTTTCTCCTTTGATGATCGGTGCATATGGAGTTTCTACTCGTAATGGGTTAGGGCATACTGGATTGTTTATACTTTGTTTTATTACACTAAGCCCCTTCTATTATTTTACTACAACACTTAGACCCTTAGCCACCTAGCTCCACCACATGCCGCCTAGTCTCCCATGCTGCCTAGTCTCCCTGGCTGCCGATTGAACCGCTGAGGGGTATAATCGTGGCTGCCGGGGAGTAAAAACTTGCTATGTTTGTAACCTATTTTTCTATGCAAATGTCAATTCCTCCCCTTCAGTTGTATATGGTAGTTTTATATCTTCTTCTCAGCAGTTGACTTCTCTTCCTGATCCTGTTTCTTAACTTTAGTCTTACTCTTTGGATTGCTAACGCATTGCAGGTGGAGTATTACTTTAGTGATCTAAATTTGGCTACTACCGACCATCTGATGAAGTTCATCAACAAAGATGTTGAAGGATATGGTAAGACTTCTCAGTTTCATTCTAATAAAATTAAGGTTTGGTCAGATTGGTACTAGTTTAATTCTTTCACAGTTGTCAGCCTTCTCTAATAGTATGATTTTTCTTGTGAGACCATAAATTTCATTTTCTGCTGTATACTGCCCTTCCTCATGTCTTTAGTAGGTGCTATTCCTTGAATCAGCTGAGACTATGGAGTTTGCTTTTGAGAACCATTAGGAGTTTTTTGAGTCAGTTAGTGGTTACCAATTCTACAGATCTAGTATGGATGAGTTCTAGAGAGTGGTAGGTATTGAGTTTGGAGCTTAGTTGCAGGATCCTTCTGTTGGGAAGATGAATCTGCCCTAGAATCTCCTCCGACTTCCAAAAACAGAACCTTCTAGGAACTTCACTCCCACCGAGAAAGGAGCGCTTTCCCAACTAGGACAGAACCTCTCAAGGTATGAAAAAAGAAATAAGAGAGGAGATACCAAATTGGAGAAAATACGAAAGGAATGGTAAGGTAGTAGAGAACATTTACTTCATTTCAACAAGATACTGGGACAACTTTTTCTCGAATTTACACAAGTGCTTAGTATAAATAGAAGATTTATGTATATTTGGAGAAGAAAGCCTTTGCTATTGACTCCAATACTTAATTGTGGGGATCGCCTAAACGAGGAGCTTTATGATTTGTAATTGATCAATTGGAGCTTTTATGATAGAAGCTCCTCATTTAAGGCCAAATTAATTAGTTTATGTTCCTTTGAAATATTCCTAGACACTACACTACACACCCAAATGAGGAGCTTCTATCTCCTCCTGTTCTGCCCCGCTTCCGCTTCACGCAACTTAAATCAAGGCGAGTTAGATTGAGGTTCTGGTTGTCCACCCAGAAACAAAATCGACTGAACAAAGTGCAACAAAAGTAGGGAAAAAGTTGGAAGTCTCAACACGTTAAAAGAAAATGAAGATGGAGGTGATGCATTGTTAAGAAAAAAAGGAATTGTCAGTTTCCAGTTTATTTATGCTGTGGTTTTGATAATAATTTTTCTGATCCCAAAAAGGCTTAACTAGTTGTTGATAAATTATCATATTCAGATATCTTTTTTCTGTTTTTTGAAGAATGAATCGTTCCATATTTGTTTCACCTTTCTTCTTGTTTTTCTGTTGTGTAGTGCCAATAAATGTTGTTGCGTCTTTCAAGAAAATTAAAGCTGCTATAAATAGCAATTCTCAGCTTGCTAGTATTCTGCGGAACTCGAATAAGCTTGTGAGTTCTTTACTTTTTCTGAGCAGAAGTTTCTTTCTTTATACTTTCTTTTCTGTTTATTGTTGTGTTTGTTTATTTTTATTTACTTTTGGGATAATACATTCTGCAGGTGGTTAGTGAAGATGGAAAAAAAGTTAGACGCCACCGTCCCTTGACTGGTTCAGAAATGGAAGAGTTGCAAGTAGGTTTCAGATACTGTTCGATTTTACTCTTAGGCTCCGTTTGTTACGATGTAAAAATGTTTTCCAGTACAATATTTTACTCTTTACTCATTTTCTGTCGTTTGTTGGGCAAAAACACTGTAAAATATTTTACAAAGTAAAACGTTTTACCCTATATGACTGAAAATGTTTTCCTTCCAAATTACCCGTAAGTCATTTACACCAGCCTTCTCTCTCACTTTCTTCACCCCTACACTCCTGGAAATTAAACTCAGGAGAGGTTATTAACCTTGAATGAAGTGTATAGGCGGAGATCATTGGATATCTTCCCCTTACTCCCTTATCCTATTTCTCATGTTATGTTTTGTTATGGTAAATTTATTGGTGTACTAAACACTGAAAAATACTTTACACAAAATTTTTTTGTTCCAAAATCATTTTACAAAAAAAAAAATTACATTGTAAAATATTTCACATTGAAACAAACGGAGCCTTACTCTACATGTGTACGTGATATAAATTCTGTTGGAGCTTATCCTTAGTTGCTGTAATAGTGTCTCCTGAGCTAGTATACGATCCTTGTACTCGTTGCTAATTGGTTTTGAGCTCAACACTTTAACATGGTGCCACAGCTAGGTTTCAAGAGGTTTGGAGAAGTCCATTTGTCAATTTCAGTAATTCTTCATGTTTACGGCAGTGTCATCTATTTTTTTGCTCTGTTTCTCCACATTTGAAATGGGGTAACACGCACCGTCTCTCCACATTTGAAATGGGGTCGCACGTGCTAGTCCAGCTTTCATATAGGAGTATCTCCTACGTTTATTATATAATCCTTGTGTGCACTACACTGTTGCCATGCGTTTGACTGACTTGTTCGTGGTTTGTGATATTTGTCTTACTCCTTGGTTGTGCCCTTCAAATTAGCCTTACAACTTATAACGTTCATTACAATGTCTTGTGGGAGCTTTTCAGTCACATAATGTCTAGGTCTACCAATATGTTGTGCTGTGTATTGTATTCCCTTTCATTTTTCATTTTCCAATTGAACACGTTTCATTTCGTTTGATGGAGTTCTTGCCTACCGAGAAAATTTAAAATTGATTTGCAAAGTCAAGTGTCAGATATTTCTCTAGGGGGTGTGAAATACGTTTGTATCTCATCTTTTGACCCTAACTTTGTGTGCTTGTCATGATTTGTAAGTCTCGCATAGTTGTTGCTGAAAATTTACCTGAGGACCATTGCCACCAGAACCTCATGAAGATTTTCTCTGCTGTGGGAAGGTACTGATTTTATCTGTCCCAAATTTTCTGACTACATATATTTGGGAATATGTTCATGAGTAAGTCTCATAGTTTGTTCATCTACGGTTCTTTGCCAGTGTGAAGACAATACGTACCTGTCCGCCTCAAACCTCCAATGGTGGGGCATCTTCAGCCGGTAGATCAGGAAAAGCAGATGGCATGCTATTCAGTAATAAGGTATAGAATACTGTGGCAAATAGTTATTTGCAGCTTCACCGTGTGCATTTTGTTTCGGTGCCTCTTCACACTTGTTGGTGACTGGTATCTGGTTGTGGATCCATTTGACAGGCTGAAAGTTTTGTCCCTGAGGCCTTTTTCGTTCATATGTATCTTCTATTCTGTTTTCTATTTGTGTACTTTCTCCCCCCCCCCCCCCCCCCCCCCCCCCCCCCCCGTTCCTTTTCACATCATCGTCAGTACGATTATTCTCTCGTCAGGCCGCATCTCTAATATTTGAACTCTAATTCTTACTTGTAGTTGCATGCATTTGTGGAATATGAATCAGTTGAACTGGCTGAGAAAGCGGTATGTACTGTTATTTGCTAGGGTTTGAAGTCCTTTTCTTTCTTATTTCATTTTTATGTTTCTGTTGTTTGTGCAGCAGAGGAAAAATAAGATATATTGGCTCTTGTACAGGTTGCAGACCTGAACGACGAGGCTAACTGGAGGAGTGGACTGAGAGTCCGTTTGCTGCTTAGACGCACAGTATGCCAATGAAGCTTTTTTCTCTTAAATTATTTTGCATGTGTTCCTGATTGATGTGTGACATGGTTGGATGAACCCCTGGCTCGTCATTTATCGCTAATCCAATGTTGGTCTAAATGCTCAAGTCTTTCTGTGTTAAACCATGAAATGAAAAGTGAGGAATCACAAACTGAATGAAGATGCAGGTGTAAAATTGTAAATTCTCTTTTTCTTCCCTTTTAAGATGATGTAATTACTTGACCGTAGAAAGCAGTTCAACAAAATATTGTGTAATGTTTTGCTTGCAACCTGGTTCGTAAAACTTTGGAACCTCGTTATTTAATGATTCCCGTGGTTTAAACTGTGATTTCCAAGTTTCTTGAACTTTTTCCATATGGATTTAGCTTAAAACTCTATTCCTCCGCGCACCCTTCCTCTTTCCTCGTTTTTTGCACTCTTCACATGCACTGAAAATTGAGGTGGTATTTGCTCTACATATGCTGTGATGTTATTTTACTAGAGTGACTTTCTCGTGCTTATTTCTGCGAGTTAGTTTTCCGAGCTGTTATGCATGTGGATTGATTGATGTATCATGTATGTATGTGTCCTACTTATAGTCAAAATCTGCTCGAGGGAAGAGGATTGATCACGAAGGAAATGCAAACCTCGAGGAAGATGACACATCTACATCTGAGCAGCCGCAGCCAAATGACAAACACCTTGAAGATCCTGCTGAACAACTTGATTCCCAATCACATGAGCATGCAGTAAGTTTCCTGGCAGTTTTCGGCAAAATAAAGATGCATTTTCCAACTTTAATTTCTCAGAAAACACATGGGTATGAAGTAAATTATTTTAGTTCTGTCTGCTTTGAAAAGAAACACTGCCATCTGGGGTCAGAAATGAACTTTACACACAACAAAAGCAATTGATATGTGGGTAACTTCATGATTAAAAACCTTTCAGTAGCAGAGCAAAAAAACTAGGAAAAAGAGAGTAAAGCAAAGACATACAGTAGCAAAAAATAAAGAGATTTTACGGGTCTTATATTGTAACTTTGCTCGGACAGGGAGATGAGAATTTACATGAAAAGGAGGGGGGCCAGAAGAAGGGGCGCAGTCGTGGCCGAGGCAAAGGACGTGGACGTGCCCAGTACCATCATCATAATAACCGTGGAAGTCATATAGGAACTCCACCCTCTAGTAATTCAGTCAATAATCATACTGAGCAGCCAAGCGTATCCAAGCAACCTCCAGGGCCTCGCATGCCAGATGGGACTAGAGGTTTTTCTATGGGCCGGGGTAAGGCTATCACTGTCAACATCGCATCGTAATTGATTGTCATATCTACACAAGTGGTGGGCAAATAACATTTTATCGCAAGGGTCATGTTTATGTTGGGGGTGTGGGAAATGTGTCTCTGTTTTGTGCTGAGTTGGTGGCAGGGTTTTATAAGGAGCTGTCTATCAATTTGTAATTGGTATAAAAGGTTGACCTAGCAGTAAGTTTTGACTACTTTCTACTCTATTATTACCGAGTGTTTTTAAATATGTATCCTAAGTAAGGAGTTTGGAGAAACAACTGTGGATTTTGTTCTGCTAGTTGCCTCTTGTTTTTTTTGGTGTTTTGCTACTACTGTAAGAAGCCAATATACAAAAACCTTTGGGGGATGCTTTATATTACATGAATTTGAGAATGTATACATTTCAAATTCGCAATATTAACTGCTCTTTCATCCTTGCAATTGCCACGAGATTTGCATTGCACCATTTGTCACAGTTTGTGTACATTTTACCCATTATGCTAGATTTTACTCATTTTAGCATTAGCATGATCAAAGGAGCTGCTGCATAGTTTTGGGCATTTCCAACTGGTGTTTATTTTGCATCTCCAAAGTGGAGCAATTTTTTTTGAAAAGTGTTCAATATGAAAACATTCAATAGAAAACTAAAACATGAAAATTTAGATTTGAGAGGAAAGTTGGTGAATTTTGTAGTTGAAGTTGAGGGAGTTTTGGAGAGAAATAGAGGTGTATGGTTGAAGTTGGTATGACTCTAAAATTGCTTTTCAAGTATTAGGACTTTGAGTTTTGAGTTTTCAAATAAGTATTGTGCAAATAAACGTGAGACCATGACAGCCTATTTCTATTGAAGAATTTAAAATTTTGTTCATTTCGCAAAGCTGAAGAACTTTATACTCAAATTTCACGTCCAATTGAAGAGTGATTGATACCAACATATAGCGATTAAAGAGTACAAAGTAGTGGTACCAACCTATGTCATGTCCACCTCCTCATCAAAATGAGTACAGTATTATACAAAACGACGTTATGAATAAAATTTATTATAGACTTTTTGGTGGTATTTCTAAATCCGCGATTCCTTATTGTGAAGATTTTGCAACTTGACGGCGATCAAATTTTTCTAATTTGACAAGGACTTGAAATATCTCCTTAGAACGTGCCCCATATGCATTCCAGGATAACTTCTCCAATGTTTCGACGACACCTATCTTAACGTCCCTTCAAATGATTGAAATTTTCACATATTTTAAGGAGATTTTAGGAGCAAAACAAGCTAATAGAGATCTCTAAATGACCCTTGCTTTGAGCTCAATAAAGTGATTCAAACGTTAAACTCGATTGGATCTTGATAGCTTCATGATAAAAGTACATTATCCTGAAAAGTGTACTTTCAAAACGAAGTTACCATCCATTGTTTCAAGAGAAGTGGAAAATTGCTCATTGAGACTTGACGTTTATCCCGACATGCATTTTACTTGAGTTCTTTGTGGAGATTTTGAGCTCTACCAGGTTATGTGCCCAATCACACTTTCGAGCTCGAGACAGAGCTTTTTTGAGAGCGCCAAGGAACAACCATCCCAAGTTGATGTGCTTCTTTGCAATTTATGGTTGCAACTGAGTATAGCTCAGCTCAATAAAGTGATTTGAACGTCAACTACTTAAAGCTCGACGTGATGTAAAACAACTTAAGGAGAAAATTAACTTGATCGGATCTCGGTACCTTCGTGATCAAGGTATATTATATGAAAATATACTTTCAAAACCGTTACCATTTCATCATAAAATGTGAAATTGTTCAATGATTTACCGATATCAATATCAATATCAATTTAACTTAAAGTTCTTTACAAAGATTCGAGTTCTATTGAGTTAATGAGCCGAATAACACTTTTGAGCCCGAGACAAGGCTTTTTGGAGAGTGCTAAGGAACACACCCCCAAGTTCATGTGCTTCTTTGCAAATAATGTTGCGAATGAGCACAGTCGAGCTCAATTTTGTTTACTATTGAAGTGCTGGAGTTCAATTCATTTATTGTAGAAAGTAGAAAGTAGAAACCTTTCCAAATGAGCCGAGCTTACAACTAACTTAAACTTGACTCGCTTACTAAATGAACTTAGAATTCATGCTCGATTGGTTTACAAAAGCCATAATGAGTGGAGCCACGTTTGCAGCCCTCTGCTCGAGGTTTCAATTTTTTTTTAGTAACTTCTAATTAAAATTCCTGTGAAATAATTCGTTCGAAAATCTTTTTTTGTGTGTGGCTTGTGTTCTACTAACACAAATAAATATTTATTTGAATAAGTATTTATTTTTTAAATTAAATGTTATGTAGTGTGATAGAATTATTTGTCTTATAAACAAAATATAGCGGAACATAACCGGAAAATTTCACATTCAAACAAATTGATTGGGCACCAACAACCATTCAAAGTCTTTTAAAGCCTTTTTTGAATTTCCAAATTTTAAATTCAAAAATCTCTGTGGATTAGTCACTGATCCTGAAATTATTTTATCTCAGGAATCAAAATCTCAACATTTCCGCCTCAAACCATACAAACTTCCAAAGGCACATCCAAACTCGCCCTTTTCTTCTCTCTCTCTCTCTCTCTCTCAGCTTGAGAGAGACCCGGCAAAACAAAACCAATGGCGGAATCCGTGCAACCAAACCCTAGTACTTCTCTCTTACCCACCGCAACGGCCGGCGACCCGCCACCCCCGGCGCCGCCGCCGCCGCCGCCGACTCGCGCCGGCGGTTTTTTATCTCGGCGACCGGGCATAAGAGTGACGACGGAATTCGACAGCGACAGCGCCGTGTTCTTCCACAAGATATCGTGCAAGTTTCTCGACAGTCTAGCGAAGCTCAAGGTGTCGTTCCAGAACAACGACAAGGGCGAGGTTTTCGAGCCACAGTTGGCCCTAACCTCCAAGTACCTTTCTCTTCACTACGATCTTGAAGAACGTAACGCTCTCGTCAAGAGTTCGTTCGATGTCGGGCCTGGGTTGCAGTTCAGAGCTTCTCACGATGTCAAGGTTTCTCTCTCTACCTTAATTAAGTGTTTTTGAACGCTTTGTTAATTCCATTAATTTAGACGGATTTAATTACTTTAGCTACTCTTTTTCGGTTCTACTAACCCCAGTCTACTGGGCAGTGGGCAGTAGATAATGCACTCATAATCCCCAAAAAAGTTGATGTTTTTATAACTGGGTGTCCGGGGACCCCAAGGTTTGGAGGGATGGTTTGGATTGTTTGGCCTTCATGAGATTCGACTTATAGTTTTAACTTTTAATGTACTTTTTTCCCAGATATCAATATATGTGTATATATACACATTTCACGTATATTTGATACTTTTTGCACATTAACCATGTAGTTAGCAAGAAAAAGATGCAATCGATTGCCCCTACCAAAACTTCAACGGAGACCGAGTACGAACAATTCATACTAGGACCAAAATTCTCTCCTCTAAACTTGTCTCTCTTAACTCATTCATGTTTATTTTTGTGTAGCTTAAACACCGTGAAGTTGACATGCTTAAAACCTCTACTCATATGCAAGGTTCTAAAAGATGCTAGCCGCTTCCAAGTCGGCCATGTACTGCCTAGCGCCTAGGCGGGGACTAATCGGCCCTAGGCAGTGACTTTTAGAACACTGCTCATGTGTATTTGCTTCACAATAAGTAGTTCGCCGAATGAATCCACCAAGTTCATTGTATCATTGACACTGGCAACATTCAAGGAGAGTTCATGGGGGGTGCAATTGGGGTTAGGCTTGAAGAGCAAGCTACAATAGAGGAACGCCCAGTTGAAGTTAGAGTATATACTATATACTTACCCTTTGAAATTTAGGATGTCACAAAAGCTATTACCTTGATCATCCAATGGAGTCCATTTTGAATATGTTAGTCTAATTACGGCTAACTTGAAGCTAACGTAGAAAAACACAATCACAACTGTGGTTGCCAAATTGAAATTGTTTGGGGTATGAGTAGTATCAAAGAACCTGCTTTGTAAACAATATCTTTCTAGGCACAAACAATTTCAACCCTCTTCCCGTTGAACACCTCCCTCCCAACTCCCCATGAACATCTCTCAGTTTTGCATCTCCCAAGTCTGTCAATCGTATTGTGTTAGTTACACAAAGAATCAAGATGCTTGCTTCTAGAAGATGGTGTTGACAAAGCAACACTGTTCTTCGATCCTCCTCTTACCTCAAACGGTTCGGTTTGATGGCCGTTGTTTTGGTTGTGCTTTTCTACCTTGGCTTGGATTTAGCCCCAATTAGACTAATAGATTCAAAATGGACTCCATTGGATAATCAAGGTTATAGGTTTTGTGACATCTTAAATTTCAATGGGAAAGTGTATGCTCTAACTTCAACTGGAAGTTGTTTTGGTTGTGTTTGGTTGGGAGTTTAGTTTAGTTTAGTTTTGGTAGTGGGTGGAGAGAGAAATAGAGTAATGATTGAAAATAGGGGTAATGATTGAAGAGAGATAGAGAGAGATGAGAAAGTAATAATTGAAAAAATAGGGTAATGATTGGGGAAAAAAGTAGGGTAATGATTGGTTTTCAAAACTAAAACTAAATAGAAAAGGCAACCGAACAAAGCCTTTATTGTTGATTGCTCTTCAAACCCCACCCTGCGTCCCCCTTGGAACCTCTCTTGGGTGTTGCTGGCTTCAATGATGTAATGAACTTGGTGGAGTCACTCGGCAAACTACATTGTGAAATAAGTAATTATTCCTAGAGGTTCTAAGCCTGTCAATTTCATGGTGTTTAAGCTAAATGAAAATGGACACAAATGGGTTAGGATGACAAGTTTAGAGGATAAAATTTTGATTTTGGGTGCGGATTGTTCGTACTTGATCTCTGTTAAAGATTTTGTTCGGGGCAATTGCAATAGAAATTGCATCTTCTTGGACGAAGTAGATGATCTTGTTTGTTGATCACAATTAAGTCGACTTCCCCAACTCGAAGAAGCTCTTACTTCTTCCATTGTGATGTCAATCACTATTATTTCTCTTTGTAAAATTCACTCTAAAAGCACTCTCTATCGCCCTTACCTTTTTGTCATTTATTGTGATTCTTAACTGTAATGTATTAGCTAGCTATTGAAGACCAGAAATCCCTTCTATTGTTCTAAAAGTGGGCGGCACACAATTTGGGCAACGACAGGGCTGGTGCTATCTATCATGCTATTGTGTTCGGAAATGAGAAAAATCGTTAGTTTGTCATCATAAGTTAGCACAAAAACTTTATTTGTGACATGATGATTCTTAAATTTTTTTAACGTTTACTCTGGAAAAATAGTTTGCATGCTCCTGGAGCAGGAATTCCAGCCAAACCATGTATATTTGATGTCTGGGTTGTGTGTGTGAGTGATCCCCGATCCTCAACCGTTAATCACTCTCTTTTCTCTTTTCTCTCCAGTCTCCAAGACATGTTCTAAAACCTAACTTCATGCATATAGATATATTAGTTTATAATTGCGATTCTTACTGTAATGTATTAGTTTGCGATTGAAATCTAAAAGTCGCGGCCATAACTCTAGAAAACGCATGCACAATTTGGGCATTGGTAGGTGTCTAGTGCTATCTACATATTATTGCGTTCCCATGGCAGAAAACTCTTACATTTTGTTATCATATGCTTAGACAGAAAAAGCTTCCTTTCGGCATAGTGATTTCTTAAATTTCCTTATTGCTGACTCTAGTTCATGGTTTTTTTTTTTCTTTTCGCTCAGCACAACTCTAGTTCATGGTTGAAGTATTATTTTATTTTCGCTTACAGTTTTCAGCTTGGCTGCTCTATCTCCTTAGTTGAACTTCAGTATAGTTAATCCTTAGTTGCAGGAAACGTCCAAATGGGTGACGCTCCCGGATGAGAAACGCGATTCCGCGCTTCTCACTCAGAAACGTGATGGGAGCGCGTTCCCCTTGAGACGGGATCGCGCTCCAAAGGGAGATGGGAGCTTGAGAGAGAGAGAGAGAGAGAGAGAGAGAGAGAGATGCGACCCTGATCTTCGCCGCCGAACTCACTCAAGCATCGACTGCTGGAGAGAGAGAGAGAGAGAGAGAGAGAGAGAGAGAGAGAGAGAGAGATACTGACCAGTGTCTCCAACGAAGCAGCAGCTGTGGCTTGGCATCTGATTTCATACGATCAAATATAGTCCTAGGGTTTTCTTGTTTGTGTTAGCTGCCAACCCTTTATTCTCCTTTTAATGACTTGGGCCATTTAAGTGGGCTTGGCCCAGGATCTTTATTATTATATAGCCTTGGACCAAAACTTGCTTGAAGGCTTTGCATTTCTCAATTAATGGGCCATAAAGACATCATTCAAAACTAATGCTATCTACAAAAAATGAAAAATATATGGGAGGTATTAAAAATAAAAAAATGGTATTATTTAAAAATACATATTAAATAAAATATACGTAGGCGCTCCCAAGCTTAGGAGCTTTTGGGTACCTCCGCTTCCCCGTTCCCGCTCCCACCCCCGCTCCCGCTTCGTGCAACTAAGAGTTAATCGCTTGGAGAGGTGCAAACGTTGGAAAGAGGTAGAAGCAAGTTTGGTTTTGATCCCTCTTTGTTTAATGTGGATCATTTGGTGAGAAAGAAATTTGAAATGCTTTGAAAGGGTCGAAAAACCTTTGTTTAGAATCAAAAGTTTTTTGGTGAATAGTTTGTATAGTTGGGACAAGAGGGAATGAGATCCTTCTCTTCACCAATTCTTAGATTGGTTTGAGCTTTTCTTTTCTCTTGGAAGTGTATAGGGCCTTTTTTGTCTCGTGGCCTTTTTGTATACGAGTGACATTCCGTTAATGTCTTCTTTAATATATTTATTTACTAATAAAAAAGAAAAGAAAAGAGTATAGTTATTTTTCTCAACTCAGAAATCTCAGTGTTTGCGTTGATGTTAATTACTTGTTTTTTCTACCATTTGAGTCGAAGGATCAAAAAGCATCAAATCACAAACCAAAATCTGTCCCCTGTGCATATTTGTTTGGATTTGTTGTATTTAGAATTGAATGAAAATTAAAAACTCCCTTCAAAATTCTTAAAAAAATAGATGCAAATTTTGGGCTACAGTATGAATGGTGCTGTCTTATCGTTTGAATGTCATTTAAGAAGTGAAAATCTATGGTGGTCAATGTTGTTTCTTCTAGCAGCTCTGGGCATCAAATTTGAGGGAAAACGAGTAAATTTGATGTGTTCACTAAGAAAAAGAGAAGAGCAACTAGTTATTCAAAAGTTGGTGCATCCGGATACAAAAATATTGTTGATGCAGTACTTCGGGAACAAAAAAGAGCAAAGAGAATTGAGCCATGAGCAGAGTTGTGGTAGGTCACCCAGGATTTAATTATCGATGCTTGTTTGACAACTCTACTAAACAGTTTATATGCATTCTTCTATGCTAATGCAGGGTCCTGACAATAATTCTCTTGTTTGATTATTGGATTAGTATTTTGTTTCTCAGTTGAAACTTGAAACTCTTCTTTTAAGCACATTTTTATTTCATGTGATGTCTCCTGGCCTGACACTGGCCCTTCTTCTTTCACACTGTGTCTCCATTTCACATGGTGTGCCATTATATTGTTATTTTCTTGAGTTAATGCTATACATGTCTTAGGCACAACAAGGAGAGATGGCAATGGTTGCAGATCTTGCTGGTCCTGCCTATAAATTTGAACTGTCATCTTCTCTTCCATCTATTGGCCTGGTGAGTATTACTTTGCACGAGTCTGCAATTGTTACTGTTTGTCTAAATTGAGCCTGTTGTAGTGGAATTAATATTGTGGTTCAATATACATATTATTTCATCCCCCATTAGCTGTTGAAAGCTTATCTCAAGTTGCACCTTTTTAACTGATGATTTTAGACCGGGCTTTACTGGCTTTAATGCCCTGCATAACATGCTTTCCTCTTTTGCTATATTTCTACGACCTCCTTGTATTGCTCTTATTTTATTAGTTGCCTTCGGATGCTGCAGCCAAAAGCTACCTTTAAGTTCCCTATTGGTGAAGTTTCATTTGAGGAGAAAGAAGAGGAGGAAGTGAAGAAAATGTTGTCAATAAATGGGATTGTCAAGGGCCAACTCTTGAATGGGGTTTGTACCGCTCAATACCAGGATGAAAGCTTAAATCTAAGATACTTGTACAAGGTAGTATTCTTTGATCGTTTCGTTCATCCAGTTCATTTTTTGAGTTTTCTTCTTCTGGTCATTGAGATTTCTTCTTTGGATGCATTTGTCCATGAAAGCAAGTTGGAGGCTGTTAATTTGTCTCCGTATTATGACCTTGAGCGATAGAGCACTGCCAGCGTAAGTGGTCCCATACACGTGTCTGACATACTGGGGATACGGCAGAGTGCATACAGGAGTCCAACACTCCAACTAGGCACGCCAGTGACACAGGTGTCTCAAGTTGACATCGATGAGGACACCCGGGGGTCAATTCATGATTTTAGAGCCTTATTTTAGGAGTTAAATTATAATTTAAGAAGGTATAATGTAAAAGTTGGAAAAAACAAGATGTCAACTTGATAAAAAAAAATTATCTATGCACTTGTACAACTAAAGTAGTGAGAGGATTGCAGAATTGGCGGATTGGACAAGGATAGAGACAGGTAAAATGTAGAGTGTTCAAAATAAAAGACAGGTAAGATGTATACAAAACATGCTTGAATTTCCTCGCTGTATTCATGTCCAACTTTAGCAGAATTGCCTGTATCCATGCATCTTAGGCCTTGTGTTAGTCCTATACCACTAGCCAATAGCCCTATATGCAGGGTGCATTACTTGCTGACGCCTGACCGCGTCTCTCATTTTTGTGTATTTCTTTGTTTATTTGTTTTTCGCGGTAATGTACGGTGTTGAGAGTTCAATTGTTTTGCAGGATGAGCAAATGGCCTTCATTCCAAGCATTTCTCTACCTTCCAATGCATTATCAATGGCATTCAAGCGTCGGTTTGGCCCTTCTGACAAGCTGAGGTGGGGTCTCTCTCTCTCTCTCTCTCTCTCTCTCTTTACGAGCTTAGTTCACTTATATGGGATACGGGCTATACAGAGTATTTTTCGGGATGGAGTTGGAGGATTGGCACTTCAATCACGTGAATCCTAAAATGTACAAGCTATTTCTTGCTATGGTGCTGGCAAGACAAAATGACTTGCTATTAGTGGCATGAGGCCCAAGCCACTTGGTTGGAGTTGCGACAACTATAAGATTCATTGATTCATAAGCATAGAAATTAACAACCATGCTTACAGCTTTTCTCTCTCCCTCTCCCTTTAATTCCGTTCATCTGTTATCTTATATTGGTCCTCTTGTAGGCCAGTGCCAAGTATTTCGCAGAATTCTGTGATTGTAACATCCACACACCCCCCCCTCCCTCTCACGACATGGTGGGACTGGGACCTACGGTAGGGTGGGTAAGGATAATGGGGATTGGAATTCAAAGTACAAATATATTGCAGGCCTACAATGTGTTTATGGAGGGTCTCATTTCTGGCTGGAGCTGGTCTGGAAAGGGGGTCCATTGCCTACTTGCCCCTTAACCGTCCGTGGATAGTAGGATGCATGTCTTGCCTAGTATGAGTGAAGTGGAGCTGTTACCTCTATTTTTTTGTCACCATATTCGTATTTGGTTCCATGTAAGTTATAAGAATAAGTATATGGAAAGGGAATTTCTATCGTTAAAGGAAGCAAGGAGAAGTATCAATAGCAGTGTAAAGGAAGATAAGTGAAGTTACCGTAAGCCCTTCGTGTTAATATTTACTTTGTCAAATGCTTTAAGTACTTTTTCTATTCTGTTTTTCCGAGTCTGTTGTATCTAGCTTGGTATATGACCACAAAGATTTCTTATCCTGCTATGATTATTCGTGGCCAGCTACTGGTACAATTTTGATTCAAACTATTGGAGTACTGTGTACAAGCACACGGTTGGCAAGGACTACAAGTTCAAAGTCGGGTATGATTCAGAGGTGCGGCTTGGATGGGCATCACTTTGGGTATGTGTTTTTTTGCTTTCACTTAATTTCCTAGTAGAATTTTTTGAATGTTCCATGTCATTCATTCTTTTCATTTCTTCAATTTACTCTACCAATTTATGTCTAACTGCTTCTAGTGCATTTCCTTCTTTATCTACTCGTATTATACTCTTTCAGCAAAGAGACATTCTGTAGCCACCCCTTACATTATGGGTGCTTATACAATCCTAGGAAAATGGGAGGATTTCCTATCCACTTCATTTGTAATATGTATTCATGTCTGCTTAATTATTGGTGTCTATGTTTATTTTCATATCTTAAACAAACGAGGATACTCATCAAGTAATAAGATCTCCAAATATCTTCCTTTCTAAGCTGAATTCCTATAATGCTTCTAAGTTTCTTTTCTTTCTTGTATTGAATCAGCTTTCTGTCTCTCTACCTCCTTCCCATTCAGTTTGTCAAAACCATAGGTTGCTGCTCGCTCGCAGTCCAGTAGGGAACTTTACCAAATAACGTTGGCCCTATGTGTTAGCATCTCCAACCCATCTCTAAAAGTCCAAAATGGAGAATGGATGTGACATATTGGAGGGAAATTTTGTAATTTATTCCCACTTTTTGCACTTTATGAGAGAATTTAGGAGGGACCCATCCTACTTTTTAGATATTTGAGTCTCCAAATTGCCTTTGGTTCTCCAAATATGGAGACCCTACTCCCATTTTGGAGACAAAATCTCTAAAAGTACGATGGGTCCCTCCTATATTCTCTCATAAAGTGCAAAAAGTGAGAATAAATTACAAAGTCTCCCTCCAATATGTCACATCCATTCTCTATTTTGGACTTTTAGAGATGGGTTTGAGCCTTAAGGGTGGTAAGTCTGTGAGTCAGGATCCGTCTGAAATATCACATGGAAGACACTAATGGGTCTTTAAGGGCTGGCCGAAGCAAGGTTCATGATCAACCAGTCCATCCCTCCCACCCTCTGTCTGTGTCCTCTGCTATGAAGCATGGACACTTCGTTCAGTTGCCGTAGCGATGTCTGACGTGTCAAAAATAGCTGCCGCAGTCACACCCTGATACATGTCATGTGGCATATCTTTCTTTTTCTCCTCTCTTTTTTTTGATGGACAAATGAGGGACATGGTGTCCGGACATGTGTTCTATGCAGACGCATCTCGGACCCGAAAGGGACAGGCTTGTTTAATTGTATGGTCTTTAATTAATTGAGTTCTACTGAGTGCAATAGTTTGTTAATAAGGTTATCGATTTTGCAAACTGCTTTTTCTTTTTGCTGTATTGTAATGCTACTGGGTTGTGTTTTTGTGTCTATTCTCTGTCCATCTTTCTTACGTCCTCAGGATTAAATTTTATCCGCATGCCCATTTAAAAGTTTCTGAGATGAGATGGGGGTGATGTATACTTTAGAGCGTGGCACGAATAGTTTAATGTCAAGTTAAAGGTCTACTGCATACTATTGGATACATCATTAAGTCCCTGGAGTAAATTCGTTATGTCCGAAGCTCTTATTTCTCCTCGACTGTACTATATCATATGACCTAGTTTGGTGAAGAACTTGTGATAAATCACTTTGCTGATTTCTGAAGCTTGCATTTTGTTTATGAGTTGGAAAGAAAAAAAGAAGTGGGGTAATTGCTCTGCAAAAAGCCCAAATTCACTGGAGGCACATTGTCAATATATTTGGAGTACTTAAGTCTCTTGAAATATTTCTTTCAAGAAACCAGGAAACGTGGTTTTGACTTTGGTGATTGCTTGTTTTAGGTTGGGGATGAAAATGGGCAGGCAAAGACAGCTCCTATGAAAACAAAAATCCAGTTTATGCTCCAGGTGCCAAAAGATGATATTAAATCAGCAGCCTTGATGTTCCGTGTTAAAAAGAGATGGGATATTTGAGTCTGTTTCGGATTAAAGACGGCCCCCCCTTCTTCCCGAATCTGCCATTGGGACCTCACTGTTGTAACATAATGAATTGGGAACACCATCCTAGCCGTAAGAACTGCACACAGTTCAAACTGTTTTATTGATGTTCTTACTGTTCCAATGAACATTTTCATTGATTGATCTGCTAAAGTATAGTATTATTCTTCACTCTGTTTATTGGTAGTTGTCTGATTTTCCTACCATTCTTGCAATTGAGGTACGTTCTTGGGGAAAAGGACAGAATTTTTTTTTATCTTATGCCGGATCAACCAAAGAAAAGATTATTACGATCAACCTATACTAGTACAGCCGACATATAGAGTTAGGAGGCGGGGGGGCTGCTCCCCCTTCCTAAGATCACCATTCGACAGACTGCCCCCTCTTTAGGTTGCACTCGTGCAAATTATAAAAAATAAAATTTGAAATGTATAAGGTTCCGTTCTGGTTTCTTAGAAAAGGAACTTTTAGAAAAAGAAGATAGTTTCAAGCTCAAAAATTATGTATTTAAGTAAATAATTTTTCTATCAATATAAATCGTATTTTATAGATTTTATTGAGATCATTTAAACGGTGCAAAAAAAATGGGTTAACAATGGATTTTTCATTTCATTATGTTTCGAGCTTAAAATTACCATTGTTTTTGAAATGGAATATTTAAAAAGAAAGTCAGAACGACTTTTAAAAGGCAATGTTGGTCTCTGCCAATGCAAATCACAAGTCAAACATAAACATTTTGACAAATGCTTTCGATCAATCTACTCGACGAGCTACAAACAACAGTGACGTGTCATAGATCATCGAGCGATACCGTGAGTGCGGCCCGGAAAGGGGGTCTATTTGCAGGAAGGGGAGCAGAAGGGGGGGAGTAGCCCCCTCCACTACTAAAATAAAATATTGCTAAAAAAAACAAAAGATGAAATTATAGATCTATGCGATCTTATAAAAGATCACATTCGACAGACGGAAGATTTTAATGGTTGATGTGCAAATTATAAAAAATAAAATTTGAAATGTATAAGGTTCCGTTCTGGTTTCTTAGAAAAGGAACTTTTAGAAAAAGAAGATAGTTTCAAGCTCAAAAATTATGTATTTAAGTAAATAATTTTTCTATCAATATAAATCGTATTTTATAGATTTTATTGAGATCATTTAAACGGTGCAAAAAAAATAGAAAAATTATTTTTCATTGTTATTATGTTTGAGCTTAAAATTACATTGTTTTTGAAATGGAATATTTAAAAAGAAAGCAGAACGACTTTTAAAAGGCAATGTTGGTCTCTGCCAATGCAAATCACAAGTCAAACATAAACATCGTTACAAATGCTTTCGATCAATCTATACCGCTACAAACAACATATGGTGTCATAGATATGCATAGTGATGCGCCTATATCTATTTTTGAAAAGGTAAAATAGTACTCCACTACTAAAAATAAAATATTGCTAAAAAAAACAAAAGATGAAATTGTGCTCTATCAACACTTTCTGAAAAAAAATTATTTTCGAGATTGTTTTTGACAAATGTGGATACTTGATAGTGGGCGAATCTATATGATTGTTCATTTTTTAAATAATACTACTACTATATGATAGTTCGTTTTTTAAATAATACCTACTACTATTTTAAAAGAAATTTAAACCATGAGTAGGACAAATTGCTAATTTGTCACTTGTTTACAAGAGAAAGGTCGAATACATTATTTGCAAGTTTAATAAGGATTATTATGAAAAAAGGCTAAAAAGACTTGGACGATGAAGATGAGCTCTCCACCATTCACAAATTTGTCTTGGGGGTGACTATTCGCAGTCTCCTATTTTCTTTCATAGCCCACTACATTTCGGTAAGTAGTTGTTGAAAATCATACATAATATTTCTGTAAATAGCTGTTGAAAACAAGATTATATTTTGGTAACTACATGTCGAAAATATGTTCAACTTTCGGTAAACAACTGTCGAACATACATTTTCAGTAAATAGCTGTTGAAAAAAATATTATATTTCGGTAATTGTATACTGAAAATGTATCTCAATTTCGGTAACTAATTGTCGAGTATAATTGGAAATTTTTAACAGGTTATGGGAGAAAATAGGGGGCTGCGAATAGTCGCTCCCTTTGTGTTCATGTACATTTTTGAAAAAGTTTAAATCCATAATTTTTGAGTTTAAAATTACCTTATTAAAAAATTAGGACTTCAAACCGGTTCTGGAACGGGGCCTTTGGGAGGGAAGGAGGGATACTGTAAAATATTCGGGGATGATTTCGTAATAACCCCTCTCCAAAGTTTGACTTTCCCAAGTCACACACAGCATTCAAAAGATCCTTCGGCCTTTTTCAAAGTAAAAAGTTCTACATTATTGTATTGTTGCAGATAATCATCTTTCTTGTTGTCACAAAAAAAGAAAAAAGAAAAGAAGTAAAATGAGAATCTAAACAGAGATGTAAATAAAAGCAAAGAAAAACAACAAAAAGCATATACCCTTTAGCTCATAGTACTCCTTTCCAAACCAACCACATCCCAACTCACAGGAGTAATTATTCAGTGTCCTGAGAACTGTTAGGTGATCCCTCGATCTTTTTTTCACCACATATTATGATAGAATCTACACATTTTTTTTCTTGAATCTTTCAATATTGTGTGGTGGAGAAGAGGCCTGAAACACCACCGCCGGCAAATAGATTATTCCATACTCCTATTAGACAGTCATGTGGTGCCTTAGACCCTTTTTAACCACACATTGAATGAAACCTATACACTAAAATGTATGGCAGAATGGGGTTTGAGACTTCACGGGGCGGTGTCTCAATGCTATTGAATAATTTTTCCTCTTAGGGGAAAAAAAAAGGCCTGGAGAGGGAAAGAAAAGAGGGAGTATTAATCTTGGAAAATACTGCTGATAAAATAAAATAAAAAATCTTGGAAAATACTGTAGAAACAAATGGCTGCGCTTCAATAAAGGAGTAGTAGTAGAGGAGAGAGCAATAGAGTCGAGTCTCCACACACGAGAGAGAGAGAGAGAGAGAGAGAGAGGAGAGAGAGAGTATGACGACAACAGGGTGTTTGAGGATGTTATGGTTGGATTCCGCCAGTCTCATCCTCACCACTGCAAACCCTAGTCCAATCTCATCCTCCTCATTATACTCTTATAAACGACGAGGTTTGGCTCCAACTAGTAGATCCTTCCGCACCCTATCCCATCTCTCTTCACGACCGAACAAGGTACCCCCTCCACCTCCTCCTCCTCCTCTCTCTCTCTCTCTCTCTCTCTCTCTCTCGCTGTATCTTATGGCTGTATGTTTTTGTGACGACTGTAGTTAAAAAAAATGGACGATTTTTGTATGCTAGAATTATTATTCGAAGATGGTTGTGTGGGATTTCGGTAGTCGATTTTATGAATTGAGTGAAGCGCTTGTTTTGTTTGATCTTTTCTTATGTTGGATGGACTAGAAGAGCCATCTCACATTGGTTTTTGGTCAGTTCAGAACTTTTGTTTTGAATTTAGGAGCGAACCCGTTGTAGGTTTTGTTGTATGAGTATGAGCACACACAGTTTTAATTGGATGGTGGTCTACAGATCCTGTGCTCTCGAAATGTTGAATCCTTTCCCACATGTTTTCAGGGCTATTTATCACACTCTGTTTGTGTATGCGTGCGAGAGATAGATAGAAAGTTTGCATTTTTTGTCAAGAAAAGGAATAGTGTAACGGTAAACTTTAAAGGATATATATGAGCAAATTGTCATTGGCTATTGCATTGCTCAACTTATGCATGAGGTGTTTCATGTGTGAGGATACCATGTCTGACAAAATCATCTTCTATGAGGTTGAAAGAGTCCACTGTCCACATTGTTTTCCATTGCTAGCACGTGGGTGTGAGTCGTGTGACATCTGCATGATTTATGAATTGAGAGTTTTAAAGCATCCAACTCAAAACTAATTGACAGTGAGTGGAGATGTTGCCTAGGCTCAACAGGGAGTATCCTATTTAGACACGTGAGTTTTGACTCAATTCAACTATAAGTTCACAACCGACGACCTTTGATATTAGATGCGTCTTGGATTCTTAGTTAAGTCCCATCTTATACTTCTGTCTATCTACATGTGAGGTATTAATGTTAGAGATGTCTGACACGACAACATTCAAGCATTGTGATTCAACAGTGTGTGCGTTTGCAATGCCTTTTAATACAAAGATGTTATGATCCATCATCAGTTCAATAAATGGTAGTAATAGGATACTGTCATTGGACAGCGGGATGTCTTAGCATGGGGTTAATTGTGTGGATGAGATGGTCCTTATGAAGTTATGAATGCAGTATTCAATTTACTACGACAAAGGATTGGAGATATTATAAAAGCAACAATGGCCCAACTTTGTCATATGGGTTCACGTATGAACAAAGGTTCCTCCTTGAACCCCAAACTCTAGGTTATGGTGAATCGGTGATTCAACTCATAGGTTGGGTAAGCATGCTGACACGGTGTAATGCAAAATATGCATATTTTCCTAATTGTTTAGGTTATTACAGAAGGAGAGAACATCATGCCCTTGACAGAGCCATGAAAATATAGATTTATGTAGCCGACCCCAATTGATTGAGAGAGAAGGCTCTATTTGCTTTGGTTTGATTTAGTTATATTGGTATTTTTAGGGGTATTCTTCAATTAGATGAGATTATAAAAGATTTCATTCTTCACCATCCTCCACACCATCCTCCATGAATTTTCTCTCCTGTGTCAGATATTTGAGGATCTGGATGTACAAGTTCGGTTTGGATGTTAAAGTGTCAAATGGTTTGTTTGAGAAGAGATGCATCATTATTTAGATGGCAATGTACAAAACTCAAACGTTAGGGTAACACGAGTAATATTTTTAAAAATAATGTCCGAGACAAATAATAATACTTTGTTGTGTATTCCGTATGTCATTTGTTTTATGGATTTGATGCCCATACAATGAATTCAATGTGATCTTTTGTGGTGTTAATAGCCCAGAACTTATCAGAGGATGTAGAGAAGGTTGCTCTGTAAGGGTACAACTTGAATGTTGAGTTTTCCTTCATTCGTAGATGATTAGGTCTTTTTTCTTATTGTAAATAGTTAAACGTAGCCTTCAAGGCTTATGTGCATTTTCCTTTCCTTGACATTGTAAGTCAGGAATCAGGATCTTATTGCTGTAAGTCCAACATAAGAGAAAGTATATTTACTAATGCTCTGTCTAGAAGATGCAAATTTACGGTCATTCAGTTTGTTTGTAGTGACCTGCTTTCATTCACTTTTCTGTGTGAAAGTTTGGATGAGGTAAATCTGGTTACTCTATAAAGTTTTCCTAATGCACTTGCATATTTACTACTGTAGTATGTACCAATGTGTCATAATTGCCTTTAAGATTTTAGAATACATCCATTCATTGCTGCGGATTATTTTTAGTAGGGAGAGCAAGTGAATGCCCCCTGCATGTTTTGCTATGTTTCAAAATGATGTGATTATTGTTTAGACCATTGCACGTATTATTTGCAATTGAGCTTGTCTATGTGATTGTATGCACGGTTGGTTTTCACTAATCATTTACTACCAGGGCCTCTATTTTGTATGTGCTGGTATAGTGGCTTTGTGGATATGCCAAGGGGGATCAAAACATTGATAGCGGAAAGAACGAAGATGAAATCATGCTGCAGATGTTTGGGTCGGATGAAGAAACCATCGCTAAGATTCCAACCCAAGTCCAGACTTTTCCTGGAGAAGGATCAGGGGAGGTTCTGGTATCAGAATATAAACCTATACCAGAACCTGTGCCTGATGTTGATTATCTACAGGTTTGTTGTCTTCTTGACCCCCCATCAATACGCGTTTGCAATGAGCCTTTTTGTCCCCTTTTCAAGTTTTTCTCACCACTTGAATCACAGGCAAGAGACCTGCTGTGTGATGGTACACAGAAAACACAAGATATTCTTGCTTTAGTAGTGTGCCTATGTTGGATGAGAGGGAACAATCAACATCTGCGCTATCCAACAAGAGTTACGAAAACTTCTATCAGTACCTCCAAAAGGATTTGGTGGAACAGCCTCGGGCCTCTGCGCTCCATAAAGGGTTATTTGAGAAAATATTTGTGTCCACAAAAGATACTAGACTCCTCACTACTATACCAAACGTATACCTCTTGGTTAGGGGAAGGCGGATAGTTTTTCTTTATTATACAAATTTCTGTTTCTTCCATGTCTACTCATTTGGGTTGAATTGACTTACTTTCTTCTCCCTTTATGCTTGTCCGCTTCTTCTCCTCCTTCTCCACTTCTCTTCCATACGGTGCTGTTAATTCTTCCTGACACTATCCTGCATTTCTCGTTCTGTAAGAGGCTCCCGTCATGGTGGTTTACTTCATATCTGTTTAGCAGCAGAGTTAATCGATGAAAGTTTGTGGAAATTTTCAGAAGCATAGTGTACTGTCTTTTTTTTTTTGTTTCTTCCCCTTCCCTTTTTTGGTTGTTTGTGTTGTGAGTTATGCACTCTCCTATGCACGCTTGGAAGATCTTGTAGCAAAATGAATGCTATGTTAGGTACTTAGGTTGTGCTGCTTATGGTAGGCTTCAAATTCAAGGCTCAGCTGCAGCTTGCGACTATCCTTTTAAACCTACTTGTGCTTATCACAATGGACATCAGTATTTGGTTTTACTACATGTAATATATGTGGGTGTGCATCCGTATAATGAAGCCTTATTTTGTTTGTCAGGAGCTACTAGCAATCCAGCAACAAGGGCCAAGAGCTATTGGATTTTTCGGGACACGGAATATGGGATTCATGCATCAGGAACTTATTGAGATTCTTAGCTATGCGATGGTTATAACAGTATGATTCTTCTACTCATTTGACTACTTGCAAAAATTACCTTTAAATACTGTTTCTGTGCATGGAATGATTAGTTCCTATTGGGCAAACAAACATTTACTGAATTCTGGTCACCCTTGCATCCTTTCAAAATTTTGATTTCCAGTTAGTCATGTTCATCTAATTACTTGATTTATATGAATCTTTTGTCTTTGTTCACAGAAAAACCACATTTTTACATCTGGTGCATCGGGGACTAATGCAGCTGTTATTAGAGGTGCTTTAAGAGCAGAAAAGCCAGAGCTGCTCACTGTGATATTACCTCAAAGTTTGAAAAAGCAACCTCCTGAAAGCCAGGAATTACTGGCGAAGGTAAGAATTTCATTGCATTTTCTTTCAGTTGACAATCCTTTTGCTGCAAATTGGGAAGCTATGTTACATGAATTCGGGTAGGGATGCCAAAAGCGGGTACTTGTCTAAGTGTCAGATTCATCTAATTTGCATATGGGCACGCCTGTATATTTAAAGTCTCTGATATCTAATTTATATTTTCTAGCGTAAATGTTGTTTACTAGTTGTCTTGACCTTTTCATGCATATTATAGGAATTCTATGCATAGGTTGCAAGACATTTGAGTTAGAAAATATGCTTGCTAAGTTATTCTCCAACTAAACATGTCGGAGATGGTCCCATACTCTAATCTGATTGTGGAGTGTCGGACATGGGTGCTTAATACATTTTGAAGGATCCATGTACCATAGTTGGGAAGCTATAAAGTTGTATGTTGTGCTACTGTAGATTTTTTCTAGTTGAACGTTTGAAACTGTTTCATCATACTACCAATTTGTCATGATTAACGTTTAAGTACTGTACAAACCATTTTTTAGAAGGCTGTTAGTTTCATGTTCTTATTGTGATTCTCTTTTGTCATTTATGTAATTTATTCATTCGTAGTATACCTTTAGACAACAATAGAACAGTAGCAGTACCCATGTAATCTCTAACCAATGGGGGTATGGGCGGGGGCGGGGACTGGAGGCAGACCTGACCTTTGGGAATATATGTACATAGTGGCTGCCATCAGAAAGTTTTACGACTGAAGTACAGGCCTCTGTGTACCTCCGAAGTTCGAGGAACTCAAGGGACCCATTTTTTTGAGAAGGGACCTTGAAAAACTATTTTACTGACAAGCAATCTCCCACCGTAGTTAATGATTTTTTCAAACTGGTGTTCACATGGAATGGAGAGAGCATTCATCGTTGGACCGGACGGACCAGTGTTTGACAACACTCTTAACACTTGCTTAAACCATGCTCTATTGAAATTGCATTCTTCCTATGAACCCTTTACCCTTGCCTTACCTTTGATTAAGTCCATGCAACCTATGCCCTTCAGAGCTAGGCATGTTAGCCCTAGACCACTTTCAGAGCTAATTGCCTTAGTGCATTGGAGCTATTTAAGGGGATACTTCCTTCCTTAGGTGCACCCGGGGGTGAGTGCCTTATGAAATCACCGCAATCCATCGTTTTTTCTTCCCGCTTCAAAAGACTTTTGTTTTCTATTCGCGGGAATGTCGTTGGGAGGTAGTTAACTAGTCTCACAGGGAGGAGTTGTTTTCTTTCCCTCAAACACTGTGGCTTAAGCCTGATAATGGAATGGCCCGCCTGGCCACTATGAATGAATATTACGTCGATAGAGTATCGACTAAGTACTTCTTTCCGTTGTGGCCATAACACGAAGTAAAGTTGGATGTTTGACTAAGTTTTAGATTTACAATTACTTGCCTATGGTCCTTTACATTTGCGGAGACTGAAGCCGAGTTTGGCTGCTAGAATATATAATCCAGAGAATTGTTCCCCCTTTTGTACTGTGTATTCTTGGTTGTGAGGCTCTTTTGTACCCATGAGATAATTTAGCTGACGAGACTGTTATATGCTTATATGGTTATCTTTTCCACTAGTCGTCAACTACGGCCCGTTTCATGAGAGAATTTAGCCGACACGACTGCTGTATGCTTATATGGTTATCTTTTTCACTTCAAAAAAATCATTAGCTATGGTAAGTGGACTGGTCCGTCAAAGAGATCATGCAGCTGGTATCATTGGGTGATTCCGTGCTTGAATCCTTTACCAGCAGCATGGACCGATTGTCGTAATGAAACATGAAAACTTGTGATGTGCGTGAAAAGGCTCCTGCTGAGTATGATTGCTTTGGCATGTCTTTCTAGTTATTATTATTATAGTGGGAACAATATATATTTTGGATGTACACTTTATGTTTTTTTTTTTTTGCAGGTGAAGAATGTAATAGAAAAGCCTCACAATGATCATCTGCCCTTAATAGAAGCCAGCAGGTTAGTGATGACCTTAAACCACTGGGCTACCCCCGATGGACGAATGTACTTGAAAGATTATGTTTGTTAGCATGTTGACATGTTCAACAGTATGCATAAATTTCAATTAAAAAAGAGAACAGTCTGCATGAATTGGATTTCATGCTGACAAACATAATCTTTCAATTCATGCAGACTGTTGAACAGTCTGCATAAATGGATTTCAATTCAACCCTAGTTGGAGACCATGCCTATTGAGCTTGACGTCACCTCTGCCATAATTGATTCAGGAAATATAATTTGGTTTGTGGTTTGTTGTGCAAGTGCAGGCTATGCAACATGGACATTATTTCGCATGTTCAGCAAGTCATTTGTTTTGCCTTCCATGATAGCAGATTGCTTATGGAAACATGTCAAGAAGCAAAGAATCTCAGAAAGATTGTGACGCTTTTTTACCTAGACTAATGAGAAGCACCAAGTTGTCTCTATACATTGTTCGATGAGAAGAGTTAGATCATTCTTTTTTTGTTTGTAAATTAGGTGGACAATCAGTATATAATGCTTATCATTGATATGTTGATGAGAGAAGCTCGATTAGCAGCGTTCATTGACAGTTTTAAAGGGTGGCATCAACATTTCTACCTTACTCAAGAAAATAAGATGTTAAGTTGTCATGCATGATAACATGAGTGATTTTACTTTTTGAAATCATACACTCCTTTGCATGATTCATATTTTTCTGATGTGGTTCGAAGAAACGGGTAATTGTCATACCGGGTAATTGGAGAGAATTTGTAGGGTTTTTTTGTTTTCTTTGTGAAATGTTGAAATAAACAGACTTACTATGCCTGCCTAGAGCAATAAGAGAAACTATATCAGGCGGAATACAACCTGAGAAAACACTTAAAACTCCTGTGCAAACAATAAGAGGCTAGCCAATGCGCAACTCTGTTCTTTTCAGCCAATGCACAACTCTGTTCTTCTCCTAGCTACACCAAGAGAAGGACCAGTTACGGAAAGAAGCCCAGAACTTGATGCCTTCCACCACAGAATAAACCTCCCACGGGCCCTGGCATCATAAAGGCAGTTAATAAGCACCTTGCAATCAGATTTGAAAGTAACCTCTGGGAGCTCCAACTGCAAAGCCATGACTTGAAGATTTTCATCACCTCTTAGCACATTGCAGGTTATCATCATCAGATAGTCTCAAATTCTACTGAAGTGAGGCTTCATAACTAGAAGATTTTTCTCGCCAAAAAAGACTTTTCCATTTTAAATTTTTGGAAATGGCACACCAACGACGAATTAGAGGGAAAAGGTGAGTAGGTGAGTCAAAATCACGGTTTAAGGTTTAATGTTGTGAAGTCGAGCGCTAAAGGAAAAATGTTGATTCAATTCCAAAGTTCACTCACAATACTCGGTTATGTTCCCTACCCAACAAGAAAAAGTATATTAAAGAAGCGTGTAAATAACATAACATAGTTGGAAAAAAAAATATTACCACTTCACAATTCAAAACATTCATACCACCAATACAAGTGGGTACTATTCGGCCCCTTAGCTAGATAATTATGCTAAAAGATGACCATTCCTTGAGAATATACATCAAACCTCAAGTGCTACCATTCGTAATCTGATAGTAGTGCCACTGCTACCGTCCCCAAACTAGATACATCAAAACTCCAAAAAGATGCCAATTCTTAACATAATATACCTAAAAATTCACTCTCGTTCAAAAAGGTCAAACAAGGAACTGATCTGCCAAGCATGAGAGCATCCACATTTGACTCTTTAGAAATGTATGTAACATGACAAATTTTTTACTGATAATTAAATGAGATACCGTTCTGCAACAACATAGTGCCACACCACATGTTCTCTATTTTGTTGTGCAAAATGTCGTTTCAATGAACTTTGATAATGTTTATTGCATTGCAAATACATCGTTCCAATTTGATTGAGAAATTATCACTGTTTTTTGTTAATTAGTAAGATAAATTCCCTCAATTAATGTCAGCGGATTTCGTCATATTTTTCACTCTTTTTTACTCATAAACCTGACAAACATTCTAGGCGTTCTTATTTTCTCCATTATTAGCGCCAAACACTTTATGAAAAGCTTCCATTTATATTGTTTGTAATAAAGGGTGCCTTGGGCCAGCTTGTGTGTAACTCAAGACACTATATATTAACGTTGGATCCCACAAAACTAAACTCATATTTTAGTAATTTTAACCTCCTTAATTATTTATGTGGCTCAGTCACTTTTCGAGTTCTTCACAGTCAACATCAAATGAAATTTTATGGGTTCAATATTTTCATAAAAAAAATCATACTATGTCAAATTTAATATTGTGTGTCAAAAGTTGGACACCGCAGGGCTAGCATGCTTGGCGAATAAAAGTATTTCTTGAGTTTATGGGTTTTCTACATTAAGAGATTATTAGGTTCTTTTGAAGAGATGCTCCATATTACTCATGATACCCAACATGTCAGTTTGTACCCTAAAATACAATAAAATTACTGGTGCTGCAACATATACCAAACACAACGCACTTGGAGCGAATCATGCCTTGCTTCAAGAGCCTTGCAAAAATTTTCCTTGGGAGTATTTCCCTAATTGCGAGGCCGTCAATAAATAATAGTTGAGTTTCGCTTTCAAGCAATGGCACAGAGGTAGGAAATACCATTCCAGCACAATATGAGGCGGTGGGTTGGGTAGACATCAAATTAGCAGGTAGATAATTTTCAGGATGCCCCAAAAACATTAGTGCTACATGTGTCTTCAATTGTACCGATACTTCCGCTTTCTGGTCGTTGTTCATTTTGTAGAGCTCAAGGTGTTGAGCATCCATGATAAAGATCAACTTAATTCAATAATCATAGCTAGGGATGTGAACAGTACGTACGGTTGGCTTTTGAGATAATAAGATCAACTTAATCCAATAATCATAGCTAGGGATGTGAACAGCATGTACGGTCGGCTTTTGAGGCAATTTCTTACAAGAACTGGCCGGTAACAACGGTTTTGTGGTTCCATAAACCAAAATCCTTATCTACCGAACCAATTCAAACTCAAAGTTGGGTTCCAATGCAAAACAAAATTCCCAATTTAATACGGGTAACCATCATTCCAATTAAAATGCTAAAAAGGGTAATAACAACAACAGCAACAAAAAAAAAGTCACGACTCTTGAAAGGGAGAGGGAGAGGGAGAGGGAGAGGGAGAGGGTTATCTATTGTTGAGAGGAGTACGTACGGAGGAAAGGCCGAAAGAGCGTTTTCGTTTCACCCTAGCAACTTAAGCATCAAACAAGGACTAGATTAAAACACGAGCATGTACTAGATGTTACAAAAACAATACTACAAAATCGGTCGGTTTGGTTTTATTCGGTAAACAAATTCTTAAAACCAGAAACGGAACCGCAAAACCAAAATATTTTGTTTTGCAGGACTGAATAAATTGAGATTAACAACAAAACTGATCAAAATTGAGTGGTAATTCAGTCTGGTCCATTTGGTTTAGACTGTTTATCTTACATCCTAATTGTAACTGCATGATTTCATCACATTCTTTATGAAAATTAAGTATAAAGGCAACAATTTACCCAAAGGTTGGTTAAAGTGCTAAACTCAACAAAGCCTCTTCTTTTTAACCCCGAAGGGTTGGTTGATCGATAAAGACTTAGGAGATAAGATCCACAGGTCTCAAGTTTGAACCATCTTAGGGGCCATTGGAGATTTGCCTGGTCATTAACTTTAAAATCTTGAAATTAGTCAAGGTGTGCTCAGACACCTAGTTATAAAAAAGATCCTCATTCCACGCATTTGGAAAACAAGAATCATTCTTGTTAGAAATCTGCCCATGTGTGAAAGGGAAAAGGGTGATGTTGAAAAGCATGTTGCAGCCTTAGTAGGCTTCTCAAGCCCACGCCAAATATTTGAAAAGTGCCGCGCATGGAGAGCTTTTATTGCTATTGGCAGCTTCTTACTCCATTTGCTGTGTATATACCCTATGGCTCTAATTGTAGAGAGTAGAGATGGAGAAGAAGAGAGACGGGGCAACACCAAAAGGTTGGTGCTCTAATTTGGGGCTCATGAATACCGGGTGAGCGGGAAGTGCGTAAAACTTCTGAGCTCGGGTATTGGTGTCTGAGTATCTCTCCCGGTGAGTAAGTAGGCCGGTTTTGGATCGAAGAACAACGTAAATCTATAGTGTCATCTTGTTTTTTCGTTGTGATAATACTTATTTAGTATTTGATCTCAATATGAGTTTTGTGGGCACCACCAAACTTCCGCTACACTTCCTCCTAGCATTTCACCGGGTAAAAGCAATTTGCTTGTCGATTTGGAATCAAAGGTACCATTTCAAGAGAGAGAGAGAGAGAGAGCGCGCAAACCAGCCCCCTGACTTTGAGAATGATTGGATCGAGCAGAGATAGGCTTGTTATCTTCGTTGTCGTCAGCGGCACCCGCCATTTTTCACCGTTCAATTCTTTATCCCCGTCTACTAGGGCGGCCAAACCTTTTGGGGGCTGCGAGGGTTTTTTGTTTTTTTTGGCAAGGGTCCGGATCCTCGGTGAATTTAAGTATTTGGACTAGACGAGACAGTCACCGTCTGTTGGTATAATTGATGGTTAAGATTTGCTCTATTAATTGCTACTGATAAGAATTAACTCGTATCGATAAGAGTTTAAAAAAACATTATTGATTGCAACAAATGAAAGATACAGATACTATCTCGCCCGGTTCATGTTATGGATCTAGACGAGACGGTCATGGTTTGTTGGTATAATGGATGGTTAAGATCTACTCTATTGATTTCTACCGATAAGAATTAATTATTGATTGCAATAAATGAATGGTACAGATACTATCTCGTCCAGTTCATGTTATGGATCGGAGAAGATCCATTTTCTCCTTTTGCAAGCGCTTAGGCTTTGTTTGGTATTTCAAATGAAAAGAAATTGAAAGAAATGTAAGAGAAAATAATTGAAGAAGTTAGGCGACTGGGAATCGACTGATTCGATTAATGTTGTTTTTATTAAGAACTGTATGATTTTGGTAAGCCGTCTTCCAAATGAAAAGAAATTGAAAGAAATGTAAGAGAAAATAATTGAAGACGTTAGGCGACTGGGAGTCGACTGATCCAATTAATGTTGTTTTATTAAGTATGATGATTCTGGTAAGCCGTCTTCCAAATAGAAGAAATCAAATTTGCTAATTGGGTGGAAGCCCAATTATTAATGGCAGTCACGAGTACTTGATGCCTCAAAAGAGTTCGTGTGACACTGATTTATTTCAAGATTATCCAAATAATAATAAGAGATCAAAAAGTAGAAAGAAGTAAGCATATATCATGACTTGATGAGATCTTGAGCACCCGGCTACAAAAAACATGCAAGCATGTGTACACTTAGATTGGGAAGTGCAAACTATTATCGGTGGTATTCAGCATTTTTTTTTTTCGACGAACAAGATCATCCTAGATATATTATCGGTGATGTTCAGCATGTTTGTGTAGCCGTAAAGCATTGCACGGCCTGCACCAAATGGAACACCACTTATCTATCGTGGTTGATCACCTCTGAAGGAAAAGATCCCGAATTCGAGTCCTTATGCTTGACTTCCGTTATAACTACTAACAACTAACTCCTATCATCCTATCATGTGGCAAAAACAAAAAGAATATCATAAAGTAAGTTAGTTTTGGTTTTGCAATCATTTGACTCTCGTTCATTATGAGCCTCAAGTTCATTATGAGCCTTTGGTTTTCCTTACTCTCCCTATGAAGGAAAAGATCCCGAATTCGAGTCCTTATGCTTGACTTCCGTTACAGCTGCTTAACATACTTCGAGCTGGAGATCATCTGGAACTGCAAAAATTAACGCACTTAAATGTTTACATAAGTGTCACGATGTTCTTTTACATTTTGTACTACGCAATTGTGATGGTTAAGGGGTTACCCTAGTGGTCAAGGTCTCAGTTATTATCAACTCCTTTGGGCCAATCCATATAAAGCATTTGCTCCGGCTTCAAGTGGAGCCCTCGCTTATAGATGGTGGGTTTATGGTACCCCAAGATTAATCGAGGTGTGCGTAAGATTGTTTGGACAGCTGGTTATAAAAAAAAATCATATAACTTCATTTGCTATATTTCTATGGGGTTAAAAAAAAATGCAGCACTAATGAACATGTTGACAACACTTGGAAAATGACGGTAATCATCATCATAACAAAGAATTAGAAGTTGGCAATGTTATGTGGTTTACAAAGATAGAAGACAAATCATTTGACTCTCGTTCATTATGAGCCTCAAGTTCATTATGAGCCTTTGAATCATCTCGCATAGTTTGTCATATCATAGTTTGACGAATGGGAATTTCAGCATGGGTATTTCTACAGGTGCTTAACATACTTCGAGCTGGAGATCATCCGGAACTGCAAAATTAACGCATGTAATGTTTATATAAGTTTCATGATGTTCTTTTACATTTTGTACTATGTAATTGTGATGTTTAACCCCTGGGGGTTGGCCTAGTAGTCAAGGTCTCAGAGACTATCTACTCTTGTGAGCCAATTCATGTAAAGCATTTGCTCCGGCTTCAAGTGGAGCCCTCGCTTATAGACGGTGGGTTTATGGTACCCTAAGATTAATCGAGGTGTGCATAAGATTGTCCGGACACCTGGTTGTAAAAAAAAAATCATATAACTTCATCTGCTATATTTCTATAGGGTTAAAAAAAATGCAGCACTAATGAACATGCTGAAAACACTTGGAAAATGACGGTAATCATCATCATAACAAAGAATTAAAAGTTGGCATTGTTATGTGGTTTACAACGATAGAAGACAAACAGCTTCCCCTTCTAATGACTTCTGCTAAGGGTGGATAATAACCCAGGCTGGTATCAAGGCCTCGGCAATCCCAACAGAAGGACAGCCTCCCAGGAAATGCTGCTTTAAACAATGGCAAGTCAGTAGTCATCATCATCGGAGAAGTTGCCCTCACTGAATTGCTCATATATCGGATATTCTCCATCACTGTTGTCGGCATCTTGCAATCCGTGGCCATCTACTCCACCGAACGGAAAACTACCAAAAAGCTCTTGCAAGTAGTTCTTTGAGATGTTGTCATTATCTATAGCTGACAAACATATAGGAAATTTGTGGTGATCATGTGTCACTAGATCTCAAATAATTTGCTTCAGCGGCTAAGGTTGGTGTTGGCAAAAATACATCAAAAGGAAAATTCCTTTCTCTAATTTGCCAAATATCCCATCTACAGTTAACCCATTGAACTACAGTGTGCATAGTACTACCGGGAATTCAAGGACCCAACACGAGTGGCAACATGTAAATGTGGCATTGCGTCAAAGTAAATTGATCTCTAGCAATTCGCATTATCAAACAATGAAATGCAAGCACAACACAAATTTGTTGGGAAGAAATCTGTTTCTGAGCAACTTAAAAGAGAATGAATTGAGTTTCAGTACAAGAATTGTGGAACTTGTTGATTTAATGGTCTTTCCTTATTTTCGAAGGAGGCAATTAATAGAGTGCAAAACACATATTTCGTTGTTTCAAGGATACAAGAAGAAGCCTTCGGAGCAAAATTGATATCTTCACCAGCCTACAAGCAAAAAAATACGAGAACAAAATTAGAAGAAAGGAGAATATATCAGGCAAAGAGAGAAAGGATGCACAATATATGGAAAGATAAAAAAAAGAAGCAACCAAACCGTATTTGTTGAACTAAACTCGCACTAGAAAATAAAACAGGTGACCATTTACCAGATGAAATGCCTCATTTGCGTCCAACTCCTCTTCATCTTTGTCATCGTCAATTTCAACTTCTTCATCTTCATCCTCGCCATCATCATCCAATTCCTCTTTATCTTCGTTGCCCACCAGTTCTGCTGCTTCTGCACCATAAAATTGAATCAACGAATATGGCTAATACAAGAAATCCACAAAACTAGATGGTTTATGAAATAAAACAGTGAAGACTACAAATGCCGCAACAAGAGGAAGTTAAGCCATGTAAAGGAATATATAAAAGCAAAAAAAAAAAAACACAATCTAAAAAAAATAGGAAAATTGAATCTGAAGCAAGGAGAAGAGAGATAACACATGCTAGGCATAAATATGCACGAGGTGACTAAAAAGTACAAAAAGTATGCGCATCCAAATATCCAATAGAAAATAAATTACAACATCTAAAATAACAAAAATATCATCAAGAAAGCATTGTCGTTAATTAACCTGCATTGGCTTGTTGAATCTCTTCATCAAGTCTCTTGTCCTTGGTATAAATCTGCGTTCTCTTTGACTTGTTGAAGCGTTCTGAAGCCGATTTTAGCAAGGATTCTGCACCAGCTTTGGGGTATACTGAGAGGAACCTCACAGTTATACATAACCTCAAGCTATCAAGCACACTTGATGGGAACCATCCTGTTGCACACTGGAAACCAAAGATCCGAATTAGAAGAACAAGGTTTAAATCCTTTGAGAAAATAGCATGCATGCACAACAGACCATGTAAGTTCATGGTGTAAATGACAAGTGATTCGACACATCCAGAATAACTCTCCAACACAAGTGCACAAAAAATGCAGTCGAGGAATCCATAATGTTATCCATAGTCGCAACATGGTAGACGCAGGGACAGGATGCATCCTTCTCACTTCCAACGTACCACAAAATTTAGATCCACACACACATGGTTTGCGTAGTTATAAATCATGCTTTTTCAAGCCCCCAATCCCCTAATCCAAAATAGAAGGAAACAAATACAAGCATATCACCAGGGATTATAAATGATAAATCAAAGCCCTCCATATGAACACAACAATGATTTGGTTCTGCAACAATTTTGTTTCCACTGGCACTATTTTTGTCCCACTTATTTCAAGTCATTTCTCCCTTTCTCTCTTCTTGGGAAGCATAGAAAACCGCTTACAATACTTGAACAAAAAATACAAATATATTTTAGAAAGCAAAACAACATTGCACAGCAAGACAAATCCGACATTTTCATAAGCCTAGTAAAGTTGCCATATTTGGATCAGTTTAAAAATGTGAAGGAGCAATCTCAATCAACACCAATCACAAGTAAATGAAACAAAAAAGGGGAAAAAAATGATTTTTTGTTTGTTTGTTTGTTTGTTAAAGAGAACCCACATCATTTGCTCAAACACTGCACAATACTTTCATATTCGGACATTATGGGCTTTACACCTACCCCACAGGCAAAGTACTCACTTGGCATGGTGAGGGACACACACCCTACCCCACACACAGCGTGGTCACTCGGCATAGTGAGGGGCACACCTTACCCAATCCTGGTACTCTTGATTTGATCCATGTTACACTGACTTGGGTAGGACTCCATCCCCAGAGCTAGTTGTTGAACTGAGGGAGCTCTCAAGCTTATTTTCTACTACAAAACACTTTCATATCCAGGTAACGTGGGACTTCACCTCACAATGAGAACTTGAACCCACATCATTTGCTTAGCCTCCTTCCTTCTTCCAACGTTTAAAAAGAATGGTTTCATTTCACACAATTCAATTCTTGAGAACCTATATGCTATTTTTTCGATCAGTGCGGGGAAGGACAGTTTGTCATGGCCGAAGCAGGAAAAATTTTAAGTCAAACCTTATTATTAACAGTTTAGTTGGTCATCTTTCTGCGATAGAAGTGTGCATATCAAGACTCCTTTCGAAAGTTGGCTTCTTATCCATTGGTAACTTGATTTGAATAAAGCAAATTCATGGGGATTGGTTTGGATAATCATGATAGGAGATCCCCTACCCCCTCTCATTACTCATTGTGATCTAGAGAGGGAGTGATGGTCATTGATCTTTACAATGTTGGGGGTGGAATGAGAGTTGCTGCTGAAGGTGATGGAAGTTCTTTGCTCTTGTTACGCCGTAGAAGAAGGAAGGAGGCTTACCTATTTGCCCGCTTGGCAGTGTTGTAGATTGTTTGGGAGAGCACAATAGGGAAGCTTCGACGGGAAATAGGGACCTATTTTCAAGCTTACAAGCAAAGTTCCCTGTTTATGTCTAGTTGTCAGACTTTAGAGTCCAGTGTGATGTAATGGTCACGTTTAGTTTCTTTATGTATAGTGTTGTCCCTTTAGTGCCACTCTAACCAAACCAAACCAAACCAGACCGAGCCTTACGTCCCAATCACTTGGGGTCGGCTACATGAATCCGTTTCCTCCATTGAGCTCTGTCAAGAGCCACTTGTTCACATAGACCTATTAGACTCATATCTTTGCGCACTACAGCATCTAATGTCAATTTAGGTCTACCCCTCCCCGTAACATTGCTACCTATAGCTATCCTATCCACTCTCTTAACTACTGCATCTTCCGGTCTACGGTAGATATGCCCAAACCACCTTAACCTATTTTCCCTCAACTTCTCCTCTATAGGTGCTACACCTACCATCTCACGAACTGTTTCATTTCTAATCTTGTCTCGTCTAGTCTTACCACACATCCACCTCAGCATTCTCATTTCCGCTACACTCATTTTACTCACATGTTGTTTCTTAATAGGCCAACATTCTGTTCCATAAAGCATTGCTGGTCTTATGGCCGTTCCATAGAATTTTCCCTTCAATTTTATGGGTACCCTCTTGTCACATAGTACACCAGTAGCGCTTCTCCACTTGAGCCACCCCACTTGGATCCTATGGGCCACATCATCCGCAATCTCTCCATTGCTACTAATAATTGAGCCTAAATACCTAAAATGATCACTCTTTGGTATCTCCTGGTCTTGGATCATCACTCTTTCTTCAAGCGCACTACTGGTACCACTAAACTTGCACACCATATACTCCGTTTTACTCCTACTTATCCGAAAACCCTTTGACTCTAATGCGTCCCTCCAATTTCTAGTTTCGTATAAACACCTCTAGCAGTTTCATCTACGAGAACAATGTCATCTGCAAACATCATACACCATGGAATATCCTCTTGAAATTGTGTAGTCAATCATCCATAACTAAGGCAAAGAGGTATGGGCTCAGGGCTGACCCTCGATGCAATCCTACGGTGATTGGAAATTCACTCGTTTCCCCTACTAGTAATCTAATGATAGTGACGGCACCTTCATACATGTCTCGAATCACCTCGATATACCCTTTGGTCACTCATTTTCTCTCCAAAACCCACCATATGATATCCCTAGGCACCCTATCATAAGGCTTTTCTAAGTCTATGAAAACCATATGGAGATCCTTCTTCTTTGCTCTGTGTTTTTCTACCAATCTCCTTAATAGGTAGATAGCTTCCATGGTGGATCTTCCTGGCATGAATCCAAACTGTTTCTCTGACACCGTAGTCCCCATCCTCAAGCGATGCTCAATAACTTTAGTGCCACTCTAAGAACACAAAAGTGAACATGGGGCACGGACACCTTTAGTGCCCACTCTAAGAAGTAAATATATGATCTATAACCCCTTTCTGCTCTTACTTACACAATAAGGCACTTGGCCTTCCCATTATGTTTTTCAGAAACTCCTACTTCACAAATTTTTCTCCCCAGAGTTATTAGGCCAGTGCGCTTCTTTTTCTGCTGAATAGACTGTAGCACTTCCGGTAATTGTATTCAGTTCAAAACCTCAGACACAGGCAAATTATGCCCAGCACCTGGCCTCTTTTCACACCGAAATTCTTGTACAGTTGCCATAGTCAACCCCTTGAACTTGTCTGGTCAAGTTGCAATGTGGAACTCCTGTTGTTTGTGAGGTGACGGAAAAAACTGCCAAAAGAGGAATTTTGACGCAATAGCTGAAAGATTGACCAAGTGACCCAACTCTTTTCTTGAACTTTCTGCTCTTTTCTGTAACCAGAGGTTCCTGCAGAGGTTCACCACCGAAGTAGCCCATGCACATCAACCCCAACTGCCATAGCCGAGCCAGAATATCTCTCGCTCTCTCTGATACATATATACACATACAGACAGACATATGAATCCCAATGAAACTCCCAAAAATTTTCCTCCCTCTGTAATCACCACTTGTATCTCCCTCCCTCCATCGTCACCACTAAAACCTGGATATGAAAAACTATAAAAGAAAAAAGCAAACTGAACACCATTTTGGGTTTAATGTTTTAAAGAGTATCATGTCTAAATGGGGTTTTTATATTTTGCAAGAGTTTTAAAGAACAAATTGTCTAACATAGTTACATAAACTTTGGTAGCAATTGCACTCTTGCATTCAAGTCTTTTCAACTGCATATGTTCCATGGCTCTATCTCCATGTTTGTTTGGTAACCATTCGTTTGAATGTCTATCTAATTCTCCAAGTGAGAGGGAGGTGGTACCTGAGGATAGACTTGAGAGAGCTTGGCTTACATTGTTGAGCCTATCTCTCGGCATCTTATGCCAATTAGGATGGCAATAAGATACAATAACCACAAACTGATTACAGACAATATAGATGATTTTGGCTGTCTTTTAGCTGCAAGAAAATTACTTTAAAGTTAAAATCATCAATTTAGTAGAAACGTACACTGCAAGTTGCCTGCTGTGAAGGTTTCCTAATCTCCTGTTGAATGTAGTCATCCACAAGTTCAAAAAGCTGTAATGAAGTTTGGTACTTGTAAGGGAAAACCCGAAACGAGCATATATCTTCCCATCGATGCTTCAACCTAAATGATACGGAAGTAGAATTATTTGGCTGGCAATTGAGTAATATGAACCATAAATAGTAAGTACAATTATAAGTGTGGGTTTTGCTGGATAACCAATAGATTACACAGAATCACACTACAAAGAGCAGAACAAATGAAACAACAGAAGTTTCCCATCCAACGAAGTCCGGACAGAGGAGTAAGTCACGCTCTTCACCTCTCACGTCATCTTTGGTTGACAATAACACACATATAATGGTGCAATAATGTCTGCTCATACTTTTTCTTTGCATGCTAGGGACTTGAGGTGTAACGACCCGCGCCAGCTGACTTGCTAACCCTTAGCCTAACCACGTGGCTCAAAAGGTTAACCTCAGGTTATCCAGTAGAAGGTCGGAATTCATTATACATTATTTCATTTTCACAATTCTAGGCGATGTGGGACTGTTGCCCTGTGGGCTCTCACATGAGGTGCCTGAGGGCTATCATTTAGGGGTGAGCATTGGTCGGTTTTACTGCTCACCCGCCACCCCAGCCGACCCTTTGGGTTTGGAAACTAAGCATCCAATTTTGACCCGTGGGCTGTTTGAAACCAAAACGAACCGGGTCAAGCAGATTCGACCGGATTAAATTGGTTGGCCTTCTCCTCTTTCTTTCCCAATCATAAAAAATTACAGAGGTTTAGCAGTCTAAACCCCCAAAATGAAACACAAAATCAAACTGCAAAAGCATGGATGGATGCGTAAAGGGGTTTCACTAATGGAAGGGGGTAGATAGAAGTGAGAAGGGGGTTGAGGGTTCTGTTGGTGCAGATCAGAAATGGAGAGGGAAACTGTAGAAAAATCCCACCGCTGAGGTTCGCAGCCACACTCCGATCTGGTCAAGGACTTGCCGACCCACTTCATCTAGGGTTCATACAAGTTTCACTGTTACATGTGCTCCTTGGTGAGAGATGACTTGATATGTGTTCTAGGTACTCACATCTTTTAATCGTGAAACAGGAAAGAAACGAACCCAAAAAGAAATGAGAGAGAGAGAGAGAGAGAGAGAGGGAGAGAGAGAGATGCACGTAGAGAGTTAAACAGACAACGTCCAAAAGAGATCAGAGCAATCTGAATAGCAACTAGAAACCAGCCACGAGGAAGAGACATAATATACTAACATTATATTGGTCAGTTGGGGTGAGACAGTTTTGTTCAGCCGTCAACCGCTACACGTCTGGAAACAAGAAAAATTCTGAAGCCGACCAATCTCAACTGCTGAAGGATTCTAAACCGTTCGATTGGGTTGATCGGTTCGATCGGGTTCCTCGGTTATGTGCTGACCCCTCATTCTCTAATGGTTGGATGGAAGACTAGATTACATTGGTGTCATTTTTTGAACAATAGTCCAAGTTATCTGTAATTTGGATCAAACATACATATCAAGGGTGACTTGGTAACACAAAAATTAATACTTAGCGTCTGGCTTCAATGAGAAATGTTGCGCTTTGATATGCCAGTGCAATACACGTTCAATGTGGCCACAGAAAGTAGAATATCACCAGTCATTTATCTGATCTAATAGTCATCACATGTTCCTTTTAGTAGGTGACGTTAAATTGCTCAAATCTCAATCCTAACGGATCAAATGTTTTGATATTTGATGTGAGTCAATTACATTATCACAAACAAAGTCAAAGTGGGGCACCATCGTAACTATCGCAAAAAAACAAACTCGTCGAATAAAGGTAAAACTTAATGATGAACTTACCCTGTAGCTACAGTAACATCATAGCTACGTAACGATGGGGGGACCCGAAAATCAATTCTCTGATATCTGATCAAGAAAATCTTAGGGTAAGCATCGAAATATAATGCCATAAAACTACAAGAGAAATACAACTACTAATAGTAGTATCGAATACGACCAGTTATTTTATTCAGGGCAGAGCTCTTACATGCGAGATTCAGGATCTTTGCGAGGATCATAACCCTTTCTGATCCAGAACCTAAGGAATGGCCCATTTGAAAAGTAATAAGCTGCTCTGAAAAGAAGCCTGTAAGAAAAACAAAATACAAGGTCACTGCAGAATAACATATCCAATTGCCAGGTATTAACCAGTTCATCAATTTCAATCAATGCAAATGCATTATGTAAACATAGGCCTAATCTCAGGAAACCCACCTTCTAAGGGTATGATCCCCAAATTGTACACCGTCATCAAGCAAGCGCTCAGCTAATGAACTTTTGACCCATATAGGATGCTCATCAAAGAGCTTACATACAGCCATTTGCCACTCCCATTGCTCCGACTTTTCGGGTATGTATTTCTCCCAAGACACTTTCTTAGGTATCTGTATGAATGTTCTAAGTGCAACAAAAACTAGACAGCAAGATATACAGTATATGAATTTCCATATAGTGGTACGATTCATAAACAAGATAGTGTTTCAATCAGGTATTTATCTTTTGTAATCATATGCACTAATGTTACGTTGATATCCTTTCCTAGAGACGACACGTTTTAAAGCTAAGAGGATCTAGCCCAAAGCAGAGAGTCCAATGAGTTACTGCAGGTGGGTTCATCCTACAGTAATTGCCAAGTCAAACGAGTTGCTAGGACAGTTAAACTGCACTAGATTGGTAAAACATCATCATTTTCATAAATAGCAACAAAAACTATCAAAACAAATGCACAGAAAAAGAAACACATAAAAGGAAAAAAGTCCACAAATAAAAACCACCAGACACATACTACCCACCAATCCCTCAAATAAAATCAAGGAATCTCTTGAAAGGAGAACATTCTAGCCCAAAAAGAAGACAAATACAAAAACCTCCTTGAGAAACCACAAATATGGATTTGGTCAATTGCTTTTTCATTTCCTTGTTAATGGCATCTGTCACTGAGTTTTCATTTGGCGCATGTCTTCTTAGATAAACAGGAAATTACGAAATGGTTATAAATATTATCTACCTAAAATTAAAAATGACAAGTGCAAAACTACGATAGGATGGACTTTAGAGCAGCAAATAACAGAACATCCAATGAAAACTAGTAATACAAACGTGTCCCAGTTGTTAAGACATACAATCGAATGAACCAAGTAAGCAATTAGGGTATCTTTGAAGCAAATAGGATATCTTTTATGTAAAAGTCAATTGCTAGGCATGGCTCTATTTCCATCTGCATCAAATGAAATAAAAAAAATGAGTTACTCCCTCAACAACCTATGGTAAGATTTAGTTAAAAAATTCCAATAGAGATGTCAACAATTTGGCTACCCAAAACTACTTCATAGCATCTGAAAAGATGCACAACATAGATATAATACCAACCAAAAAATTCAAAATTTCAGGACAAGATCATGTTAACTAAAGAAGCAGGTTTCTCAAGAGTACGTATGCACATAGGCAAAGATTTATTGAAGAAATCAGACAACTAGGAAGGAGACTTTTCCAGAAATGGTGAAAAGTTATTGGACTTTCAAGTTGCATAAATGCAGTAAAGGACAACTTACAAATGATATTGAATTACCCTTCTGTTAATACAATGAACCAACAGAAGTACATTGCAGCATAAACAACGTTCATATGCATGTTTGCTAATTATCCTTTGTGCCACCCACTACACCTTATCAGCTAATAATAATATATGTGCCTTAAATAAATAACTGCAATAGTGGTGGTGCATGTTGTCACAGTGAAGCAACTTTCGAATGCATCATTCCACCCCTTGCCGAGCCCCTCGATGTAACCAGTTCGAGGTTTTATAAAAGTTTCGTTTTGCCGAGCAAAAAAAAAAAAAAAAAAAGGATGAGATTCTTAAGGTTGGTTGTATTTACGGATATTCATAATAATAGCTTGGTCCACAGTTTACTTACTTTTGAGGGGCAATTAAATGTTCATTTTCCATAAAACTGAAATGTAAACAAATGAGAAGTAACCAGAACACTTAATTTGTACATTTTTTTTTGTTGAAAGGCTTAAGTTGTACATTAACAGAGCCATAAATCTACAGCTTAAGTCTGCACAACTAAAAGAATTTTATACTAGTAAGCATGACCAAAAAGAATACCTCCCAACGGTGTTGAATAACTCCCTTTTGTTTTTTCTTCGAGCTCAGGCTTACTGATGGTTTTAACCTGGAAGGCCGTAAAACTAGGTCAAATCAACGTCAAAGCATTCTAGCATATGATCCATGATTATCTACTTACCAGGGATCAAGACACAAAGCAATGAACTTCTAGTCTTGATTATATCAAAATTAAATTAAAGTTAATAAATTTGAATAACTAAGTTACAAGAGAAAACAAAACAAGGTGAAGAATGTTACACGACTTTCTCTGGTACATCCTTAATTGAGAAAAGTGGAGGCACTAGAATCATCAAATCCTCCTGATCCACGTCCATAAGACCACCCTTCTCTATAAAGTTGGACAAAAAAGGAGGAAATTTGGATATAAATGAGCATAAGCAGTTCACTTTTATTTGCATTCTTTAAACCATGAAAGCTGAAGGCTAACCAAATTGAGGTTCCATATCTGCCCAGTTTCTCTTCTTTCTCCGAGCAACATCCGCATGAACAGAAAGAACATGCTGGTAATCTACCATTCCTTTATGAACAAAAAACACACAGGCGAAGAAATGAACAAAAAATGATAGAGAAAATGGTGAGGGAAAATAAAAAAAAGGAAAAAGTAAGAACCTAGAATGCAAACTAACAACCAAGTCCTTTCTAACCGTTGAAATGATATGCCTCTGAGATTCGAGAAACAATATTAGCAGAAAGATCATCTTGCACTTCTTGAGGAGACTGTGCCTCCACTTCTGCTGGTAAACTAGTTGAAGCACTTCGACTTTCATTCACTTGATCAGTTTTGACGGATTGGGGACAACTTATACGACTAATATGGATCTCGTCTTCTGACACACATTTTGATACGTTGTCAAAGTCCTCAGTATTTTGGCCATTCCTTTCTTTCCTTTTAGATATCCTTAAGAGAAAATTATTACAGGGTTGAAGCTCGCCAAAAACAGGGTGTGAGTACGGATCCTCTGGGCGAAAATGGAGCTCCAACTTGTTTGACTGCAAGCAACGAGCCTGCAGATAATGGCCTAGCAGACATTAGCAAGTTTTTAGTAGAATAAGTTTGGGTCTCATGGATTTGATTATTCTGCAATCCGCATGTTTACAGCATTAAGTAAAAAGTATAGGACAATCTAGCAAGGGTTTAGCAAGAAACAATAGTAAAATCAGACGGAAAACCAACAAGATCCATAAAACAATAGTCAAATACAAAAGAGGACCAATAAGCTCCATTGAAAGAGCTGGTACACATCAATACGTTTTTTTGTGTCACTTTTTCCTATCTATTTTTCTTTTGTTTCCCCAGTGCCGTGTGTATTTAGAAAAACCAAGCCTATCAAATTGAGCATAGGTAAAAAGTTTAGTTGCACAAGTCGGGGGTAGAGGTGAGGGCAAGGGCGCAGAGGACCACATAAGCTCCTTGTCTGGGAGCGCCAGGGGAGCGTTTAGAATAATTTACAAGTAAGATTAAAGTTCCTAGTTCGTGTCAAGTGTCAACTGCAAATACTGTTTAAGAGCATAACAATTGGTGTTTTAAAAAGTGTTTTAGTACCCATTAGTTAAGAGTTTGTAATGTTTGAGGGTTTGGTACTCCAATGGGTGCACTATCTCGTGTTGTAGCATGCGATAACTTGGAAGTGTTTTAGAAAGTGTACTAGTTTTAGGGAAAGTCTTAACCAACAAGAGAGAGAGAGAGAGAGAGAGAGAGAGAGAGAGAGAGAGAGAGAGAGAGAGAGAGAGAGAATTAGTTGGTGTGAGGACTTTCGGAATTACCGAATATGCACTAGCAGTAAGTACTTCTATAACACTATAACTGCACCGATGAGTTCAGTTAAAAGGTACCGATGAGTTCAGTTAAAAGGTTAAAAAGTTGAAATAGAAAGAAAATACAAACAACTTCTAACAAATATCACTTCAACTAGATAATGAAAAGCGGATATGCATAAAGGAGGACGTTTTGGTCTCCATGAATGAGCCACGCCGTGAAACACATACAGCCATTTGTCTGAAACAGCATCACCAAATAACAGCAAGATGGTACACTTTCCAAAAGGAAAGTTTCATCTGTTCGTCAAACCAAAAGGCTCCTGCAAGCAGGCAAGCAAACAAACAAACTCGGGGAAAATCATCTTGTTCACTTTCTTTTGCATTGATTCATATGATAACTGTAGCTAAAATCTTGCCAACACTCCTTAAAGAAGGAACCAAAACATAATTAAATGCCAAATACTGAAAACCACGGATATGTTACACGGACACAGCATGTCACAGACACGCGGACTTTTTAAACTCTTAGAAGCACTGGCACAGACAGGGAGATTGGGATGTGGACACAACACGGCACAAGAACCCAGAAAAAAGTTTCATGAATTGTGACATGACATGCTGGGGACACCTTGAATATACACTATATGTACACTCAGTGTATGCCATTCACATCAAGAAATAAAATTTTATTTCTATCAAATTACGGATAGAAGACATAAGACCTTAGCAGCAGGGAGATTCTAAGACGTTGCCGCTCCCACCTTAGGAGCGCGCTCCTGCGCTCCCAACGAAGGAGCTTGATGGGAGCCCGCTCCCATTGAGATGGGAGCTCACTGCTTACGAAGATGGGAGCTTTTGTACAATTCTTATATAGAAAAACAGGGATTTACCAATTGGCTTTATAAATTGGTCTTCAATTTAACTTATATATATAGCCCACGTCATGATATCTTGAAAAGCAAACCATATATCGTAACACTAGCCCATTTCTTACACTATTGGTGGACTTGAACCATGTTTTTACTCCCTCAAATGATTGTACTTTTCTAAGTGCGAATTTTATGTCACATTTTTTGTGATACATGTACACGTTCCTTTCATGCTCCCAACCTTGGGAACTTCTATATTCGCCCGCTCTCACGCTTCCACTCCCGCTCCCGCTTCCGCTTCGTGCAACTAAGCATAAAACATATGCAAAGACAACCACTACTAAATAAGAATTAAACAACTAACCATCTAAGGATTATTTTCGAAATTACATTAATAGGAAACACATATGGATGTGTTCGATTTGATGCGACTCCAGATTTTATCTGAACGTGTTCTTGTGAGAGACATGCCTGACACTTGCGAGTGAGACCAGTAGATGTGTCCAAGCTTCCCCACCCAAACAAAATTGCAATAGCAGGATACATGCATATCGTTGTACCATAACTAGATTAATATCAAAATCAAGAACAATGGACGAATACATAGACAATTAGATGCATACAAAATATGTGTTGTGGTGGACATACCTTGAGGATCCCTTCACTTCCTCCCAGAGTCTCGATAGCACGTGTGGTTGATGAAGGATAGCCAGGGTAGTGAACTGCAAAAGCCTCAGTTCTTGGAAAATTTCCGGAAATAGTCCCCTCTTTTATAACCCCCATAAATGCTGTTTCACATCAACTGCATCATTACATATACACACAATCATACACCTTTTCCCGTCTTCCACTCTTTGTGCCTTTGCTTACTACAAAGTTAGAGTTTCATCTGCGTGCGTCCAAAAGGAAAAATTGAAATTAAGATATTTCACTCCCACGAAGAGCAAAAATAAAATAAAATAAAACAAAATAAATTAAAGAATGAGCAGACTTAGTCTAGACTTCAATAACCTACTACAACTTCTTGGAATCTGTGAAGAGCTATTCTTCAACCAGGCATTCAAGAATAGTGAAATACCAAGGGAAAAATGGAAAATAAAGATAAAACAGTAATAAAAGAAGAAGGGTTAAGGAATCCTGATTTTCCAGCAGATAGCATTGTTTTAGATTCCGTAAATTGGGGAGCACTAAAAAAACATCATTTTCTAATTCTCCCACCAAAAATGTTTTGGTTTCTGTTTTCTAGTCTAAGACTCTAACAAGTCACCACAACATTCAAGCTCAAAGTTTGATGATTTATGACAAAAGCTAATTACATGATGCAATAATGACTAATACATCTTCAATATCTTCAAATTTGATGATATTTCCAAATAATGGAGCCAGGAAAAGGAACATTGCAAAGAGAAAGATTCATATAATAAGTTAACCAATGATATTGAATGTTCAAGACCTTCATTCCTTATTCTATAAGTGGAATGCCTTGCTGTAAACAGAACCAGGCAAGTCCACAAAAAGCACCAGAGGAGGTCTGGTCCAGCTATGAAATTGGGTGCCAAGGACGGGTCAATCTCAACATGGAACTTTACCATAATCAAGTTCCATCTCCTTTACCCTGCACGAATTAAATACTCCCGAAGATCAATGGCAATAACAATTAAAACATATAAATTGCTATCTTGTTATGCTCCTTGTTTTCCTTTTTATTCTCTCTCTCTCTCTCTCTCTCTCTCTCTCAGATATATACGTGCACAGGCACACACAGGCACATACAGATCATTGTTTCTTAGCATGGCTAACTTGCTCATCAGGCCTTTGAATCATCAAGAAGGGCCACAATGGGCCAACAGGATCACCTCCAAAGTAAACATCTCACGTAATAAAAACCAAGTCACATTGGAAGTAAAATTGTCACGTACAAACAGCAAATAGCCAAACAAAGGGTAACCGCAAATTAATAACAAAGCGAAAGTCTACAAACTCACCCAATTTTATAATATAGTGGAACGAATGCCAAGATGGTTTTGCGGGCTTCCTAAGGCTAAGAGCCAAAGCTTCCAAGGTATTGGCAATATAGATAGATGCAAGGGGGGGAGAGACGAATTAGAGGTGACGGAGGGAGAGGAGAGAAGAGAGAGAGAGACAGAGCGCTTGGTGGGAAGGGTAGGGCTCGCGAGAGGGGGACTCGCAATGGGCGAGTGTTGATCAGCAAAGGGGTGTTGTGTTTGTATGGCTGCAAATTTTAGAGTTCGACTTGAAATCTCGAGGGTTTCGTGTCGTGTGACTGCGAGGTAGGGTTTTTAATTTAGTCGAGAGAGAGAGAGAGAGAGAGAGAGAGAGAGAGAGTGGGCTCAGTTCGGCAATGGCAAACAGAGGCAATCCCAATTCTAAAACATGCAGTCAAAACAGGGGCATAAGGACTGCCAATACATAGAATTCCAATAAACTATAATTCCTACTTTTTCACTCCTACATTAAGAACCATGTGGCAACAATGAAACCGAGCTCTCCCTCGACTAACCCCACGGTTATGGTCAAGAGCAACATCAGCCGAAAGAGCCACAGTCATCTTATCTGTGCAATTGGTTTTCGTTTGTGGGTGCCGTCGATGGAGTTTACTTGACTTTATTCAAGTTTTCCTGTATGACTAAACAATTCGTCCAACACCTAATAGGCAAAAGTGTACTACCATGAAGTTTCTGCCCAACAAGCTAAATAACATTAACCAGTTTCATAGTCCTCAGTTAAAAACCCTAGGCAACAGTACAAAATGGTAGGCAAGACGATCCCAAATCGAAATACCGAAAACCCAGAGGGCAGCGACAAATCCTAAATCAAAATAAAACATAAATTGTTACCCAAGCTAATGTCTTCTTTGTCGGCTTGATTTCTTCGTGAGAGAACTTGCACACACACGAGAGAGAGAAGAAGAGTTTTGGTTGGCCGGAATTTTTGATGCGATTTTGGATGGCGGTCGGTGGTTGAGTTGAGAATGGGTTTGACGGTGGTTGCGGATGGGAGGGGATGGAAATTTGAGAGATGCTTACGTACACTGCCATCCATCCACTGCACCATCCACTACATTTTTGTGGGGTTCATTTTGGATTCCAAAAAATACAGAAAAATGTCCATAAATTTTAAAATAATATTTTACGGGGTCCTGTAAAAAATCAGCTTCAACGGATATCGGTAAGTATTATTTCTTGATTTATTTTTATAGGGGCGAAACTGCTCAACTGTACAGTTTCTCCCTTACGAATCAAGAAATAATACTTACCGATATCCGTTAGAGCTGATTTTTTATAGGGTCCCATAATATATTATTTTAAAATTTATGAACATTTTTTTGTATTTTTTTGGAACCCAGAATGAACCCCACAAAAGATGTAGTGAATGGTGTAGTGGTTGGAGGTAGTACAGCTACACTTATTGAAGTGATTTAGTGTGGGAGGGTGTACTGGTGTCGCAGCTACAACCTTGGTTGGGCCCACCATTTTAATGAGTTGGCAGGATTTTTTTCGACATCCGTACACACATATTTCCAGATCAAAAATGATACTCACACAACAATCCAAACACAACAACTTACACAACCTCTCACATGCATGTGGGCTTCACGCACACTACTATGTGTGGGCCCCATATGTATGTGAGAGGTTGTGTAAGTTGTTATGTTTGAATCGTTGTGTAAGTTGCATTATCCTTTCCGGATCGGTGTTTCCGGTTGTAATTTAAAGCTTTGGTGTTTCCGGTTGTGCCTTAGGGCTCGTTTGGATGCTATGTTATGAAGGGATATTATCCAATTCCCCTTCTAATTTGTAGGACCAGTTCTATGGTGTGGTTTGGAAAGACAAAAATTGAGGGATTTGATAATACCCCTCCTCCATAACCCCCCAATACCTCCCATGAGGGGGGCTTACATATGACTAGGGTTTGAGCTGGCACTGTGGAATCCCCCCTCCTAATACCTCATCTCTTTCATTTCAACTACAAAACAATCTTATTCTCTCATTTTATTATTCATCCAAATCAAGTAGGAGTATTATTTAATTCCCCTGTCACATCAATGTGGGTTCACCCTTCTCACATAATACCTCCTACTATCCAATCCATTTTACTTACATAATACCTCCAAATCTAATCGCACATCCAATTGAGTCGTTAAGGAAAAAACGTAGGCATTTTTATCATGTCGTTTACACGAATTAACAAGTTAAATATGACATTTTATCAAGGTGGCAAATGAGCGGATTTGAACAGATTAAAATGTTGATTACTACCACTTGAGTATTTATTCGTAATACCAATTTACACTTTTCAAAAAAACAAAAAAACTACTATCATTTAAAAATGCTGATTACTACCACTTGAGTATTTATTCGTAATACCAATTTACACATCATCAGCTCTTACTTAAATACGAATTACTTATTCGTACAAAATATCCTCTATCACTTATTAATGATTACACACCTCATCCCCCATCACTTATTCCAGATACTGATTTACACACCATCCTGTACCACTGGAAAACATTGATTATTAATTTCTACATTATCCCACTGTCACTTAAAAATATGTTGATTCATCCGCTATCACTTAAAAAACTACTTACACATCATCAACTATCACTTAAAACTATTTATTACTATCGCGTGAATACTATAGCTAAATTAGTAATAAATACTTTTAAGTGATAGTGGATGATTTGTAGATGAGTCTTCATAAGTTAGTACTAAGAATACGTACGTTAGTATTAAGAATACGTGATTGTGGATGATGGGTAAATCTGTAATCGGAATTTTTTTTAGAGGTTATAGGTGATGTATAAATCAATATTTTTACAGGAATGCTACGTACATTACATGATCCACAACACCATTCACTACACGTCGTTTTGGGGCGTCCCTAAAAAATCAAGCCCTAATCGGAGGGAGATACGTTCAAATCAAGCCCTAATCGAGCCGTATTCATCGCGTAATCGAGTCCTCATTTATGACATTGAAAATCGAAGCCCTAAATCGCAGAAAATCCAGCAAGAGAGAGAGAGCGCTTGGGGGTACCTTCTTGTTCCTCTTCTTCTGGTTTGAGTGAGATGCTTCGATCTGGTCGTCGTCTTCATTGGCGTCGTCTCTTCTCTTCTTCTTCTTCTTCTTCTTCTTCTTCTTCTCTCTCTCTCTCTCTCTTCGTTTGCGCTGAACGGGTGAAAGTGAGGGGACTGGGGTTTTGTTAGGATCCGACTGAGAAGACCCGGATGACCCGCGAACAATTTTTACCCGACCCATGATCCCTTCATACCCGCACGTCTCTCCCTTTTATCTGAGCCGTTGGAAGAGATCCAACGGATAGGAAGCAAAGTCCGCATTTTGGCATTCTAAGGGCGTTCGTAGCTAAAGCCCATTGACAGTATCACATTGGTTGTGATCTCCGTCCTTTAAAAGGAACTAGTAATTAATAGATATGTGACGTACACTTACGTGTGTGTATATATATATATATATATATTTAAGATATTGTCCTATTTTAGTATGTAGATTGTCACATGGACGTTGAAGTTTTAATTTCTCCAAATCAGCCTCTGCACTGGTTAAAGGCAAGATAAATTATTTTAGTATATGATTATAGTGATGTCTTTCCACTTATTGATCAAAGACTGAGGTGTATCTGTTCAAAAAGAAATGTTAACGTGTGTAAAAGGAAGGAAGGAGAGAGAGCGCGCACGCCGAAGGACTAATAGACGAACCAAATAGCTTGAGTTTGCTCGTTAAAAGCTTGTTAGAGATTGGTTAGTGAAATTAACAAGCCAAGTTAAATTGAACATTATTTTGAAAATCGTTAAGTTTTCAAACCATCGAATATGCTACTACTCGGCTCGTTTGACTAATTATTATGCTTAAGACTATCAAGCTATTCGAGATTGGTTTGTGATCGACTTGATTAATTAAAGCTTTTTTGAGGTTGAGTCGCCTACTACTAACAAGTCTAAATGACAAAAGGTGAAAAACAAAAAAACACCTGTACACTCACACAAAAACTGAATTAATGTTGGTGTTTGGTAATCTTTTCGTTTTCAGTTTTTGTTTTTACTTTTTTTGAAAACTAATGAAGAAAACTTGTTTGGTAATATGTTTCTACCTTTTTGTTTTTCATAATTTTTTTAGAGTTTTTGTAAATTATGAAAACTACAAAAAAGTGTTTTTCCCAATTTATTTTAGGAACACAAACATGTCGTATACAGTATGAGATTGGTTTCATTTTTTGCTGTTTAGAAAAAAACATATTACAAAACATGGTTATTGTTTTTTATAAAAACATAAACTTGATTCACTCTAAATTTTCAACAATAAAAAAGTTATTCACGTAACATTTTTACTGCACTCTATGACTATGCTTGGTAACGCTGCAATTTTTCTATTTCTTATTTTCTATTTGCTGAAATCAGTTTCTAATTTTTCTAAAAAAATATGAAAGCAGAAAACATATTTGTGTTAACTTATCTTCAACAACAAAAAAAAGAAGCAAATTAGTTGCTACGTGAACGGTGATATATAACAACAAAGGATCCAACTCAATCAAGCTCAATTGAATACACATTTTTGTTTATCTACACTCCAACTAACATTGTCCTCGGAATCGTCATCAAATTCATGTATATCCGCACCTAAATTTGTCTAAAGATTTGAAAGATAGTTCTTATTCTTAGTAAAAAACAACCCCCCCCCCCCCCCCCCCCCCACCAAAAAAAAAAAAAAAATCGATGGAAAGAGAGTGTCCCAAACACGAAGCTGAAACTTCGCTGTACATATATAAACAACAAAGACTGTACGTAGTAACAACAGATCAAACGGATTTTACGGAGGAATAGGGGACCGTTGGTGTGTTTCTTACTCGACCCGACCAATTTATAAAGATTAATTCGGTTTTTAGTCGGACTCGACTTGACGTAAAAAATTGGGATCGTGGACGGTTTTTACCACTTTTCGGTTCGGGTTTCGGACCTAAAACATTTATTACCCGCCATGTTGGGTCGGGTTCGGGGGTCAAAGCCAACCGCCTAACCCGTGCACACCCCTAATATTAGGGCAATAGGGGAATGAGAGAATTACTGTTTTAACCCTCAAAAAAAGGGTCATTTGACTTTGTTGTTAAAAGGACTAACGGCGGTTAGTAATTGGACCAAGTTGGAACAAAATGAAAAGTACAGAGTGTAAATCGAGCCAATTACAACTACAGGGACCAAGTTGACACAAACACTAAACTATAAAGACCATTTCAGTTTTTTTCCCTTTTTGAAAATAGTGAAAGTTGGGTTTGGTTATTACTTCCTCAAATTATGAAAATAGCTAGTAAAAGTTGGGTTGGGTTCTAACTTCCTCAAATTATGAAAATATTGAAAGTGATTAATAGAATATGAAAGTGAAAGTAGTGCACCGAACAAACTTTCAAATTTAATTTTGGAAAATTCTAAAAATAAAAACTGAAAATTGAAAATAGAATTAATGGCTACCAAATTAAACAAGGTGTATGAATTCTCCATTTATGGAAGATTTATAGGATTTCATAAAGCCCTAAATTTTCATATCTCACGGAAGAAGTTTCCCAATCTGGTACGGTCCACGCAAGAGTATAGAAAACTTACTAAAAATTCTAAAGAATGGAAGGCCAGATTTCACATCTTTTGGTTATTTAAGGATTTACCCACATCTTTGTAATATTTATAGGATTAGCGAATACCCGTGCCTGAAGGCACGGCGCAACACATTTTGAAGACAATGAAAGCTACTGGTCCAATTTGAGCTTTGGATCTTTTTCGGACAACTGTGTGCTACCATTGGCGTACTCAATGAGCTTATGCAAAAGCTACCGTGCTAATTTTTTCAAGGTGAAATTACACGAACACCCCCTCATCTATTTGGTTTGGACACGGACACCCCCTAACCTTTAAAACCGCCCATACACACCCCCTCATTTACTGAAAAGGGAAAAAAGCTTCAACGCCGTTAACGGAATAAACGAAATGTCAAATATACCCTTGGTGAAATTACACGGATACTCCCTCATCTATCTGGTTTGGACACGGACACCCCCTAACCTTTAAAAACGCCCATACACACCCCCTCATCTACTGAAAAGGAAAAAAAAACCCTCAATGCCGTTAACGGAACGAACGAAATGTCAAATATTCCCTTTGTTATGAAATGGAGCAACAAGCATACGCCACACTTCACTCGATCAGAAAATTCTCTCCACCCTACTCGATCATGGCACCTCTGTCTCTCTTCCTCTCCCTCTTCAACTTGCATTGTAGATCATGGCTAGCCCTAAATCATGAAGAAAACCTAAGTTTCGAAGAATATCGGATCTTGTGCACTGTAGAAAAGCTGAAGATCGTGGCAAATCCTACTTTGGAAGGTATGTTTTATATGTAAAAAAGTTCTAGATCATGGCCCCCTTGAGGACTTCAAATACAAAATGGATGACAAACAAATGCAAAACAACAAAAGCCCCAATTTTTAAAAGTTATTGAAGTCACCACTGTATAACACCTTTCAAAAAACCCTACTATTCCCAAACAAAAACCCTAATGTATTCATATATCATATAATATGAACATATACATCTACATTTGTGCCATTTAATAAGAAAATCTAGAATTTTTTGACATATAAAACATACCCTCTAAAATAGGGTTTGCCATGATCTATAGCTTTTTTACAATGTACACGATTCGATGTTCTTTGAAACTTAGGTTTTCTTCACGATTTAGGGTTAGCCATGATCTACAATGCAAGTTGAAGAGGGAGAGAAAAAGAGACAGAGGCGACAGAGGTGCCATGATCGAGTAGGGTGGAGAGAATTTTCTGATCGAGTGAAGTGTGGCGTATGCTTGTTGCTCCATTTCATAACAAAGGGAATATTTGACATTTCGTTCATTCCATTAACGGCGTTGAAGGTTTTTTTTTCCTTTTCAATAGATGAGGAGGTGTGTATGGGCGTTTTTAAAGGTTAGGGGGTGTCAGTGTCCAAACCAGATAGATGGGGGAGTATCCGTGTAATTTCACCAAGGGTATATTTGACATTTCGTTCATTCTGTTAACGGCGTTGAGGCTTTTTTCCCTTTTCAGTAGATGAGGGGGTGTGTATGGGCGGTTTTAAAAGTTAGGGGGTGTCCTTGTCCAAACCAAATAGATGAGGGGGTGTGTCACGCCCTCGATTTTCAACATAAATAGAGAATACTCTTTTGATAAATAAAGTCATCACAATAATACAATTAATACCCCAAAAGATCTTCCTTTCTCCTGCTCTCAAATAAGATTCAGATAATTACATTTTTGGCTCATTAGCCCCAAGTTATCGAAATGCCAATGACCGAAGAAAATAATCTTACAATTGTAACAAATGTCTTTCCAAAATACTTCTTTCAAATCAAATGCAAGTAATCGCCTCTTTTATACCTTTGAAAGTCATGATCAACAAGCACGATATGCACGCCATGCCAACTTTCTTGTTTTTGCACCTGAAAATGGTAGGGTTGAGCATACACGCGCCCAGTAGAGAAATCTATACACAAGTTATAGGAAAATATGATGAGTTATGCATCTAGCGCAAGAGAGTAACGGCAGATAAGCCCAAGTACACAACACTGTTAACAGCAACACACTATGATCAGGGATTCTAGGCGACCTATATGAAGGATCTATCTGCTCATATGTCAACAAGGACCATCAATATTCCTACATTCATTCTAAGTAAACAACAGCTTTAGTATCGTTCATTACATCTCGTACAATTTCACAATCTTTCACATTTCACATTTCATCACCAAATCCCATTTCTCATTATCATCAGTCATCAGAATCTTTTTCATCAACTTTATAAACCAATTTCGTGTCATGTGTCTGAGCCTAAGCTCCTGCCAGGCACTTACTCGATAACGAGCCCTGAAAGCAAATGATACGAGCATTTAGCTCCTGCCAGGCTAATTATGGGACCCCGATATCCCCTGCCAAGCGCCCACCTAGAAGGTTGGACCTTGAGTGTTAAATATGAGCATTTGGCTCCTGCCAGGCTAATTATGGGACCCTGATATCCCCTGCCAAGCGCCCACCTAGAAGGTTGGACCTTGAGTGTTAAATATGAGCATTTGGCTCCTGCCAGGCTAATTATGGGACCCTGATATCCCCTGCCAAGCGCCCACCTAGAAGGTTGGACCTTGAGTGTTAAATATGAGCATTTAGCTCCTGCCAGGCTAATTATGGGACCCTGATATCCCCTGCCAAGCGCCCACCCAGAAGGTTGGACCTTGAGTGTTAAATATGAGCATTTAGCTCCTGCCAGGCTAATTATGGGACCCTGATATCCCCTGCCAAGCGCCCACCCAGAAGGTTGGACCTTGAGTGTTAAATATGAGCATTTAGCTCCTGCCAGGCTAATTATGGGACCCTGATATCCCCTGCCAGGCACCCACCCATCGATGGGCCCCGAATGTTCTCGTTGTGTCCGATTGTTATTCACATTTCAATTCGTATTTCCAAGTTACAAGCACCAAACCATCCAGTCATTTCTCAATTTAATCAAACAAGTACTTCTCTACTAATTACGCACGTCACGATATTTCTTATAGTCTACGATGCTCACGGACTCTTTTACGCTGCTATAGCCTTCATGACGATACTCCAACTATGCTAACGAAAAATCAATGGCGCAGACACGTTCGACGAATCGTACGATACGATCTTTCAAACTTAGGAATGATTTTCAGCAGAGCAGTCCATGTTCAAAAATTTATTAAAAAATAGCATACTCAATATTTTTCAATGATTCCAACACCAAAAGTTCACCAACTTACCAATCTTTAAAACCCATAAGGACCCATAACCAATACCGTCACTTAACCATAGCAAACGATGAAAAGCACAGCCCTGTACGCTGCCCAGACTTTCAGATCCCAGGGCAATCTTCTAAAAATCATAGTAAATCGAGTTCTTAATATTTTTGAACGATTCCAGTCCCAAAAGTTGCGCGAGTGAATGAAGCTTAAAAGGTATGAAGGAACCCTAGTCAAATCTGCAATCCAAGGATGGTTAAATAGGCATTAACCGAATCGATACGAATCTGCGTGACAGATTGACACATCTCCACTCAAATGATCATAACTTTCGATGTACTAAGAATTTTAAGGCGATTCTAGTGGCAAATGAAAGCTAACTTCAAGACCTTCGAATCGATATAAAGTTTTCATAAATCGGACATCGGACGAGGAAGTTATGGCCGTTCAAAGTGGGCTGAAACCCAGAAAACGAGACAGATTACAGACCAGTTTTCTAAAAATCACCATAAATTCAATTCTCGACGGTTTTGAGTGATTCCAGCGGCATTAGAACGGGCTCTAAGTCTACTCTATTTCATATGAAGGAACCAAAATTCAATCATGAGTTTAAGAAGGCGTAAAACCCCAAAAACAGAGGCCCTGTTCTGCAGATTTTCGGAAATGGAATAGACAACCTCAAACAACGAAACAAAGCACGATATAGGTACATAAACACCGTATAAACGCATAACAAGGGTAAAAAATCCCTACCTCAAGGGTTTTGAGCAAAACCCGACCCTTTGACCAAGTCAACCGAAGCCCACGTGGTCCGATCGTAATTTTTCTTGGATATTCCGAAAGCCCATGCGCCGTAGAACAACTTTAATTCTTGGACTTCGTCCGGAATCACGCTTCAAGATGTTGAGATCGAAGAGAGAAGGGAGGAGAGAGCTTCGGAGAAGAGAAGAGGAGAGGAGAGAGAGACTGCCGAGAGGGAGAGAAAAAGAGAAATGGGAGAAAGTTGTCTCCTGGGGAAATTATTGGCATGGGGAGTAATCCCATGCTCCCACCCCACACACACACACGTGCACCTCTCGCACAATTACCCTTATATCCTCCCACGAAGACGTCACACCGAATATCCGCACCGTCTATCTCGACGGGCCGTACGCTAACAAAAGAAAAAAAATACGGTCTCAAAAAATACGGGTCTCTACAGGGTGTCCGTGTAATTTCACCTTTTTTCAAAATGTGCAGAGTATTACAATTTTTTTAAAGCTACTGATCCAAAACTCAAGCTAAAGCTCGCCGATTTGGCCTGTTTACCCTGAAGTTCTGCACCTGAAGTTTTGCTATAGTGTGATTTATGCCCAATGAAGGGATAAATCTGGGCATATATTAAGATTCAAAAACCGTCACTTGCTAGTTCTAGTTCGGTAAACAGCACACAGAAAAAATAAAAACCATTGAAACACCAATGAAAATATAAAACGGTACACATATTAGTTTGGCAAACCAGGAGATGCACGGAAATTTGTTTGTAATGGTCAGACCTAATTAGTAAATTTTGCATTTTGCCAGAGCATCAAAAGAGTAGTTTGCATTGGGCCTCAATATTATTAGTTGTGGAGGACTGCCATATTAGTTCGGTTCATGCAACACCATTTAATGTAGCAACTTAAAAGAAGAGATTATTCTGTCTCACAAAGCAGATGTTTGCTATAAAGTCTAGAAAACCAAAAGAAGTAGTTCCAACTCATGTCACAGAAGCACAGAAAAAATTGTAAAACCTTTGGGCACGGCAATTTCAAAACACAAAATCTAAAGAGTGAAGATACTGCAATCTCATAAAACTAAGCAGGCATGTTGTAAAAATACCAATACTGTATCTGCTTAGAAAACCAAACGAAGTGGTTCCAACTCATGTCATAGAAATGCATGTCACATAGCCTCCTATTTTGAGATATCAAGCGGTGGTCATGCAGTTGTGCCTTCAGCTCTGACAATGAGCAAAGGGAAAGTGCCGAATGATAAAAAGATAACGCTAATAATCGAATGATAAAAAAGATTACAACTGGTGGTTGCATGAATACCGCCATCGGCCGAGGCACCGTCATCCTTCTCAATCTCAACTGGTGGGAAGTGGGTCATTCACATTTAGTTCATTACAATGGTAAAAAAGAATGGAATCAACACAATAGATTTAAACGTACCTAAATTTCGAGTAAACACCCCAATCACTTACAATTTTTTGTACGCATGCCTCTTATCATTATCTTCTCTATCATTTTGATTTAAGGCTTTCTAGACATCAAATTTTATAATAGGGGCTCCACTATTTTTAAACATATAGAAGAAGAATAGTATTGGAAGGGGCTCCACAATTTTTAAACACATAAAAGAAGAATAGAATAGGAAACACATTAAAAAAAAAAGACTTGGCAATAAAACGAACAATATTAGTGAACCATTAAACGGTAAATAAAAGAATGGTAAGCCTTGTGTTCCCATTTGGGTTTCCCTATCAAACTAAAGATCTCATACGATGCACGGACCTTAAAATCTAAATCGGTTATACTAACAACCTTACACCCAAGTACAAAAACAAATACTTTTAGTAAAACGTAAAATAGAAAACAAAACAAAAAGGGGAACAAATAGAAAGTGAAGAACATAACAAAGCTATACCTAAGGAGAGAGAACTGTAAAATACGAAAGACGGGGAGAGAGAACTGGATTGACTGGGTTAGTGATTTCTTTTCCCTCTATAAAACAACTTTGAAAAACAAATAAAAGCATTTTTTGTTAGAGGTTATGCTCGGGTAGAGGTTATTACTTGATGTAGTTAATTTGAAAAAGTAGGAACACGTTATTGCATAAGGAACCTTATTTGCATAAAGAAATGATTTGAAATGATTTTCCTTATGTTGCTTTCCTTATGCCACTACCAAAAAATAAGTGTAGTGTAGAAATTCATTACTGAAAATAATCGTATTCAATCAAGTTTTCAAAAATCATGACCAAAACTTAGGGAGGCAGGGAGGGAGGGAGAGAGAGAGAGAGAGAGAGAGAGAGAGAGAGAGAGAGAGAGAGAGAGAGAGAGAGAGAGAGAGAGAGAGAGAGAAATTTTTCTTACCCGATTTGTCCACCCAAAATTATTCTCATAAATCAATGGGATTGTTCCGAAATTTTAGGTGGATTGATTCATTTCAATATTGTAGACAGAAACTTCTGGACTATTAGTTGATGTAGTTAATTTGGAAATGATTTTGGAAAAGTAGGAAGACGTTATTGCATAAGGAAATGATTTGAAATGATTTTCCTTATGTTACTTTTCTTATGTCACTACCAAAAAATAAATGTAGTGTAGAAATGTTTTAGAACACTTAGTGTAGAAATTCATTACATAAGGAAATGATTTGAAATGATTTTTCTTATGTTGCTTTCCTTATGTCACTACCAAAAAAAAAGTGTAATGTAGAAACGTTTTGGAAAATTTAGTGTAGAAATTCATTATTGAAAATAATAGTACTCAATCAAGCTTTCAAAAAAATTGACAAAAAATTAGGGAGAGAGAGAGAGAGAGAGAGAGAGAGAGAGAGAGAGAGAGAGAGAGAGAGAAATTTCTGTTACCCGATTTGTCCACCCAAAATTATTCTCATAAATCAGTGGGATTGTTTCGAAATTTTAGGTAGATTGATTCATTTTAATATTATAGACAGAAACTTCCGGACTATAAGTTGATGTAGTTAATTTGGAAATCATTTTGGAAAAATACAAAGACTTTATTGCATAAGGAAATGATTTGAAATGATTTTTCTTATATTGCTTTCCTTATGTCATTATCAAAAAATAAATGTAGTGTAGAAACGTTTTAGAAAATTTAGTGTAGAAATTCATTACATAAGGAAATGATTTTCCTTATGTTGCTTTCCTTATGTCACTACCCAAAAATAAGTGTAATGTAGAAACGTTTTGGGAAATTTAGTGTAGAAATTCATTATTGAAAATAATAGTACTCAATTAAGCTTTCAAAAAAATTGACCAAAAATTAGGGGGAGAGAGAGAGAGAGAGAGAGAGAGAGAGAGAGAGAGAGAGAGAGAGAGAGAGAGAGAGAGAGAGAGAAATTTCCCTTACCTAATTTGTCCACCCAAAATTATTCTCATAAATCAGTGGGATTGTTCCAAAATTTTAGGTAGATTGATTCATTTCAATACTGTAAACAGAAACTTCCGGACTATTAGTCGGATTGATTCATTTAAATTTCAAATTTGAAATTATATAATAAAAGAAAGGAAACTTCCGAACTATTAGTTAGATTGATTCATTTAAATTAGACAATAATTCCATTTTTTACTAATTCCTCTAATTCTATATTAGGGGAAATGATTTTGGAAAAGTAGGAAGACGTTATTGCATAAAGAAATGATTTTCCTTATGCTACTTTCCTTATGTCACTACCAAAAAATAAATGTAGTGTAGAAACATTTTAGAAAATTTAGTGTAGAAATTCATTACATAAGGAAATGATTTGAAATGATTTTCCTTATGTTGCTTTCTTTATGTCACTACCAAAAAAAAAGTGTAATGTAGAAACGTTTTGGAAAATTTAGTGTAGAAATTAATTATTGAAAATAATAATACTCAATCAAGCTTTCAAAAAAATTGACCAAAAATTAGGGAGAGAGAGAGAGAGAGAGAGAGAGAGAGAGAGAAACTTTTACATACACCGGGGATACCAAGTCCATGGTATCCCCTCCGATCCGTTTTCTCATTTTTCGGTCATTTTTTGATCATATTTGGATGATCGATTTTGTTCATTTTGTAGAGTTCGGCGAGAACCTTAATCATACAAAAAATTGTGTTTATCAGATTTTATTTAATACATAATCGGCACACGTGAAAATCGCAAAAAAAGCCAAATTGGGTTTTAATCCAGTGTGTTTTTGGACTCAGTTTTGCTTTTTTTGCGATTTTCACTTGTGCCGATCAATCAAATAAAATCTGATGAACACAATTTTTGGTATGATTAAGGTTCTCACCGAACTCTACAAAATGAACAAAATCGATCATCCAAATGTGATAAAAAAATGACCGAAAAATGAGAAAATGGATCGGAGGGGATACCATGGGCTTGGTATCCCCGGTATATGTAAAAGTTTCTCGAAGGAGAGAGAGAGAAATTTCCCTTACCCGATTTGTTCACCCAAAATTATTCTCATAAATCAGTGGGATTGTTCCTATAGACACCCCATTCTGGACTGTCCGGATTAGTCCTTTTACTTTCTTTCTTTGTTGCCCCGATGATGATGAGCGGTTGAGAATATTTCAAAGTCGATGGAAGGATTTGAGCTTTGAGCGTTGAACTTTCCCCCTTCAAACCCACCTTCAAGCCCATTTCAAAACCCTTCAAATCCAGAGCCATATAAGCCTCGGCCAAGCCTTACCTTGCTTACGCCAACTTTCACTTGGCGTGCGCCAGCAAATTACCACGTGTCGGACATCGACCGTTGACTCAGTTTGACCTAGCGCACGCAAGGTTACAGGTGGCGTACGCATGGTCAAAACCAGTCAAATCACCGTTTTTATGTCACGCGCCCGAGACTTTTGCGGCTCCAAAGTACAGGGAACAATGCCCCTGATGATTATATTCCTCTAGCCCGTCCCCCTCTCTCTCCTACACTACCCATCACCTAGTCCCATGCATTTAATGCATGGGAGGCTCCTCACTCAACCCAACCAGCCCAAACCAGCCCCTTAACCCCAGCTGATCCTCTGGTCTCAGTCCCTCTCTCCACCATAAATACCCCCCCTTGCATTCATTTGCAAGGGGTTAGCACATTCATTAACCCAAGTTTCTCCCTCTCTTCCTTCTCTTGTTCTCTCTTCTCCATTGAAAGAGCAAGAGTAAGAGGAGTACCTCATACCCCACACCACTGTACAGTCACTACACAGCCTCCATCTTCAACCCCCAAAGCTCACAACCATCCTTTCATCTCTTGCACCAAAGGTATACCACTGTGGGCAATGCGATTTTGCCCGATCTTTCTTTCCTCCGGGAAAGGGATTCCGTTCCCCACCTTTTTGAGAAAGGAAAGATGCTGCCGGTTCGCGGGAGCGCTTTTTGAAGCTGGACGACAAGCGCTCGCAAAAATACAGAGTCGCCACTTGGGTTTGAAGGTCCGACACCCAAGGAACCGTATTTCGAAGCACTTGCCGCGCTGTTTGATTTGAAAAAGTTAAGGAACTAGTCCGTCATAACCATATCTGGGTTCGGGAGCCAGGTTACGAGAGGGGAAGGGTTTTATGGCACCCCTCTCGCCCAATCCGGAGATCGGTCTCTACTTAGGCATTTGCGAAAGATGTTTGTTTGCGATTCTGTTTGATTAATCAATTTTTAGCCAATTAGGGCGGGGGAACAGTTAAAGGGGATTAAAACTGTAACATGTTTGCAGGATGTGATAGATAACATGGATGAACAGTTAATATAGGATGAGAACAGACTGCTGTGGAAGTTTAAACAAACTGGGGGGCCCCTATTTTGGAGTGACGTGCGCAGGAAGAAACCAACATGCACTGAACAAGTCACTACATGTTGTTTACTCTTGCACGCACAACTCCAAGACACACGCGCGCCGGTGAGCTCAAACCCACAACTCTTATTCTCAAACCTTCTGGGCTCTGGAAGGACCAGTGCACACCCAGGACAAACCACGCAGTTTATAGGCAGCATAATATACAGTTTAAAGGCTGAAAAGCCCTACAAATTAATAAAACACCCCATAAACAGTGTGGGGACAAAATAATGGCCTAAAACTAAGCTACCCGTGCAAGGCCATTCACTGGTCAGAGGCAAAATATCGCGCGATGGACTCACTCTGTCGCGCGAGGATGCGCCCTGGCGCGCGATGGTGCGCCCTGGCGCACTGTCGCGCGATGGACTGAGTCTGTCGCGCGATGGTGCGCCCTGGCGCAGGATGGTTGCGCCCTGGCGTGGACCAGACCAGTGCTTGGTTCACATCTTCCTGGGTTCTGGGACAGGTCCAGAATGGTCCCAGGGGTACTCCACAATCAGCAGAAATGCAAATTAACTACAAGGCTAACAGTTTATACTAAGGAAAGCAGTAAACTGATTATTATCATGCTTGCAGAGTGATCTATATATACATAAATAGAAAACAATAGGACACCAATCCCCACACGGTCCATTTCGTGCAGCACCGTAGTGTCGCGCGAGATAGTGGGACCATCGCGCGCTGGTTCCTACCATGACGGTTTTTGAAACCTCGCCAGCTTTAGGACCAGGACTGGTATTGATTACCAGCCTTGGCCCTGCCAGCCCCCCTCAGAGATTAGAACAGAAACAGAACAAAGGTAAGCTATACCTTTGGCTTCGGGTTTGAAAGAGTGTTTGAGCTTTTGATGTTTGAAGTTGATTGAGGTGGAAGAACAAACTATGTTCTTGAGGTTGGATGTTTGATAATGGAGGAGAAAGAGCAAGCTATGCTCTTGAGATTAGGGTTTATAACCTTTTAATTATGTTCACCCCTTTTGAAAGAGAACAACGGAAAATGCTCACCCTTTGAAAGAGAAACAAATGGGGGTATATATAGGGAAAGGGGGTGAATCTGGTTGGAAATAGAGGAGTTCAGGCAGTCCACGAGGCCTGGCTGAGGCTGCATTGGTAGCCAACTGTCCTCCTTCAGAAAGGTCGGTGGTACGTTGGACCGTCGCGCGATGGTGTGAGTCTGGCGCGCGATGGTGCGCCCTGGCGCACTGTCGCGCGATGGAGTGACTCTGGCGCGCGATGGTGCGCCCGGGCGCGGACCAGCTGGGTTTTTGGTTTTTGAAGTGGCTTAGGCTAGGTCAGGTTCAAGGGTTTTGCAAACACTCAAAGCTCTCAAACACGCTATCATTCCCGGGGTGTTCTTGATCAATTTCATCATTGGGGAATCAAAAACCGTAAGTAAACTAATCTGGAAGCCCAAATTGGGGTGTCTACAGTAGCCCCTCTTTGACGGCACTTGAAGCACCATCAACTTGGTACAAGTAACGTCAAAGATTTCTAGACACCCCTCAAGGCAATCCAGAGCAAAGCATACTAGCAAAGTAGACAAGTAAACTTAAGGAACCTGATCTGTGGAATGGACTGGCAGTCCATTGCCGGGGATGGAAGTAGAAGTGGACGAGCGAATCGCCGCTTGTTGATCAAATTTGGACAGGATGGGCTGTCGCTGCAAATATGGACGGGACAGGCCGTCGTTGCTGGGGATCAAGCTATCCTCGGCACGAAGCATTCCAACAAACACGGGTAGGTCGTGTCAGGTAGGTTGAATTCCATCTGTCGGGAATCAGAGCCAATCTCCTTATCAAAGACCATCCGAGACAGAGCAATAAGGCTGCTGGAAGATGCGTGTGAAGCTAGACTGATGTAGAGGTAGTTGTTCAGGGCAGGCCGAGGCGGACTCTCCTGGGGAACAACTAGTTGCAGATGGTGGACCATTGAACAAACAATCGGACGATAATCTGATCGTCGTTGTGGATTGTATGAACGATATGGCTAAATACCGTTGATGGATTTGACAGGACCGGCTGTCGTGGGTGCAGACGTAGAGATCAATGAGCTGAGTGATCAAACCGCTGAGGAATTTGACAGGATGGGAGGATCATCAGTATAAATGATCGAGCCGTTGAAGTCTGGATGGGAGGATCATCAGTATAAATGACCAAGCCGTTGCAGACAGGATGGGACAATCATCAGTATAAATGATCGAACCGTTGAAGTCTGGAGGGGAAGATCATCAGTATAAATGACCGAACCGTTGAAGACAGGATGGGACAATCATCAGTATAAATGATCGAGCCGTTGCAGTCTGGATGGGAGGATCATCAGTATAAATGACCAAGCCGTTGCAGACAGGATGGGACAATCATCAGTATAAATGATCGAGCCGTTGAAGTCTGGAGGGGAAGATCATCAGTATAAATGATCGAACCGTTGCAGACAGGATGGGACAATCATCAGTATAAATGATCGAGCCGTTGAGAAATGGATAGGACCGACTGTCAATGATTTTAGACGGGAAGATCAGTGTGCAGAATGATCGAGCCGTTGAGAAATGGACAGGACCGGCTGTCGTTGATTTGAGATGGGCGGATCAGTGTGCAGAATGATCGAGCTGTTGAGAAATGGACAGGACCGGCTGTCGTTGATTTGAGATGGGCAGATCAGTGTGCAGAATGATCGAGCCGTTGAAAAATGGACAGGACCGGTTGTCGTTGATTTGTTCTGCAGAAGATTTTATCGCATCCTGCTATGAGAACAATGCCGCAAGAGATTTTTCAATCGCATCCGTCAGCAAACAAATTGTTGATTCAGGGAGATTTTCTTCGCATCCACTGATCAATAATAACAAAACCGCAGGAGATAGCATCGCATCCTTCGGCCAACAAATCGAGAGTTAGGGAGATTTCCATCACCTCTGTTAACAAACAGAACAAAACCGCAGGAGATAGCATCGTATCCTTCGGACAACAAATCGAGAGTTAAGGAGATTTCCATCGCCTCCGTTAACAAACAGAACAAAACTGCAGGAGATAGCATCGTATCCTTCGGCCGACAAATTGAGAGTTAGGGAGATTTCCATCGCCTCCGTTAACAAACAGAACAAAACCGCAGGAGATAGCATCGTATCCTTCGGCCAACAAATTGAGAGTTAGGGAGATTTCCATCGCCTCCGTTAACAAACAGAACAAAACCGCAGGAGATAGCATCGTATCCTTCGGCCAACAAATTGAGAGTTAGGGAGATTTCCATCGCCTCCGTTAACAAACAGAACAAAACCGCAGGAGATAGCATCGTATCCTTCGGCCAACAAATTGAGAGTTAAGGAGATTTCCATCGCCTCCGTTAACAAACAGAATAAAACCGCAGGAGATAGCATCATATCCTTTGGTAAACAAAGTCTTGATGGCGACCATTCTGGCCACCTTCCTGTTTTCAACAGTTGATATATACAATATGCAAAGATGTATACTAACAAAATGCACAAATTGAAAAAGCAGATGCAAGCTAAGGGCGGCTCCTAGGAGGACAACAATGCCTAAGGACTACCACTGAGCCCCAGTACTTTACTGTCTTTTGCTTCTGAGATGCGCATCCAGATAGAGAGACGCTTGAGCGGGCCGGCGTGCCCAATTGATATGTAGCGGTGTGGCATTGGGCCTGCATGCCCTTTCTTCGATGCACGGGCAGATGAGCCCCAGAGATATACTTTGCTTGGCCTTGGGCTGACGTGCCCTTTGCCGTCTCAAGAGAGTCCACAGTTTGTGGATTACAAAAGATAGGATAGCAATATAAAAATTGCATTTTTCCAGTTTATTGACATATAAATCATGCGCTAATATCTAATTTGCATTGACAAGTGAACTGAGTCGACACACAGACACACATATATGTACAGACATGCCTAGCTCGAACGAAAAAGGGGGAAAGAGCCCGAGGGAACAATGCGAACCCTCAGACACATGGAATACAATGAAATTTTGGGCATTAACGTGCCAAAACTCACAATATCCCTAAACAGGTGAAACTGACACTTGCGAGGTCAAAATAGCTGTATAATGACCTGCACGAACAAATAGAACCAAGAATAGCATCTCGACATGACAATGGATTGAAAAATTGGAAAGATGTCACAAAGATGGATATAAGACACAAATGATGACACATATAGGCCCGGACTGAAACCGACACCCCCGTGCAGTCACATTAGGTCTGCACGGTATGACAAAACTTGGCAAAAGCCCCCTTGAATAGGACTCAAAGGCAGTAGCTGACTGCTATTGATCGCTGTACGAATTGAAAAAGTGCGCGCAAGGTTGAAACCAACGCACATAACTATGAACAAGTGCGCGTGAACCTCTAACTAGCGCATATGACTGCAAAGCTACTGCAACTGCTCACATCAGACTTCGCTGAATTTAGAATAAACTGTGAGCCGTTAGGCCTCGCCAGCATTTCGTTCTGTTTTTGATGCTTAAAATTCTTTTAAAGCTTTATGCTCAGCTTTTGAAATTGAAATAGTAGTTTGAAATAAAATTGAAAGACGAAGGATTTCCCCCTTCAGACTCCTCTCATGCAGCTTGATCTTCAATCCTCTTCGACATTTGATGTGTACCAAATGTCAACCATGGATCTAATTGATAAATTGTGACCGAGTCTCAAGGAGAGACTGCCTACGTATCCCAAGCTAGGGAATCAGGTCAAAACATAGTTCAGGCTAAGGTTCACTCGAGTATTTTACCTCACCTTTTGTGCTCTAACTTTTGCCTAGAACCGCCACTTCGGGTTTTCAGTCTAGCGAGCTTTCAAATATTGCCTTTACTTTTGCCTAGACCACCTTCATAGGTTTCGGTCTAGCAGGCTGCTCTAATTTTTGCTTGGAACTGCCCACCCTTGGGGTTTTCAGCCCAACGAGCTTCTCTCAGGGAAAAGGCTTTTGAAATGATCCAAGTTGACCAAGGTATTGATTTTGATTGCCGTTGAGGTCTATGAAATGGCCGGAGGCCCAGATGAAATGGATGCGAGGTCCAAAGTGCTTCAGTTGACATGCCTTGCATAGGCCACTTTCGAACTTTCCAATTTGTGCTTGGCGGAACGCTGTTCCTACAAATTTGAGGATGGTATGAGGTGCTGGACCTTCTAAACTTTGCTTTGTATGGTTTGGCGCCTGGTAGCAAGGGGATTTGATGTTCCTTTATCTCAGGGTCAACATTAGACATGTCATTTGAGAGACCCTGCCAAAACATTGTTGAACTCTTCGAGCCTGTCTGACTGGACACAATGCTCCTCTGGGAACAGCTTTGAACCAAATTTGAACCATTGGGAGGTTGTCCTTGTCTTTCAAGTTTTTTTGAAAACTACTATTTCAATTAATAGGCTGAGCATGCCTTTTGTCTTCCCTTTCGGCGAGGGAACACATTTCCTTGGGAATGATCCCATCGAGATCTATCCCTTCGTCGTCAAGGTTGACACAGTTTATTCAAGAGTCAGCAAAGTACTTAGAAGCAAGATAATGCATATCATAAGAAAGTCCCTCGGGGTTGCCAAGTATAGCAGACTCAAAACTTGAAACAAAAGCTACGATGTGGAGGGCCAAGAGGCACAACCTCCGACTCAGAGCTAGACTTAGACAAATGCAAATGACTCCGTGTCAGACTCAGACAAAACGCCAATGCAAACTAGACGCGGTTTGAAAATGCAATATTTAAAAAGCTACCCATAGCTTCCACAAAAAAAAGAGGTAGAATCCAGCGGGTGTCAGGCCCAAGCAACAGCACTTCGGCTTCCTCGGCTTCTTCGACCAAACCTACTCAGTGCTCCTTTGATCAAAGGACCTCAGCCAGTCAGTCTTCTCCTTTGTAAGCCCCTCATCACTGTCAATCCAGGTGTCGGCAGAGAAAGTCTCAATTGCACAAACAGCGGCCAGCAGGCTGTCCTCAGGCTCAGATAGGATGGGTACAGTTGGCTTAAAGCTCGGATCGATCTGAGTAGAGGTGGGGTTGATTTGAGTGGAGATAGTGGATGTCTGACCAAGTTGTGAGCCAGAGTTGGGTTGAGGTAAGGTTTTGGAGATAGTATCGGCTTTTGATGGAGATAGGGTTGGGATGATGCCACAATCGATAAGATCTTGTATGGTATGTCGAAGTCGGAAGCAGGCATTGGTTGAATGGCCAGGCATTTGATGGTAGGTGCAAAAGAGGTTGTATTTGAAGTTGGCGGAGGGATTCTTAGGCAATGAAGTTGGATTGAGGGGCTTGATGGAACCGGCATCGAGGAGTCTCTCATAGACCGAGGCCAAAGGTGCATCAAAATATGAGAAAACCCTCGGTGGGTTCCGGCGAGTGAATTGAGTGTTCAAAGTAGGACCCTTGTTTGCTCTGTAGTTGCAACACATTGTCTCCTTAACATGATGCATTCTTCTTCGCTCGGGGCTGAATTCATCACTAAGCATGTCCTCCCTTTTGGCGATGGCTTCGACAAAGGAATCAATATCCTCCTTCGAGTGAGTCTTAGCCTCATAGAACTCAATCAGGTCATTGAACATGTCTCCTGAGCATAGTTTGATTCCAACTGTTGGAGAGTGGTAGGCTTGAGGAGGTTCTTTGACTCGCCCCATATCCGGCTGCGAGGCTGTAGTGGTAACAAGGCCAACGAGTCCCTGGACCATGATCATCTGTTTGTCCATCTTGTGGCCCAATTCCTCTATAGCTTTCCTAAGCTCAGCCAGCTCCATTTGTATTGCCATTTCTGAATTGATGAACGAGGCAGGCGATATAACCTTGGAAACGAAGGTGTAACAGCCCCGGCAGACTAACCCAAGTAGGTTTGGCTCTTCCCTTCAGTGAGATGGCCTTTAGCTTTGGACAGCAAAGTAAACGAGAACTCAGTGAGGTTCCTGCAGCAATTAGAATGCAATGCACATGTTGCCATCGTCGGTGTCCTCCTAGACTCTACAACTACAAACAAGTCTGTCTCATGACGCTCGGATGCTGCCAAAATCCTCAGATTTCTTTTCGAGGGTGTATCCTTTGAATAGATCGACTAACGCTAAGAGATGTCAAAATAATCTAAGCCTTTGTCTATTTCGTTCTCAAAATTTCAACTTTAGACTTGGAACAACTCGGTATAGATGACATGGCACCTTAACTTTGAACGCCATGGTGTATAGTGACTTCGCACTTCAACCTGGGTAGTGCCAGTGTCATGGCATCCATACTTTATGGTTCCTTATTTTCGGTTGAAATTTCAATCGGGCATGAGCCAAGGACTTAAAAAGGTTTGATTTCTCAAAGTCTCGCTGATCTAAGGACTTTGAAAATTAGCAACATGCACCATCGAGATGCATGACTCTTCATCGGGTCTAGCAGCGTCCTAATAAGCATAAGACAGACTTGAAAGAGAGACAACCTAGAAGCCGCCCTAAACATGCTTCTACGCAAAACAGTATGTATGTACAGAAATAGAGATGAGTTTGCCTCACGAATTTCAGACGTTACCAGAATCCTCAGAATTCTTTTCGGCCATGTGTCCTTGAGTAGATCGTCAGATTCTAAAAGATGTCAAAATAGACTAAATCTTCGACTAGTCCCATTTGAAGGTTCAACTTTGAATTTGGAACAACTTGGTGGTGATGACATGGCACTTTAACCTTGAACACAGCGGTGTATAGTGACTTCGCACTTCAACCTAGGTGTCGCACTTCAACCTAGATGGCGCCAGTGACACGGAATCACTACTTTTGTTGTTCCATATTTTTGGTTGAATTCTTAACCGGGCATGAGCCAAGGATGTAGTAAATTTTGATTTCTCAAAGTCTCATTGAACTAAGGACTTCGCGATTGATAACGAACATTCGACAGAATGAACGACTCCTCATCGGGTCCAACAACGTCTTAGATTGCGCAAGACAAACTTGAAAGAAAGAACCATTCTAAGCATGCTCCTATGCAAAATAATGTATGTACAGTGCATGCGATATGGAAAGCGGTAATACGTAGACAGTATATGGGGGTTAGATGCAAGTAATCTTACCCTGTAGGTACCTGTCCTAGTTTGGAGAGTGCTAGTGCTTTGTATATGCAAAGGCTGGTTTTGGCTTGTAACAGGTTCCTCGGACTAGAGCCAAGATATACCTCCCGCTACCCGCGTAACCGCAGAGCAACAGTCAAACGGTAGAATGACTCATCATCGTCGAAGGTTGTTAGTCATTCGGGGTCCCCGGGCTCCGGTAAACCGTGCCGGATTGCCAAAACGATCCAACGAGGCTTATCCCACATCGATGCAAATGGAAATGCTAAAAGGTTTGATTAATGGAACAGAATCACAAATTCGCAAATGCCTTTTCAAATTTGGCTCTCTTTATTAATCAATACTTAGAGGAAACTATACGAGAGAACAATCGAAAAAGCCCCAGATTGGATGGCCGGACACGAGGTCCTGTTAAATCACCAATCCTTTCTTCGGCAGCGCGAAGCTCACCGTTTTGACAGGCTTTTTGTGGGATTGTTCCCAAGCGTATTAACTTCTAAGTATAGATTAATATTGATTCGATCCCCAGCAGAGTCGCCACTGTGGGCAATGCGATTTTGCCCGATCTTTCTTTCCTCCGGGAAAGGGATTCCGTTCCCCACCTTTTTGAGAAAGGAAAGATGCTGCCGGTTCGCGGGAGCGCTTTTTGAAGCTGGACGACAAGCGCTCGCAAAAATACAGAGTCGCCACTTGGGTTTGAAGGTCCGACACCCAAAGAACCGTATTTCGAAGCACTTGCCGCGCTGTTTGATTTGAAAAAGTTAAGGAACTAGTCCGTCATAACCATATCTGGGTTCGGGAGCCAGGTTACGAGAGGGGAAGGGTTTTATGGCACCCCTCTCGCCCAATCCGGAGATCGGTCTCTACTTACGCATTTGCGAAAGATGTTTGTTTGCGATTCTGTTTGATTAATCAATTTTTAGCCAATTAGGGCGGGGGAACAGTTAAAGGGGATTAAAACTGTAACATGTTTGCAGGATGTGATAGATAGCATGGATGAACAGTTAGTATAGGATGAGAACAGACTGCTGTGGAAGTTTAAACAAACTGGGGAGCCCCTGTTTTGGAGTGACGTGCGCAGGAAGAAACCAACATGCACTGAACAAGTCACTACATGTTGTTTACTCTTGCGCGCACAACTCCAAGACACACGCGCGCCGGTGAGCTCAAACCCACAACTCTTATTCTCAAACCTTCTGGGCTCTGGAAGGACCAGTGCACACCCAGGACAAACCACGCAGTTTATAGGCAGCATAATATACAGTTTAAAGGCTGAAAAGCCCTACAAATTAATAAAACACCCCATAAACAGTGTGGGGACAAAATAATGGCCTAAAACTAAGCTACCCGTGCAAGGCCATTCACTGGTCAGAGGCAAAATATCGCGCGATGGAATCACTCTGTCGCGCGAGGATGCGCCCTGGCGCGCGATGGTGCGCCCTGGCGCACTGTCGCGCGATGGACTGAGTCTGTCGCGCGATGGTGCGCCCTGGCGCAGGATGGTTGCGCCCTGGTGCAGCCAGACCAGTGCTTGGTTCACATTTTCTGGGTTCTGGGACAGGTCCAGAATAATCCCAGGGGTACTCCGAAACAACAGAAACACAAATAACTACAAACTAGCAGTTTATACTAAGGAAAGCAGTAAATAGGTTAATATCATGCTCGCAGAGTGATCTATACGTAAATAAAGCACAAAACAGCAAGACACCAATCCCCACGGGAACCATCGCGCGATGATCGAAATCGTCGCGCGAGAGAGTGGCTCCATCGCGCGTTGGTTCTTGCCATGACGGTTTTTGAAACCTTGCCAGCTTTAGGACCAGGACTGGTATTGATTACCAGCCTTGGCCCTGCCAGCCCCCCTCAGAGATCAGAACAGAAGCAGAACAAAGGTAAGCTATACCTTTGGCTTCGGGTTTGAAAGAGTGTTTGAGCTTTTGATGTTTGAAGTTGATTGAGGTGGAAGAACAAACTATGTTCTTGAGGTTGGATGTTTGATAATGGAGGAGAAAGAGCAAGCTATGCTCTTGAGATTAGGGTTTATAACCTTTTAATTATGTTCACCCCTTTTGAAAGAGAACAATGGAAAATGCTCACCCTTTGAAAGAGAAACAAATGGGGGTATATATAGGGAAATGGGGTGAATCTGGTTGGAAACAGAGGAGTTCAGGCAGTCCACGAGGCCTGGCTGAGGCTGCATTGGTGGCCAACTGTCCTCCTTCAGAAAGGTCGGTGGTAGGTTGGACCGTCGCGCGATGGTGTGAGTCTGGCGCGCGATGGTGCGCCCTGGCGCACTGTCGCGCGATGGAGTGACTCTGGCGCGCGATGGTGCGCCCGGGCGCGGGATGGTTGCGCCCTAGCGCGGACCAGCTGGGTTTTTGGTTTTTGAAGTGGCTTAGGCTAGGTCAGGTTCAAGGGTTTTGCAAACACTCAAAGCTCTCAAACACGCTATCATTCCCGGGGTGTTCTTGATCAATTTCATCATTGGGGAATCAAAAACCGTAAGTAAACTAATCTGGAAGCCCAGATTGGGGTGTTTACAACCACCTTTGCGTTGCTTTCTGTTTTCAGTTCCTGAGGGGAACCAGAAAGGTTCTGGCTAGTAACTGATACTAGTCCAGGCCCTTCTCTGGTGAAAATAAATCAGTCGTAAGGAACACACCATGGCGCACGCCAGCTTCATCAAGCCGTACGCCACCTTTGGTAGTATGTGCACTACTGGCGTGGGGATCATGAAGTGTCCACTTATTGCTTACTTCCTTTCTGTCATCATCTTCTAGCATGCTAATAACCAGTTTACTGCTTTCTGTACATTAGAGCTGTCTAAACGTAGCTTTCAATACTTGTACCTTTCTTGCTTTATGAGGCATCTGGGGTGTTTCTGGTCATGTTCCAGAGCCCAGATGATGTAAAGCCAAACACTGGTCAAAAGGGCAAACCTGGCGTACGGGCTCACATGAGTGGCGTACGGCATGTTAGCCAAGGTTCAGTGCCTGGCCCTTGCATCACAGTTCAATCCTGGCCTCTTCATATTTCCCCACTCTGTTTATGGGGATTTTTGTTCCTTTTCTTGGCTCACAACCATTTTATCTGCCTGTAATCTGTATGTAGTACCTTATAAACGGCGTGGTTTGTCCTGGGTGTGCACTAGTCCATTCTAGAGCCCAGAGGGTTGAGAGCAGGAGCTGTAAGAAATCAGTAGGGTAGTGTACGCCAGCTTTTAGGTGGCGTGTGCAGGGTTTGTTGGCGTGCAGTGGCTTGGCCCTTGCGTGCCAGCATGCTGCCTGCTCACGTGTCCGAAAAGCAGCGTACATCATCCTGTTGAAAATTTCACAGTGCTTGTTCTCAATCTATGTTCTTACGTTTCAATTTAATTCAAGCAAGCAACCATCATCCATAAACATTTTTGTCATATAATCTACAACTTGTTACAGTTTTTAACCCCTATTAACTGTTCCCCCGCCCTAACTGGCTAAAAATGATCAAATGAGAGAAAAATGCAAACGTTTTACAAAAATGCCTGAGTAGAGACCAATCTCCGAATTGGGCGAGATGGGGTGCCATAAAACCCTTCCCCTCTCGTAACCTGGCTCCCGAACCTCAGATATCGAAGGTGACGACGGACCAATCTACGCCTCTTCAAATCCAATCAAACCTTTTTCAAATCAAAGCAAAACGTAGCAAAACGTTCTCGAGTTCGGTTCCTTGGGTGTCCTTCCGCTAAAACCCGAGTGGCGACTCTGAATCGAAGCGTTTCGCCGCGCTTTTTCCAAAGAGGGCCGCACCCAATGTTTCTAAAACAGCAAAATCGGGATTTTCGGGGCGCATGCCCACAGTTCCGAAATTTTAGGTAGATTGATTCATTTTAATACTGTAGACAGAAACTTCCGAACTATTAGTTGATGTAGTTAATTTGGAAATCATTTTGGAAAAGTAGGAAAACTTTATTGCATAAGGAAATAATTTGAAATGATTTTTCTTATGTTGCTTTCCTTATGTCATTATCAAAAAATAAATGTAGTGTAGAAACGTTTTAGAAAATTTAGTGTAGAAATTCATTACATAAGGAAATGATTTTCCTTATATTGCTTTCCTTATGTCACTACCCAAAAATAAGTGTAATGTAGAAACGTTTTGGAAAATTTAGTGTAGAAATTCATTATTGAAAATAATAGTACTCAATCAAGTTTTCAAAAAAATTGACCAAAAATTAGGGAGGGAGGGAGAGAGAGAGAGAGAGAGAGAGAGAGAGAGAGAGAGAGAGAGAGAGAGAGAAATTTCCCTTACCCGATTTGTCCACCCAAAATTATTCTCATAAATCAGTGGGATTGTTCAGAAATTTTAGGTAGATTGATTCATTTCAATACTGTAAACAGAAACTTCCGGACTATTAGTCGGATTGATTCATTTAAATTTCAAATTTGAAATTATATAATAAAAGAAAGGAAACTTCCGAACTATTAGTTAGATTGATTCATTTAAATTAGACAATAATTCTGTTTTTTGCTGATTCCTCTAATTCTATATTAGGGAAACATTTAAGACTAAAAAAGGAATATAGAATGGAGGGCGAAGATTTATGCTAAATGAGGGGATAAATCTGGACCATTGGTTGTCTTTTGAATTCAAACACTTTCCTGTCATATTTTATAGATGTCCCCATGTTCACGAGTCTGCCGAGCCAAACACTCATATGGTTAGGCTTAGCTCAAAATTGTGAACAATTAAAATTAGTGATTGAACTTGGCTTATATTTTTCAGAATTAACAAGTCAAACTCGAACCGATCTTAAGCCGTTTGGTTCATTAACAACTTTAATGACGGTATTCTTGTGAAACCTATGGCGGTGAAATTAGAACTCTCTGGACAGGAAAAAGTAGGGTACCGGTGAGGGGAGAGAGGAAAAGAGGAGCATTAAGAGAGGTAGGGCTGTAAATGAACGAAGCAGCTCGCAAGCTCGGCTCCGCTCGTTAAGGCTCGGATCGGCTCATTTAGTAAATGAGCCGAGCTCGAGTTTTAGGCTCGTTTACTAAATGAGCCGAGCTCTCGGCTCGTTTGACAAAAGCTTGGCTCGTTAAGGGAGGCTCGACTCAATTAATGAGGCTCATTTAGTAAATGTCTAAGCTCGGCTCATTAAACCTCGAGCTCGAGTTTTTAGCTCGTTTACTAAACGAGCCAAGCTCAAGCTCGCCGAAGCTCGATTCGGCTCGACCCGTTTACAAACCTAGATAGAGATAGAAAACTTATCGAGCTTTCAGAGTTTGTTGTGGTTGCCAATTTGCCCGCAACGTACATTTTGTTCACAAGTCTGTAGTCATGAATCATGAGTAGGGCTGTCCACGGGTCGGGTTTTGTCGGGTTCGGGTCGGGTTCGACCCGACCCGATTGTTTGTCGGATTTTAAAATATGCACCCGAAACCGACCGAACCACTGGTCGGGCTCCGACCGAAATGTTGTCGGGTTGTAGGTGTCGGATTCGGTCGGGTCCGTCGGACTGGGGAAAAAAAAAAAACTTCACAGTTCATTCAAAAATCAAGAGAGAGATCGAGGAACCCATAAAAATACAGATCAAGGAACAATCACAGATCAAGAATCAGTGATTCACAGCACAATATTACAAAGTGAGTCATAATATTACAAAAATAGCCATTCACAATCACAGATCTACACACCTTTTCCTTGAAAATCAAAATTTTTTCCCCAAAATACAGTGGCCCAGAGGCGGAGGAGGTCGTTGAGGACGAGGTGGAGCTGCTGGTGTAGCCGCCGGTGCAGCTGGCGGAGGAATAGTGGAGAAGCAGGCGGAGGGTTGGTTGGGCCATGGGAAAGTATGGTCTTCGTCCTCCTGTAACTGTAAGTGGACTCCATTAGAGAGAGAGAGAGAGAGAGAGAGAGAGAGAGAGAGAGAGAGAGAGAGAGAGAGAGAGAGAGAGAGAGAGAGAGAGAGAGAGAGAGAGAGAGAGATCGAGGTAGAGAGAGATCGAGGTAGAGAGAGAGGGGTTCGTGCGTGAGGTGACTGGTGAGGGACAGAAGGAGGCGGTGGAAGTCTGAAGTCTCTGGAATCTGGAAAATGAAATGGGGATAGGGTTTTTAACTTTTTTTTCCCTTATATAAATGTTTGTCGGTCGGGTCGGGCCACCCGAATAATTATTTGGTGCATCCGACACCCAACCGACTAAATGTAAAATCCGACCAAATCAACCCGAATCCGACCTGAATGGCTGATCGGATCCGTCCATTGTCTCATTTTTCGGGTCGGGTGGTCGGTCGGGTCGGATCCATGGACAGCCCTAATCATGAGTTTGAAAATTTTTAAAAATCTTGGACTATTGTTACGTCTGAGGAAATGTATTGAAATGTGTAAAAGATGTAAACAAGTATGCGAGAGTGTATGAAAAAGTGTAAAAGTATACTGGAGTAAGTGTTCTTTTTTTTCCTTCATATTATGGCTTATCGACATTCTGGTGAACTGTCACAAGAAGGATCCAATAAGATATATTCCAAGTTAACTTTTTTCAAAATTAGTTCTGTTCTATTTGAAATTTTTTTGTGTTAATTTTGTGCTAATTTTTTGTGGATGTTGATTCGTCTCGATAATACGAATTGGAAAGCTAAAATTTACCCAAATAATTTGGGAAATAAACACTTTTAAGTAAAAAAAAGTAAAAAAAATGTTGACTTTTTTTTTGCTTAAAAGTGGTTATTTTCCAAAATATTTGAGTAAAAGTAAGAAATTTCCAATTCGTATCGTCGAGACGAATCAATAATCCACTAAAATCTGATGCAAAACTAACAAACGTGAAGAAAATTCAAATAAAACTAAAAGTCTTAGAAAAAAGTTAACTGGAATTGGGGCTTAGGAGGTGTTTCTTGTAGTGAAAAAATTCTAGAATTTTATTTGTGGTTGACAAGTTGTTAGGTGATTTTGGTAATGAATAAGTTGTAGAGAAATGTTAAGTTATTTAAAATTCCGGTAGTGAATAAGTTGTTGATATGTTTGTGAGTAAAGTTGCTGTAGTAAAATTTTTTTTGTTGACAACTTTTTTGTTAGTGAAAACGATTTGTAAAATGCTGAAATTTTTTTATCAGTAAAAACAAGATAGTAAAATTCATTAAATTTTTAGTGATTTTTTGTTAATGAAAACGGGGCCTTAATCCCTCTTTTACTATAGTGCCTTGCCGGCTTTTTTTTTGACTTCGGAAAATGCTCAAAAGCTTCCTTGCTATAGTTTTTGCCTACAGTCAAAACATGTACTAATAAATTAGTGAGGCCTAGTCAACTACGACCGACTGTTGTTGACTTTATTGATTTTGGATTGATAGGTGGATTTGCCCGTCTGATAATATATTTGGTAATCTGGAGAAACACCTTTGAGAAGCAACTTTTATTTGTTACACTTTGGTCTTTATGGTTGGTGAAGAATAATTATGTATTAAAAAATGCTTCAATTGACGTGGGGAGGTTGGGGGAGCTTATCAAAACAAGAATTGCGATGCGGATGAAGTTGAAGTTTGATATTAAGTTACATATAGTAGAGGACTTTTAAGGGATATCTTCATGGAATCCGTAAGGTGAAATTGTAAATTATGTTTAGGTGTGCTTCCATCCAATTCTCTGTTGGATGCTTGTTTTGTTTCCTTCAACTTTTTGAGTTATTTAGTCACAACCCCAAAACATGTTTAGGCACTTTGATAGGGTTTTAAGGTGCACTTTACTATTATAGGATTTTAGTAATTTGGACACTTTCATAGGGTTGGGACTTAATACTCGGTTTGGTTTGGTTAGACACTTTTATAGTGTATCCTAGGGTTTTAGACACTTTCATATATATGGTACTCTAGAGTTTTAGACACTTTCATAGGGTACCCCAGGGTTTTAGGCACTTTCATAGGGTACCCAAGGATTTTAGACGCTTTCAAAGGGTATCCTAGGATTTTTGGCACTTTCATAGAGTAGACTGCAAAAGGTGATTGTTCTTAAGTTCAAAAAATATAAATATGAGAGATTTTTGGCTAAGTCTCCCTTTTAAAAATGTGAAGTTATCAATTGTCAAATCAAGCTATTTATTCTCAACAGGGGATATTGTTCCAGAGCGGTTGTGAGTGAGCAATTAGTTGCTAGCGTGTGAGGTCTCAAATTCAAGTCGATGAAACAACGTTGATTGTCATAATAATCTAAGAGCCTGTTCCAGAACATCTTCTTAAAAAATAAGTACTTATTTCACATTTTTAAACTAAAAAATAATGTAAATGAAAAATAAATTTTTAAATTTTTTTGCACTGTATTAAAGATCTCAATGAGATTTTCCAAATAAGATTTATATTGCATATTTTTAGATTTCAATAAGCCCATCATTTTTGAGTTTCAAATTGCCTTCTTAAAAAATAAATTTTTTTTTCACGTTTCGGAACGGAGCCTAACTCTCCTAACATATTAACTTTATATTCGTTTGGGAAAAAAAAGAAAAGAAGAAGAATATGTGAAACTTTCAAATATCCACAAATATGAGGTTCTCCAAAAAAAAAAAGGGCAAAATTCTCATTCCCCCCCTTTCTTTTTCTTTTGAATTGAGAAATTTTGGTGGTATTTATGCGAGCATACGTCATTGCTATAGGTGCCAGCTTACAAGCACCTTGACTATGAGATTGATTTCTCAAAATTAGTCGAGGTGCAGATAAATTGACTTAAACAAAAAAAAGTTGGTTGATATAGGATTGAGTGGTTAATCTCGAATAGTCTTTAGTATGGAATTGAGATGACTAGACCAAGACTCCCAACAACCAAATGATCCGCCTTTTGTATAACAACCTCGTGTTTGGTAACGGTGTCGAGAGGCTAATTCGACCATTCATCTAGGCAATCGACTGCACAAATCTTGACCAAGTAATAGACGGTTCAAATCTGTATGTGCTCAGATTCAATCCGAGTCGTCCCGTGCCGAAATGAACGGCCGGGCTGGATGCCACTCGACACCCACTTGGCACTGGGGTGCTTGGCAACATCCCCGGGTCCGTACCAAACAATGCAAAATTGGACAAAACACCAAACAAACAGTCAATGGCCAAGCTAATAAGATCGTTGGTCGCTCTCTAAACACCAAAAATAAGTGGGAAGAAAGAAATATTTACATGTCCTTGCATGCATATATATCGATTTGTCAAGTTTAGTATAAAACTTTTCCGTCCTGTTACTCAAATCCTGATCCATCGTGAAGGAGAGGCCAATGCTTGGCACATCATTGATCAATGTTGCAACTGTTGGGATCGGAGGTCACTCACGCACACAACTCAAGCATTGTAATTGAGAAAAAAAAGCGCTCTACATATGTAGAAAGATAAAAAATAAAAATAAAAATGAAAAGAAAATTTTTTTCATATCCCTTCGACTTTAACCAAAAGTTCATTTTGGTCATTCACTTTTCAATTTCAGCATAAAAATGTTTCGACTTTCTAAATTTTTTCAATGTCATCCTTTAGGGATATATACATATATACTCGAAAAATAGGGTGTTTGATTCAAACACCCTACACACATTGGATGCCATTGATTCCAGCGTCAGCCCCCTCATTTTTTTTTATAGAATTTTTGGACGGCTTGTATCAGCCGTGGAGTAGCCGGAGACGGCCCGGCGTGGCCGTCGGTCCCTATAGCAGGACTCAAAGAAAACGGATTCCTTCCAAAGGATGACATTGAAAAAAATTGGAAAGTCAAAGTATTTTTATGCCGAAATTAAAAGGTGAAGAATAAATATGAATTTTTGGTCAAAATCGAAGGGATATAAAAGAAATTTTTCCTAAAAAAAAACTCTTTGAGAGCCACTCCGAATCCCCATCGCTCAACCTCACCGTCTCCACTACATTGCTACGTCCACACACCGACTCTCTGGGCTCTCAAAACAATATACTGGGGACGGAGGCATGCATCCGAACACATCATGGATGACTTCAAAGATGCTTTTAGGTTTAGGTATCACATCCGTTATGTCATCAATGACACTAAAGGAATATTAAATGAATGAAAATTGGAATAAAGTTTCAATTTCAACCAATCTGTAATTGATAGCATATCACTGCAGGAAGTGTTGTCTTCTTCAAATAACTAATTGAGCAATCTATCGAAAGTACATTGCAGCTTTACGGTATACTATATTTTATCGTATTTTCTCTAAGAATTTTTCACGCGGGACTTACGGCGTGTAGTGCATTCCTGGATCGGGCCTGAAACTTAATTCCCGAGAATATACCCCTATATGGATTTTCTTGAATAAAAAAAAAAAAAATGAAAAACTACGTGGGATCGATTGAGTGGTGGTTTAGGGTGCCGTGGACGGACTGGAAAGAGTAAATTTTTTTTTTTTTTTTAATGCACCTCAAGCATTGCCCTCGCGTTTATAAATAGCAATCGGAAGAAGTATAATATTTATTCTGATACAACAAAATCAGAAGAGTTGATAAGAAATTAAAAGAAAGACGGAAAACGAAGCAGAAGCAGAAGCAGCAGCAGCAGAGCAACAGCTGCAGGCGGAGGAGGATGAGGTGATCTATTTCGATCCCAATGCCACCAAAATGGCACAAGTCTTTCAATCCGACCCATCTGGTATATATATTATATACTTATTATTATTCCATGTATACTTGTAGTATATATATACTCGATCATCACCTATACAAATGAAATCACTGACTGGAATTTACTCTTTGCCCGGGTTCTCCTTTTGGAGGTCGTGAGATGCTGTAAAGCGGGGGTGCTTGCATGGCAGTGGTGTCGAGTGGTCAATTTGGCCGTTCATCTCGACACGGACGACTCGGATCTAATCTTAGTACATAAAAATTTGAACCGTCTGTTGCTTGAATTAAGATCCGAGCTGTCAATTACCGAGATAAATGACCGGATCAGCCGCTCGACACAGCTGCATAGCATCCTTGGAAATCATCCGTGCGACCGTGCCTTGTGTACGTTGCTAACTTTTCCTTGTTACTCTTGAGTCTTGAGAAGGAAAAGAAGGGGATGGCCATGATATATATCCAGTTTTTTTTTTTATACCCAATAGAAGCGGGTATAAGGAATAGTGTATGATTTTGCTACCACCAGTCCACAACATCAGAATATTTGTGCCCTTCTTATCGTTTCCAATTTCCATTATTCCTCTTCTTACGAGTAATTCTTTGTGGATTTTGTACTACTCTCTTTTTGGTTACGTTGATGCATTACCACTTATATATATGGAGTTTATGTACTCAATTTTTTGTTATATTTGCAAATATTTATTTACAATTTTGTCTTTTGCATTTTTTTTATAAATTCTTTACTGTATTCACTTGTTTCTTATTTTTTAAATTGAGTATTAGGTAAATCCGATCTACCCGTCATTGACCCCAAAGGGTATGGGTTTGGGTGTCCCCAATTCAGTATGGTATGGGTATAAAATAATGCATGGAGTTTGGAGATGAGTTATGAAAAGAGTACCTCTTGCAAACCCGACCCGTTGCCTTCCCTAACAAATGGAACCCGTCATTGATCCAAATGACTTTATCAATTGAGAGCTTGCTGTCTATTCTCTAAAGCATGCGTGTTGGCCCATGCGAACATTCCAATTTCAACAATAAATGGCTCAGATTTCATTTTAACAATAAATGGATGAACTCTTCAGCCGATCGAGATGAAATCTGAGCCATTCATTACTGAAATTGGATGGCCTGAATGAGCTCAACACGCATGCTGTCCTTGAACAACAACCTCCCCCGGTTGGCTCAATAGTCAATAGCAATCAGTCCATAAGTCAACTACCACATCTGATCGAGTCCAAAACTAGCCGTTCTGATCCAAATTTTTTTTGGGTAAACAAAACAAGCCAAAATTTTGAGCCTCTCTCTCTTCTCATTTTCTGCCAAAATCACCGTAGCAGCTGAAGGACACGTGTCAGCCAGAGGCTCGGTGGAAATCCCTGCAAATATAGATGCAAGAATCTATATATATATGGTCCGCACAAAATCATAGAGTTGATAAGAAATTAGAGAAAAATGGAAAATGAAGCAGCAGAGCAACAGCAGGTGGAGGATCAGGTGATCTATTTCAATCCCGATGCCAGCCAAATGGCAGAAGTCTTTCAATCCGACCATCTAGTATATAGTTTTTATTTTTTGAATTAAATGTGATGTACCGTAAGAAAATGACTTGTATCATATAGAGAGTCCCCTTCTTCTAAGGACCACTTTAACTTAATAAAATAAGAACCTCCCTTTTCCGATAGAATTTCGATGATCCGAGCCGCTCAATGTGTTTAGAATGTGATTTTAAGGGTACACGCGAGAAATCGGCAAAAAAAAAAAAAGACCGGAAAGGGCTTCATTCGAGCAGTTTTTGTTTATTTTAAGAGTACTCGCGTGAAATCGGCAAAAAAAATGATCGGAAGGAGCTTCGTCCAAGCAGTTTAGTTAGAAGAAATGCACATTAGGAGAATATATATATTTTTGTACCAGGCGTACGTGTGCGTTTAATGAACAGTGATATGGTTGGAATTTGTAAAGGTTCTTTGTAGTACTCCATAACCAATAGTACTATATAGTTATGTTTCAAAGGGGACGTTTTCACTAATTTTTATTTTGTGTGAAAATTTTCACTAAAAATTTTGTACTCCATAAACCAAAAACTCCTATTTGCATGGTTATGTTTATAATAAGTAAGGGAGGCGATCCACACTAGGTCCAAACCGCAATGGGTAAAATCGATGTTTATGTAATGAGTGCGGGATCGGCCGATTCCTTAGATTTACTAATTAATGAATTTATTAATAATCGAGGAATATGGATTATAATGATTAACTATCAAAGTTAGTATGATAAAAATTAGCTCTTCGTGTAAGTTTGTTTGTTGTTTATTTTACACATTTGGGAAATTTATCATTTTCATCATCGACATAGCCGTTTGATCAACTATCGTTCTTGATATTTTACAAGTTTGTACAACATATCCATTCGGATAAATTTATCCGGTTAATACTTTTAGGACTTTTACATTGTACGAAATTTACTCCATTATTTAGCTTTTACATTTGAAATAGTTTCTACTGTTGCAATATTTTTCCTTTCAGAAAAAAGATTATAGAGAGAAGCTTAAAAAAGTGGTAAGGCAAATGATTTAAATTGTCGTACGTAGTTGTAGGAAATGAAAAATTTAGGAATAATTTGACTAATTGAAATCAAGTCTATTTGTTAGGGGGTATTGTAGTATAGAATCTTTTTGAATTTTAAGACTTGTTTAAAAGTTACCAACAATGATATATACTATATAGAATGTGCTTAAAATTTTTCTCCCAATTGTAAGGAGTTCTGGGCAAATTCCCCATTATAATATATATATATATATCTCTCTCTCTCTCTCTCTCTCTCTCTCTCAGGTGGTTGGCAAAAATGCTGGGAACAAGGGTTGACACCGTGGGATTTGGGTAAGCCAACGCCTGTGTTGGTACATCTTCACCAGACAGGTGCTCTTCGCAAAGGCAGAGCTTTGATCCCTGGATGTGGCAGCGTAAGCCAATCTCTTTATATCAATTTTCTCTTTTATAAGAACCGACGAGGGGAGGCTCTAGCCTCTAGAAATATTCTATAACATAACATGATCATTAATATATTGGATACGTACTAATTACCATACAAATAAAAATAAATAGATAATTTCAAATAAACACAATATAATCGAAAAAAAAGTCTAACTGCTTAACGGTGGGCAGTACAAAAATGTATGTTGTTCAAGGGCGTGGTGCCCCAAGAGAGCTGAATAATTTTTTCCGATTAATATGTATGTAATCAATATCATTATCCTGTGTTAGTTACATAATTTGCAATTTTTTTTTTATGTCAATTGAATTTGAATGTACGACTTTTGTGCTAGAATAACAAAAATCGGTTATTTGTTTGGCGTTATTCGATCATAACCTACTTTATCGGTATCAGTAAGATCAAGTGTAGTCCTCAATATGACAAAGCTTGCCTATATATGGACTCCGGATGCCTAGGCGTACGAACGTTACCCCTCCTTTTCCTTTTCATTCGAACAAAAATCAGGATAACAAAAATTAGTTGTTTGTTTGGCGTTATTCGATAACCTACTTTATTGGCAGCAGTAAAGCTCCGTTCCGCTAAGAAAAATAAGTAATTTTTTTAATTAAATGTGATCTATTGTGAAAGAATGTCATGTTTCGTAGTACTTAAAAAAATAAGAACTTTAGTGGCATGAGGCCCAAATAATATTTTCCCAACAATTATTTTCCCTCCATGTATGTTTGAATGATTCAGTACGTCGATCAGTTTCATATATATGCATGCACGTGTTAGGGATATGACGTGGTTGCCATTGCATGCCCTGAGAGATACGTTGTTGGACTAGACAAATCCGAGGAAGCACATAAGAGGGCAAAACAGGTAAGGCTCTTTAACTACGTACGTACATTTACAATTATCCATAAAGCGACTTTGACATTCGAGGATGGCGGCCAGTACTACAGAAACACAAATGTCCAAACACAAATAAACACACAAATGTGTTTGGGATCATTCGATGTACATGAGCACCGTGTGCATTAATGCATGCACGTGAAACTCACACTAGACTGTGTTTAAAGCTGTCTAAAGCATAATTTCCTTTGAGGAAACCTCACCATCTTAATTAGTTGTAAATATGAAAAAGGGAAAAATCTTATACACATGGCTCCTTACAAGGGGATATCATAAACCAGTGGTTTCTTTTGGGAAATATACCAATTTCTCATCGATCACTTTTCCATTTTGGGCACAATTATTTGGAATGCAGTTGGCATCGTCATCACCAAATGCTGATTGTTTGACCTTGTTAAACGAAGACTTCTTTGCCTGGAAACCCACTGAGTTGTTTGATCTGATTTTTGACTACACGTAAGTCATTATTATTAGCATTTCCTAGGTTAATATCTTGTCGGAATCCAGCGTACAAACCTCTTGATACTAGCTTTGTTTAACTAATCGATCGAAGAGTACTATAAACAGGTTCTTTTGTGCAATTGAACCTAGTATGAGACCAGCCTGGGCAACCCAAATGCAGTATCTTTTGAAACCAGATGGAGAGCTAATTACGCTAATGTTTCCGGTTACCCCTCTCTCTCTCTCTCTCTCTCTCTCTCTCTCTCTCTCTCTCTCTCTCTCTCTCTCTCTCTCTCTCTCTCTCTCTCTCTCTCTCTCTCTGGTTCGTTAGCAAAATTTCTTCATATGATATATCACGGCAAGTTACTATTTTTATCAGCGGCAACTTCCCCTATGTTCGGAAATTGAGGAAGAATGAGAGGAGAAGATAAGGGAAATGATTTCATTTCTTTTGTTTGATTTTATAAAAGAGGAAGAAAAATCAAAGGGAATTGTGAGATAGAAGAAAAGTTGATTTCGACTCTTGAGGAGAATTTTTTTTAAAGGATTTGTCATCCTTCTCTAAAGGTTTTAAAAGATTATTTCTTCTAGCAGAAATGTTATGATATACATGAAACTCAATCATGAATTGTTCAGATTCATTGGAATCGAAAGGTTTCATGGATTGAATCTCATGTATTATATTGTACTACCCACTCATCTTCTTCTGGTTCTGGCGCGGATTGGTTTGTAAATTTCCAACATATAGTCATGGTTTAATTAATCGAGATTTGGTGGCAGATTACCAATCATGCTTGGGGCCCACCGTACAAAGTATCAATTGCTGAGTACGACTCTCTAGCTACCCTTCAATTTAATTGTTTGTTACAAGGAAAATGTTTCAATGCACACCACCTATTTTTAAGAAATATATTTGATGAATGATACGTTTCTTGGATAATCTTATGAAACTATCGTAATTAATTGATTTTCGTGAGTGTAGTTATGAAGAGCTGTTGCGTCCCTTGGGATTTAAACCTATATCCATTGTGGAAAATGAGTTGGCTACTGGAGATCGCAAGGTATATATATGTGTGAACTGATCCATGAATTTCTTTGTTACAGTAATTTATACATGTGAAATTCGATGGGAGGGATGAGAATTTCGAACACGGCCATTTAATTACACATATAAACCCAAACACGAAATTAGATTGTTTAAGTTGATCGCTTGTTTACACGTACACAAATCTAATATGACATGACTTGCCAACACGAAAATTAAACGGAAAGCATATGATTGGACTATCGGAATTACTAGCTACGGAAATGAATAACCATTTACTTTCTCGCGTCAACCTGCACATTAACCCGAAGAAAACAACGGAAAGAAGTCCAATGCCGTAAAATTACATTGGAGATTTCTCTCCTGGCCCATTATCAATATCATAGGCTAAGGTGTACGTTTCTTTCTTTTTCGTGATGTACGTACCCTAGCTAATCAAGTTTCTAATAAAATATATTAATTTTTTTGCCGATTAAAATAAATTAATCAAGTTTCTATATATATATATATATATGTATGTTCATTAAGTCTTATGTTAGCTAGATATACACCTCTAAGTTTGAAGTTTATTTTATTTTCTTTTCAGGGAAGAGAGATGCTGGGAAGGTGGAAAAAAGTTTGATAGCCAATCATTAATGCTGTGAAAATGGATATATAATTCTGTTTGTAGTGAATTTTAGTTGAGATCTCATATATACTTCTTCGTTCTCGTTGTACGTCTAGTGTCTGGAATCATTAATGTTGAAGTTATTTTTCATTTACATTATTTTAATTTGAAAACGTTTAATTGTAAGCAAAAATAAGTGCGGCATATATGTTGCACGGGCAACAATTAATTAAATTTGGAATTATTTCGTAAATGTTGTACGTAGCTAGTATATATAATATCGATCTTCGGTTCTTTCTTTATTATTATTATTACACAAAAATATATGTTGCGATACAAGTACTGCATGTTGCTCCTGTGGCTAGTCACTACTGAGGCCCTGATTCAGAACATTTTTAAAAAAAATAAATACTTATTTTATATTTTCAAATTCAAAAATAATGTAAATAAAAAATAATTTTTCGAATTTTTTTGGCACCGTATATCTAAATGAGATCTATCAAACAAGATTCATATTGATAGAAAAATTATTTACGTAAATACATAATTTTTGAGCTTGAAATTGTCTTCTTAAAAAATAAATACTTATTTTTCTTTTGAGAATGGAGCCTGACTACCGACTACATATATATCTTAGTTGGCTGCCATATCAGTTGGATGGCGGTATTTGCTGCTGTTTTTGGATCTGGGAGCTGTGTGCACGTTCAATTGGCCTGGCTTCAAAATAAAAAATTTATAGTTTTTTATTTAATTTAATAAAAAATAAAGTTCGGATCTGATTGATAACGAATTTAATCCGATTCGATCCGAATTCAATCCGATCTGTATTTGAATTGCCGAATTCAAATTATCGGATCGACGTAATCTGATTTTTCAGATTGAATTCGGTCCATTAATAGACCTAGCTGCATGTGACCTTTTCCATCCACATTTTAACCTAATGAAAACGGAAGAAGCAATTCCATTAGTTAGTGGGAGTAAAGTGCCAAAAAATAGTTAGAGGGGTTAACTATAATTTACCCCATCATTTTAAAATCAGTGAACGAAATCTTGGGCGGCGCTATTCGCAGCCACAAATTTTCTCCCATACCTCGTTAAAAAATTTTCAATTAGACTTGACAGTTAGTTACCGAAATTGAGATACATTTTCAGCATCCAATTACCGAAATATGATATTTTTTTCAACAGCTATTTACTGAAAATGCATGTTTGGCAATTGTCTACCGAAAATTGAATATATTTTCGACATGTAGTTACCGAAATATAATCTTATTTTCAACAACTATTTACCGAAATGTTATTTATGATTTTCAACAACTACTTACCGAAATATAGTGGGCTATGAGAGAAAATTTGTGGCTGCGAATAGCCGGCCCCGAAATCTTTGCCCGTAGTTCTGTTCGAGCCATATATTTTCTGGGGAGGGAGGGAAATTGGGCTCCAAAGGATTATTCATGCGAGCCGACTCGCAGCACCGTTTTAATCCGCCATATGAGGCGGTGTTCTGCTGCTGCGTCCTTAGTACTGAATTCCAAAATCATCAACATCGTCTTGGGTTTTACTCCTACATACCATCAATCATTCCCGTCCCGATACCTCCGCCCTTCCAACCGAGTAGTAATTCCCATCAGCTGCAGCAGTAATATTTATCGAAAAAGCAGCATTTCTGAGACTGCAAAATTGAACAACAAGATGGAGAACCGAACTCCGCAGCAACCTCAACATCAAGAGCTCATCAATTCAAATCCCAACGTCAGCAAAATGCAACAGCTCGTTCAATCCGACCCTTCCGGTAATTATATGCAACATAATTCAGTTATGTTTACCGCTTTGTGTTCCAATTCAGTCTATATGGTAGATAACCCATGAATCTCTGATTCGTTTTATTTTTTTTAAAGAAACTATTTGGGTTGTCATTTTCTGGGTTTTAGGGGTTTGTGTAGGTGGTCAAGGTCTGAACGTTAGGGGTTTGCTTCATCTTAGGTTTCCTGGTCCCAGGTTCAAAATGCTATTTATTCTTGTGGGGTCAGTCCGTACTGAATTTACCTGTTTAAATAGGCCCCACTGATGGTATTAGTACCCTAGGGCTTAGTTGAGGTGCATGTATGATGTAAGCTAGCCTATACACTCTGGGTTATGAAACATTCATTTTGGAGATATCTAATCCAGCCAAATGATAGGATTTAGGCCCCGTTTGATAACAGTGATAGATGGATGGGATTCGTAAGGAGATGGAATTAGGATTGGGATTCGTAAGGAGATGAGATTAGTAATGAGAAGGGATTGATAATGAGTATGTTTGTTTGGGATGGGATTAGATGATGAGATTATTAATATCATGTTTGTTTGAGATGAGATTAGATGATGGGATTGGATTGGATTGATAGAAGAAATTGGTAATGAGAAGGGATTGGTAATGAGAAGGGGTTGGGTTCGGACTATGAATACCATGCCCACGGGGTATTGCTAATACCCCCTAAAGGCTGGATTAGTTATCCCAACGGACTACGAATCCGAACCAATTTTGGAAACCAAACGCAGTATTGTTAATACCTTCGGCTTAGTAATCCAATCCCATCTCCTAAGAGCTTTATCAAACGGGGCCTTAGTAGCTTCAGTTAGGTCGAACTTTGACAAGCTTAGAATTTTTGAAGTTACTAATAAATTTCCAAGTTTCTTTGAACGGTTGAGGAAAAAGCTGATAAATTCCATTCCCCATGGGTCGACTAGTTCGGCATTTGTAGGGAAGAGAAAGAATAAAGTGGATTAGGTTTTTGAAGCTCCGGTAGTTTGGTTTGAACTAAAATTGGTGAGGAATAGGGATGATAATTCATTTTGTTGTTGTATCATATGGTAACAGGAAATAGAAAAAAGAAGAAGAAGAAGAAGAGCATTGCGGTTTGCTTGTTCGTGAAACTTTTTATATATTAGGTGTAGTAGAGAATTGAGAGTTCTACTTTGTTTATTTGAAATACAGAGAGTGGTGTCGGCAGAGAAATCTAATATTTTCAATGGGAAAAAGGTGAAGAATTGTGGTTATTTTTTGATGATAATAATGAGAAAACAAAGAAAGAATAGCAAAGAAAGATTTGGTTTGTTTACGATTTAATCACATGGGCAAAAGAGCAAACCCAGAAGTTTCTGCACTAGTCATTGCTAATACAGAAATCCTCTCTCAGGTGGTTGGGAAAAGTGTTGGGAACAAGAGTTGACCCCATGGGATTTGGGACAGCCTACGCCAGTAATTGTACATCTTCATCAGACAGGTGCTCTTCCCAAAGGCAGAACTTTGGTCCCTGGATGTGGCAGCGTAAGTTCTTTCATCATCTTGTTGCATTATAAGTCTTCTCAGTCATTAGCTGCTATTGTTAGATATGACTAATGGGAAGAGACATCAACAAGACACAAGGACCGATGACTTTTATGAACTTTGTAAGAGCCATAACTGATAAAGGGCAGTAATTTCCAGTTAGAATGCAATAGCACGTATCTGGCTCTTCCCGAACTAATAGAATCTGTACACATGATCCACAGATAAAATACAGAGCGATCTGCACCAAGCATAGTAATCAACAAATGATCACAAGTTGCAATTTGTTTGCCCAGTCCACTCTTTTAATTACTTTTGACAAAAATTGTTAATTGGATCTACATCTAGGGAATTTATGTAAACACGTGTTCGCATATGCTAGAATAACACCATCCGTTGATTGTGTCTATTTCTCATCCCCTACTCATAGTTGCCAATAGTAATTGTTTCCATTCTGTTACTAATTTTCCCCACTCTCTTGGGCTCAGCTATAAATTTCATTTGTGATAGGGTTATGACGTGGTTGCAATTGCATGCCCTGAGCGTTATGTTGTTGGGGTGGACTTATCAGACAAAGCAATTAAGAAAGCAGTAGAGGTGAGCTCTGATTGCATTCGAATCTGTGGTAAGGCTCTTTCGTCATAGTTATCTAAGTGCCAAGTAATTTGATTTCTGTTCCAGCTTATGATAAAAGTGATATGTACCTCTGAAAATGTATTTTCAAGTATGTCTAGTTGCTTCTCTAACTTCATCTATGTTTGGTGTGTGGCTGACTTTTCTCTCATTGATGAACATTTCTAGCCATCTAAATTTCTCCGTTTTTAGGACACTTGCCTAGGTTTGTAAATCAAATTTAATTCTCAAGCGTATGTAGCATATCGTTATGCGTTTTGAATGGAAATAATAACTGCTAGAGTACCTATATCTGAGCCATTGACTCAGTTATATCATCTTATTCAGTTCGCCATCAAGATGATAGAATTTTAGCTTGGTTTTTATTAGACCATTATGTTTTCTTATTGCCAAAAGGACTGTTGTCCTTAGTTTATCGCTGTAGTGTCCTTGGTTTTTTGAGCTTTGATAAATAATGTGCCTGTAATGGTGCTCTTAAATGGTAATTCTGCTCCAGCAATGAGGTGCCTGTCCTAAAGATCAGAATATGCCATCGTTTAATCTCCTAAAGAGTGTTGAAAAAAATTGATGGCTTACCAGCTTACCACTAGGCACAAAGGTCAAAAATTCTACCGGCGTTTGAATTCGACTGAGCAATGTGGAAAGACCATCAGACAATGGGGTTGTTTGAATGAGGATTGGCCATTTTCAGAATTGTGACAATTCTAGTGTTCAACATTAGTTCTGGTTCTTCTTGGAAATACTCACTTTTATTTTCTGCATGAATCTTGAACGCAGTTTTCATCGTCATTGCCAAATGCTGATTATTTCACGTTCTTAAAGGAAGACTTCTTTATCTGGCATCCCACTGAGTTGTTTGATCTGATTTTTGACTACACGTAAGTTAGCATTCATTTAGGTTTGATATTTTTGTCCGTTGAACCTCTTGATACTAGGTTGAATGGAAAACTCTGCAGGTTCTTTTGTGCAATTGAACCTGGTATGAGATCAGCTTGGGCGAGCAGAATGCAATATCTTCTAAAACCAGATGGAGAGCTAATAACACTAATGTTTCCGGTTCTCTCTCTCTCTCTCTCTCTCTCTCTCTCTATATATATATATATATATATATCGCATTTTGAGTGAGGAAGAATATCTACATATTTTATATCATGGCATGTCACTATTTTGATGAGCGTGAACTTTTTTCAACAAACAAATTTCTGTTGTTTTTCTAATCTTGAATCATAAGGACCTTATCCCCATAATTTTAAGGTTTGTAATTCCGAAAGGTTTTAAGTGTTCAATTCTCCTAGTTCTAGACTACTTTTGGTTAACAAGTTTCAACTAGTCATGTTTCTATTGAATTGCTGTAATGGCAGATTAGCGATCATGTCGGCGGACCACCATACAAAGTATCTATCGCTGAGTACTACTCTGCCCTTTAGTTTGTTATCATTCAGAGTTGTTCGAGCATTCCAGGAATATTCTTTTGGAATTATTGTAGATTCGTGATTGATTTTTGTTAGTGTAGTTATGAAGAGGTGCTGCACCCCTTGGGGTTTAAAGCTGTGTCCATCGTGGAAAATGACTTGGCTACTGGAGCTCGCAAGGTATATGAACCAACACATGAGTTCAGCATCTAATTAAATCTGATATTCATAAAATTGGAACATGTCTTTGATGTTATCACTCTTTAGACCATCTCTAAACATTTCTCGTATTTATTGAAAGTCGGGTGGATCCAAAAGGCTCTGATAGGGTGGTATTTTCTCATCTAGTCATCAAGGTTCACATGATGTCCAACAAAATTTAGTACGAAGAGAGACAGAATATGAACTAACATCGGTCAGGCACACCACCTCAGCATGGTGACTGTTGTTCCGGATTGTTGTGGACCTAGTGGACACTTTCCCGATGCTATGCATTCTAGGGAAATAAACTTCAAAATTAGCTTGAAAGGAGAAACTAAACAAAAGAAATCAATGAATCTAAGAATTTGGTATGACGCATGAACCCTTGAGAACCATCTTAAGAATAGAATATACAACTTAAGCTTGTGAATTGGTGATTGTTTATGCTCATAATGAAAACAAAAGAACCTTGAATGCACTGCAAAAGTTGCATTTTTGCCCCTGAATTTAGCTTAAAGATTATATCAAAAGGTACTACGCAAATTTATTTCAGTTTACAAAATCCAACAAAGTGGCAGATTCGATAGAGATGTTGAAGAATGAGAGTTTGATACCTTCTCGGGGAACTGAGAGATATTAGGCTTTGTTGGTCAGCGAGACATGAGGGGAACTTGCCTGTTGGAGAGGCATATGATGAAAACTAGAGGGTGGGTAGCATTTGTATTGAAAATCTGGAGGAAGAAAAGAAAGAAGTAATGGAAAGTAGTACGACGCCACAAAACAACACTGTAGATTTTGTATTGGTTGTTTCTACTGTTAGAGCTGAGTTGTAGGTTTCTTTTTCAGGGTAGAGAGAAGCTTGGAAGGTGGAAGAAGTTCATTAGCCAATCAACACTGTGAAGAGAGAATTCTGTTTGTTCCGTGAATCGAATGGGGAAGCCTACTCATCCCATCTAGCATGATTTTCTAGACACATCGGGCCGGTTGGTTTTACCAGGAAAGAAAGGCATGGGGAGTCTTTTGGGTTTTTGTTTTGAACTACTAGTTGCTATGTTACTCGTAAGTGGTCATAGTTCAATGTTGCTGTATTTCTTCTGTTTTGTTTGCCTAATGGCTACTGTTGTGTGGGTTCAAGGATATTCCCTTGCTCTTTGATTGGTTATATAAAACAGAAGTTTCTAAAGACTATAACCTATAACCTATAACTTGTAACAACAATAGGAAAGGGTGGAGATTGAAGGATACAAATTGGGTACCACGTGGTGGTACCTAGCACATATCCGAGTCGTACAAATGTGTTTAAACGTGTTTTGGACGGTTCAGATCCGAACACTCTTTCTTCCCCTCAACCGATCACTCTCTCTTCTCTCTCTCTCTCTCTCTCTAAAATCCTGCCCATCGAAAGTATGTTTGGAAGGGTCGAATGTGTGCACGCTCGGGTACCATGGTTTAATCGATTTGGTGGCAGATTACCAATCATGCTTGGGGCCCACCGTACAAAGTATCAATTGCTGAGTACGACTCTCTACCCTTCAATTTAATTGCTTGTTACAAGGAAAATGTTTCGATACACACCACTTATTTTTTAGAAATATTATGCATATATTTGATGAATGATGATACGTTTCTTGCATAATCTTTTGAAACTATCGTAATTGATCTTCTTGAGTGTAGTTATGAAGAACTGCTGCGTCCCTTGGGATTTAAACCTATATCTATTGTGGAAAATGAGTTGGCTACAGGAGATCGCAAGGTATATGTGTGAACTGATCCATGAACTCTTTGTTAATTTATACATGTGAAATTCGATGGTAGGGATGAGAATTTCGAACACGGCCCATTAACACATGAATCCAAACACAAAAATAGATTGTTTAAGTCGATCATTTGTTTACACGAACACAAATTTAATACTGACATGACTCGCGTGCCAACACAAAAATTAAATGGGAAGAATATGATTGGACTATCGGAACTCGAAACGGAAATGGATAACCATTTACTTTCTCGCATCAACTCCGAAGAAAACAACGGAAAGAAGTCCAATGCCGTAAAATTACATTGGAGATTTCTCCTGGCCCATTATCAATATCATGGGCTAAGGTGTTTCTTTCTTTTTTGTGATGTTCCCTAATCAAGTTTCTAATAAAATAATTTTTCTGCCGATTTAAAAAAATTTACATTGGAGATAGATAGATATATATGTTCATTATGTCTTATGTTAGCTAGATATATACCTCTAAGTTTGAAGTCTATTTTCTTTTCTTTTCAGGGAAGAGAGATGCTTGGAAGGTGGAAAAAAGTTTGATAGCCAATCATTGCTATGAAATGGATAATTCTGTTTGTTGTGAATTTTAGTTGAGATCTCGTACTTCGTTCTTGTCGTACGTGCAGTGGCCGGGATCATTGTTGAAGTTTTTTTGTGCACCCAGAAGTTGCGGCAAAATAAAGATATGTTTGTGAAAACGTTTAATTGTAAGCAAAAACAAGTGCATATATGTTGCACAGGCAACAATTAATTAATTAAATTTGGAATTATTTCGTAAATGTTGTAGTATAATATCTTCGATCGGTTCTTTCTTTATTATTACGTAAATGTTGCGATACAAGTGCATGTTGCTCCTGTGGCTAGTCACTACTGACTACACATATAGTATATCTTAGTTGGCTGCCATATCAGTTGGATGGTATTTGCTTCTGTTTTTGGATCTGGGAGTGTGCAAATTCAATTGGCCTGGCTTCAAGGGAAGGTATGGTATTGGTTCTTATCTAGTATGGTTTCAGTTGCATATGCATTTCTGTAAATGTTTTTGGCGTTCTCCGGGTTTGTCAAACCATTTTTGCTTCTTGTAATTGGTTTTGGGTGCTAGTTTTAGTTCTTATCGAGTCTAGAATCTCCACCCGGTGTTTGAAGCTGTGTTGATCAAGCTTATGCAATGCTCAAAGTGCTTGAGACCCGAATTGGAAAGGTATACATGCATACACTTTATTTTGCATTTAGACTAAATATTGTTCATGCAACTGAGTCCAAATTATTTATCCAGGTTCCAAATTGATTTTAATGCCTTATGTTTGATTAAGAAATCCCGTTTTGTGTTTAACTGGGCATTAGCATTTTGGCCTTAATTTTGATTAGTCTCTAGCATTAGTATTGTTGGGTAGTCCCAGCATTAGCCGGCTGCTTTGCTGGCACGTTTTTAAAGCTAGCGCTTGGTAGCACTCGGTCTGTGAAGGGCTAGCGCTTGGCTCTTTGGTCAACTGGGATGCCTCGCTAGCGCGTGGTAGCGCTTGCTAGCGCTTATGTGTCGTCCTCTAATTGACATTTGTTCTAGCCACTATAAATACTCTTTCTCACACAATTAGGGCATGAATTTTTTGCCAGCCGATTTGGAGAGAGAGAGAGACCACTCTTCTCCCTATTCATTTGGGAACAAATTTGCATTTGATGATTTAGATCTTGTATCTTGGTCATCTTTAGTCAATCTAGACAAATGCTTCATTTCTCATGTATTCTCTCTAGATTGTTTTAGTTTGCAAAAATAAAAAATCTTCATTTCTCTAAAATTCACTCATACATGCCGATGACACTACTTGGCCGGATGATTCCGGAGCCGCGGTGAGCGGAGATCGAGGCGTTGGACTTGTGGTGGCTATGGGATCAAGAAGGAGCTCAGGGAGCTACATCAAAGTGGTGGAGTTAGGTTAAGCTTTTGGGGTAAAGTTGTAATTTCTCTCTTAGCACTTTGTAAACTTTTTGATCTATGGCAAATTTGGTAGTTATGCCGTGGTTTTATGCTTAGGGTGTGTTGACCCTAAGTAGTTTCCACGTATATCCTTGCGTTTGCGTTCTTTAGATTTATTGCTATTGACTTTAATTGTTAAATTGTTAGAATAGCATGGAACTTGGTTAATGGATTAAATTGGAGGTTGCGTGAATTTTTAATTGGTTGTCCTATTCACCCCCCTCTAGGACTCTTCTAGTGCTTAATATAATTTCAGTTTCTTTGGCTGCAGCTTTTGCAAGCTTTAATGTCTTTGGTTCGGGGTTGATCGATCTCTGATATGAATGAAACTTGTGAGCAATAGTATGGTTTCAGTTGCATATGTATTTCTTTGGCTGCAGCTCTTGCAAGCTTTAATGTCTTTGGTTCGGGGTTGATCGATCGATCTCTGCTATGAATGAAACTTGTGAGCAATGCTGAGGCTAGTGATTCTACTGATGTACGTACGTAGTTGTTGCTGTTTGTTTTTCTATTTCTGTTTTGGTCGATCTTAAGATTTAGGTGTGGCTAGCTAGTACTTACAGGGCAAGTTTGGGGTGTGGTCTCTGTTTTTATCTGTTTCTATTAATGCTGGTTCAGTTTATTGTTGGGTGCACTGCTGGTTTTGGACAAAATGGTGAAGGAATGGCAGTGGTTGGATTTTCTGAACTTTTGGTTCTTATTAATATATACTAGTGGTTTTGTCACAGCCTCATGTTCGTGAACTTGAGCTATAACCTGTTTTCCGGCGTCTTTCCGGTGACAGCAAGAGAGAGAGAGAGTGAGAGATCTTGTAAAAGACTATGGTTTGCCCGTGTCTGAAGGCACGCGGTTTTGAATACAACTAAAATGAATTACGAAACTAACTATTGATTTATACGGGAAGATTTTTTTTTTAAAATTAGATTCAAGCAGAGTTCTTCTAGTGCATGCCCGTGCCCAAAGACACGGCTCGAACAATTCAGCACATGCAGTTCAACACAAAGCCAAATCAAAACTTTGTTCAAATATATTGAGATTGCATGAGATGCATACGTAAAGATGTGAAGTTGGTGCATTAGATAAATCAGCAAGACCCTAAATCACATGAACAAAGTATCAACTTGTTCATGTAACACCGAGAGGTCGGTTAGTTTCAAGTAACACCGACACTTCTAGTGATTGTCATATCCGTGTCAGACACTTCGGAGACACGTGACACGACAGGGACACTTCGCAAGACCCTAAATCATATGATCACAATGTCAACGTGTTTATGATAATTACCATAGCCATTTTTTCGTTACCACATTAGAGGCGAGAAATATAGATAAGGAAAAATTACTATATATTGGTGTAGGAAATTCGTTGGCAAAGACAACTAACTATCCAAAACTTATTAATAGCACTCAAACACACAAAAGAGAGAGAAAATGAGAAACGCAATTTGATTAACATAACAGGGTTACCTTAACTTAACATAAATTTGCCGACTATAACCTTCCCAAACAAATAAAAAAACATGAAGTGTAATAGTGAGATGGAGTGAACATTGCTCTAATTTGTGCTCCAAATTGCTGCACATTGAGTGAAAACCTTAAAAAAAGCCTCACTAATTGGCTATGGGTACACCACCATTTGCTACACATGAAACCATAAAAATGTTGAAACCAACCAAAGCAATCAAAAAATGATGAAATGCAGCAATCATAAAATTACAAAAATGCTTCACAATGTCCCTACTTAATTCAATGTCCCGATCACAACTAAGAACCAACTATCATATGGGTTTTTAATTGAATGGTATATTGTGCCAAATCTATACCACCACACAATCATTTGAACACTGCAAATTCTACAGTAAGAGAGCATTATTCATGGATAACTTACAAATGTGTCTGACTATTACATTTTTTAGCTAAGGTTATTGGAATTTTGTTTCCAAAATGTTATAGAATTTCACGGAATGAATGTAAACTCCCATTTCTCGAAGATTCAACATTTGCTCTAACATGACCGAGGACACAACAAATGGATTTTACTCCACCACAAACCTTTTAAAATTTATAATTCATATTGTCGTGCCTCTGGCTTGTCCCACCATTAAAAATATTAAAATCTACTGGGCACGTACGTGTTCCCAACGTGCTACGTGTCTTCGGAGTGTTCGACATAGATACGGTGATCTCTAGGAGTGTTGGTGCTTTATAGAGTTTCACCAAACCAAATAGGTACCTACAACAATAAATCTGGTAACTTCCCGTAACCTATTCCACTAAGCCATATCCCACAGATCAATATACAAAACTTGGTTTTTAGTAGGTTAGCCATGAACTACTTCACACCACTACCGATTGCATTGCGCGCAAAAACTATAGGAAATGTTCAAAAAGATCAATGTCCAATACCTATGAAGCACCAACGACACGTCTGAAAAACTTAGAGATCTCTCACCTACAGAAGAATTAGCATGTACATGGTATTTTGAGTTTCTAACTCTACAAAAGTAGAAAACAAAAGAGAATGAAAACAATCGCACATACAATTTAATAGCGCTTGGGGGCTTGGGCCACTATAAATCAATTTTATCAATTACCTTTACATGACTAATGTTTGCATATATCAATTTCAAGTAATTTTTCTGTCGGGCACAACCTCATGGTTGATATCTCCCAGCAACTATAGTTACTGAACCTTATCTATGGTAACATCGCAACAATAAATCTTGACAAAAAAAAGAAAGCAAATCAAAGCTTTATATTTAATACCTCTTAGAAATTGGATGAAAACAAAAAGAACATACAATGTAAGATCTTGTTGACAATTGTCTCTCTCATAGAGCTCAATCTATTATTTTTTTGGCTCAAGGAAAGAAAAGAAAGCCATGCTTATTGCTTAAGTTTAGCTAGTAATTGATAATAAAAAGAATCAACCAATGAGGCAAAAAAAAAAAATTCAACAATTAAGAAGATTCACACACATGAAATATGGACGGTTAAAAGGGATTACCTGAGGTAACATATTGTTAATTAGAAAAAGCAAGTCAATCGAGGAAGCATACTCGCTCAAAATTGGCAGTGACCGTAAAGGTGCAACATCACCTGTCTATTGCCGTCCAAGCAGCCGTCAGTTTCAGCAAACTATTCTTGATGACACAAAGATGAACAACGGATATCAAAATAGAACATCCTCACCATCCATAAAGAAAAGTTTTTGAAGAAACATGCAAAAATATCAAAGTAGAAGTTGGAGTTCGAAAGGAAGAATGAATCTCAGCGAACTGAATATTTTTTCTATGAGGCAAACACCCATAATTGAAAACTCAGCATACATAGTCCAAAAATGTGGCGTGCAAAAACTGTTCTAAAATTCTCCCACACCATGTCCCGTGATGACAGACCCAATACATGAAGAATTCTTAGATTTTCAATTGATGGCTTTCTGTTCACCACCACAGTTGAAACCAAGTGCTAAAAAATTGCAGCCTTCCACAACCGAAAAATACAAAAAAAAAAATGACAAAAATTAATGGCGACTCTAATAAGGTAGCAGCTTTAAACATCTTCATTTTAAGCTGGGTATCAGCTTTGACATGTGTTAATAGGGAGAGAAGGAAGAACTGAGGGGAAAGAAAGATGATCTACAGAGAGAGTACATAAGAGAAAGGAAAAAAAACTGAGGGGAAAGAAAAAGGGAGAGTATTGTTCAATTCAATAATTAGAACGGACTCGGGAAAACTCAAAAAATATGTTTGCCATAGAGTTTGGTTTGTTGGACCATTCAGCAAGGAATAAAGTGGCCTTTCCTTAGCCTCGCAATGGGATCGGCAAATAAGTGGCCTTTTCTCCCAACTAATTAAGAACCATCTTTGAGAAGCAGTGCTCAAGATAAGTTTCAAGCTTTTGCCATTAACCAATGTTCCTTATTGAAGAAAAAAGCTCATTCAAAGCCAAAAATCCTTATTGAAGAAAAAAGCTCATTCAAAGCCAAAAATCCCGAGTATGTCACTACCACTCTCTTAGAATAAGTCTATCATTTTTTCTTTCGATTCTTAGAACCCATTATCCATTTACGCTCGGAAACCATTGTTATTTGCCATACTCCATTACGCTCGGAAACCGGTTCTAGATTTTTTTCATATACGTGTTGTGTAGTGTCTTCGATTCATGCTCGAAGGCACAACACGTTGGACTCAAAAAAATTTGGAGTATTTTTTTCGATTGAATTTTGGAGTAATCTAACCGAGCGTAATTGAATTTGGAGGTGGACTGAACAAAGAGAATTGAAAAAAAAACTTGGCCTGAACTAGAAAAAAACGAAGTAAAAAGCCATACCTGTGGAGAGAGTCACGGAGATGGAAAAGAGAATTGAAAAACAAATGGAGAGAGAGAGAGAGAGAGAGAGAGAGAGAGAGAGAGAGAGAGAGAGAGAGAGAGAGAGAGAGAGGATTAGGGGGAATTGTGTGTTAATTATTAGCATGGCATTGTTCACCCAATTCAACCAATCAATGTTAATTTAGGAAATCATTCCCAAAACGTTACCAATTTCGGAAATCAGTCATTACAATCAAGTTTTTATAGTCCATAACTGAATATTTTCCACCCAATCATTACCAAAAAAATATTGACCATATTGCGCAACTCAACGGCTAAGATTTATGCAGAGAAATGTGTGTTAAGCCAACGGTCAAGATTTATACAGAGAAAATGTGTGGACTACCACACCGTTGTGAATTTTGTATTATAGATGATGATATGTGTATGTATATATAGATGTAGAGAAGAGAAGGGCAATAACGTCTCCAATTTTCAGATTAGAGTGCATGCGAGCTGCATGTGACCTTTTCCATCTAAATTGTAACGGAATGGAAACGGAAGAAGCAATTCCATTAGTTAGAGGGAGTAAAGTGTCCGCAAGACATGATTAAAGGGGGTTAACTATAGATTATCTATCATTTTAAAATCAGTGAACGAAATCTTTACCCGTAGTCCTGTTCCAGCCACATATTTTCTGGGGAAATTGGGCACCAGAGGATTATTCACGCGAGCCGACTCGCAGCACCATTTTAATCTGCCGTATGATCGAGGCGGTGTTCTGCTGCGTCCCTAGTACTGAATTCCAAAATCATCAACATTGTCTTGGATTTTACTCCTACGTACTATCAAGCATTGCCGTCCCGATTCCTTCGCACTTCCAACCCAGTCCCTCTAGTAATTCCCCTAGGCTGCAGCAGCATTTCTGAGACTGCAAAATCGAACAACAAGATGGAGAACAGAACTCAACAGCAATCTCAACATCAAGAGCTCATCAATTCAAATTCCAACTTCAGAAAAACACAACAGCTCGTTCAATCCGACCCTTCCGGTAATTATATGCAACACGAGAGGAGTCCAATTTTTTATCACATTTTTTGTCAAAATTCGATTTGTACACGCACCCCAGCCTCTAATTTTTATTTATATCCTTCCCAATTCAGTACTTGTGCATCTTTCCAAACAAAAAAGGTGAAAATATTTAGAAAGTAAAATAAGGAGAATTAGGTACCCACAAACGGAACCCAATTTGCACAAACCCATATGAAGCTAAAATGCATATAGCAAATGAAGTCCTATGGTACACATCCCTGATTAGGGGGTGTACCGTTGTAAACACCTTATTCTGGACTGTCCAGCTTAGTTTGCTTACGATCTTTGGTTCCCCAATGATGGTTAAGGTTAAGAACATCCCGAGATTGTTGGAGTGTTTGAGCTTTGAGCGTCCTGAATCTCATTCAAGCCCTGTCAAACTTAATTTCAAACCCTTCAAGCTAGAACCAAATAACCTTAGCAAAAGCCTTACTTGCCTACGCCAGTACCGTGCTTGCGTGCGCTGGTAAACTGCCACGTGTTAGTCATCGACCATTGACTCAGTTACCACTGGCGCACGCTGGTGTAGGACGGGCGTACGCAGGTCAAAGCTAGTCAAATATCACTATTCAAGCACATGCACCAGATTTTTGCGGCCACCCCAGTACGATGAATAGTCCCCTGATGATTATAATACTGCAGGAATGTCCCATTCTCTCCTACAAACCCTTTCAAGCCAAGTTCCATGCATTTAATGCATGGGATGCTCCCTCTCTAACTCAACCAGCCTCAACCCAACTAATTACCACCCCTCTCTCAGTTATTCTTTGCCTATAAATACCCCCCTTGCATATGAATGCAATGGGTTACCTTCATTAAGAGCCCAAGTTCTCTTTCTCTCTCTTTCCCAAGTTCTTTGCCTTCTTTTCTTTCATCCCTTGAAGGAGCAAGCAAAGAACACACTCTTATACATCACATCACCCTCGCATTCATCCTCCAAACTTCCAACTTCAAGTTCAAAACTCATTCATTCCACCAACCTCAAACCAAAGAGGTATACCACCTTTTGTAACTTTCTGTTCTGACCCCTGAGAGGGGCTGGCAGGCTCAAGGCTGGTAATCAATATCAGTCCTGACCCTAAAGCTGGCAAGGTTTCAAGGATTGTGTGAGATCATCAATGGCTCATGCCAGTGTCGTAGAGCCATACGCCAGTCATGGTAGTACGTGCAATATTGGTGTGGGGATCATTGACCCTCCATTTTCTGCTTTTCTTTTCACTTTGACGCCTTATTGCATACCAATAAGTAATAACCAGTTTACTGCTTTCTGTGTCTTAGAACTGCGTAGTTATTTATTTGTTATTCCTATTTAAGAAGGCCTCTGGGATCTTTCTGGTCATGTTCCAGAGCTCAGATGATGCAAAGCCAAACACCGGACAAGAGATACAACTAGTGTACGGTCTCACATGACTGGCATGCGGCAGTTATGTCAAGATCCAGTGGCTGGCCCTTGCATGGTAGCTTAGCCTTGGTATTTGTTTACTTCCCCATATTATTTATGGGGTGTTCTGTTTATTTTCATGGCTTAAAACCATTTCATCTGTTTGTAACTGCATAAATGTTGCTATGTAAACTGCGTGGTTTGTCTTGGGTGTGCACTAGTCATTTCTAGAGCCTAGAGGGTTGAGAGTAGTAGCTGTGAGTTTAGACTTACCGGCGCACGCCAGTCTAGAAGTGAAGTACTCAGGTCATCTCTGCATGCAGTGGCATTGCCGATGCATGCAGGTTTCCTTCTGCGTATGTCATTCTGGATCAGTGTTTTTTCAATCTGTTTAAAACACTTACAGGTGCTTGTTCTCAATCTATTTTACTTGTCCTAATAAAGCAAGCCATCCATAAACATTTTGTCATATGATACAATCTGTTACAGTTTTAACCCTTTTTAACCGTTCCCCTGCCTTAACTGGCTGAAAATGATTAATGAGAGAAAAATGCAGAACGTTTTACAAAATGCCCCAGTAGAGACCAATCTCCGGATTGGGCGAGAGGGGTGCCATAAAACCCTTTCCCTCTCATAACCTGGCTCCCGAACCTCAGATATCGAAGGTGACAACGGATCAGTGTGCAAGCCTTTTTTTCAAATAAAAAACGTAGCAAACGTTTCAAATTCGGTTCCTTGGGCGTTTTACCGCTAAAACTCGAGTGACGACTTTGAATTGAAGCGTTTCGCCGCGCTTTCAAAAGGGCGCATCCGATTTTAAACAACAAAATTGAAAATTTTGAGGCGTGTGCCCACAACTGTATGCTCCATGATTTAAACTCTAAGATTTAAAAGTGAATATTTCAGACCACCCATTTATTAAATCAATTAATAAAATAAAAAAAGGCTTAGCAGGTAACAGGTTCTTCTACCTCCTCCTTGACTCTCTCTCCCTCTCCCTCTCCCTCTCCCTCATGTGTAAAATACTACAAATTATAAATTTATAAAAATAACCACAATTGTTATGACAATACAAAAATTTAACATTTTCTTACCATAATGTGTCGTACCAAAAGAAATCGATCAAAAGATATCGAATACAAGACCAAAATATGTCGTACCACAATCAATAATTATTATACCCAAACAGGATACATGTCTAAAATATCACAAATTAAATAACTTAACCACGATTGTTATGATAACACAATAAATTGGCATTTGTTTACCACAATTTGTCGTACCAAAAGAAATTAATTCAATTATTCCGTTGCAAGACTAAAATATGTCGTACCACAATTAACGAGCGAGAACTTCATTTTTAGTTCTAAAATATGTCGTGCCACAAAATATGTCGCACGACAATTAAAATATGTTGTACCAAAAATAGACATTTGTTCTACCACAAATTGTAGTTGCACTCGAAAATTTGGGTATAGTACTTACATTTTGGTGAATTTTTTGGATGAAAATTTTGAGTGAGAACTTCATTTTTAGTTTAAATTATTGAGCTATTGTGTAGGGAAAAATTAAAATTTGAAAAAATTATGTGGCAGAAATTAAAAATAATTAGGTTAAATTTCGTACAACACATTGTGTTAAGGTAGCAACAATCTATGACATTGTTATAATATTTTGTGATTATTTTATTCAATATGTGGTATATAATTTACGTATATATTATGTTTCGGTATAACTATTGTGGATTTTTGTAAGACATATTTTCATTTTATTATGGAATATATCATCACAAAAAAACATATACGACAGGTTGTGGTAAGGGGTAAAGGGGAAATACACATGCATCAAAAACGATCAAATCACAAAGTGCACGGTGATATCCCACAAATTTGGAATTTAAAATTGCACGAAAGTACTAAAATTAAGTACATAGCAATTAGCTTAATTACTATCACAATTGACATGGCTGATGATGCCGTTGGTAATTCACTAGAAGGACAAAATTTGTGAAGTAAAAGAAGTAGAAAAAGTGGGAGAAGTGTTCTTGAGTAAAAGAACGAAAAGTAAAAAATGAAAGGCCTTTATTAAGAAGAATTCACAAAAATTACAGGTTTGAAAGTGACTTGAAAGGAAAACTGGTAGCAGAGAAAGAACAGAAGGGCATCTGGGAGAAAGAAGAGAGAAAGGTGTGCAGTTTGTGTAGGAGGAGGACATGTAGTGGGTTCGTAACTGTTTTGGGGAGTTTTTTTTGTGTGTTAAAATGTCAAATATATCCCCAAAATTAACTGTTTGTTTTGTGTGTTTCTTCTCTTAAGAGGGTATTTTGGAAAAAGAAAAAACATGACAGAGGAGACACCAAACTGGTGCTCCCACTCCCCCTTTATATTTTATATATATATATATATATATATATATTATCTAGAATAGAGAATAGTTAATTTAGTCATGTTTACCACTTTGTGTTCCGATTCAGTCTATATGGTAGATAACCCGTGAATGTCTGATTCGTTTTTTTTTTTTTTTACAGAAACTATTTGGGTTGTCATTTTTTGGGTTTTAGGGGTTTGTTTAGGTGCTCAAGGTCTAAACGTTAGGGGTTTGCTTCATCTTAGGTTTCCTAGGTCCCAAGTTCGAAATGCTATTTATTCTTGGGGTTATTCTTGTGGGGTCAGTCCGTACGGAATTTACCTGTTTGAATAGGCCCTACTAATGCACGGTAGTATTGGTACCCTAGGGCTTAATTGAGGTGCATGTATGATGTAAGCTAGCCTACACTCTGGGTTATGAAACATTCATTTTGGAGATATCTAATCCAGCCAAATGATAGGATTTAGTAGCTTCAGTTAGGTCGAACTTTGACAAGCTTAGAATTCCTGAAGTTACTAATAAATTTCCAAGTTTCTTTGAACGGTTGAGGAAAAAGCTGATAAATTCCATTCCCCATGGGTCGACTAGTTCGGCATTTGTAGGGAAGAAAAAGAATAAAGTGGAGTAGGTTTTTGAAGCTCCGGTTAAGTTTGGTTTGATCTAAAATTGGTGAGGAATAGGGATGATAATTCATTTTGTTGTTGTATCATATGGTAACAGGAAATAGGAAGAAGAAGAAGAAGAAGAAGAAGAAGAAGAAGAAGAAGAAGAAGAAGAAGGGCATTGCAGTTTGCTTGTTCGTGAAACTTTTTACTATATATTAGGTGTAGTAGAGAATTGAGAGTTCTACTTTGTTTATTTGAAATATAGAGAGCGGTGTCGGCAGAGAAATCTAATATTTTCAATGGAAAAAAGGTGGAGAATTGTGGTTATTTTTTGATGATAATAATGAGAAAACAAAGAAAGAATGGCAAAGAAAGATTTGGATTGTTTACGATTTGATCATATGGGCAAAAGAGCAAATCCAGAAGTTTCTGCACTAGTCATTGTTAATGCAGAAATCCTCTCTCAGGTGGTTGGGAAAAGTGTTGGGAACAAGGGTTGACCCCGTGGGATTTGGGACGGCCTACGCCAGTAATTGTACATCTTCATCAGACAGGTGCTCTTCCCAAAGGCAGAACTTTGGTCCCTGGATGTGGCTGCGTAAGTTCTTTCATCATCTGATTGCCATTATAAGTCTTCTTCTTGGTCATTAACTGCTATTGTAAGATATGCCTAATGGGAAGAGACATCAACAAGACATGAGGACCGATGACTTTTATGACCTTTGTAAGAGCCATAACCGATAAAGGGCAGAAATTTCAAGTTAGAATGGAATAGCACGTATCTGGCTCTTTCCAAAATAATAGAATCTGTACACATGATCCACGGATAAAATACAGAGCGATCTGCACCAAGCATAGTAATCAACAAATGATCACAAGTTGCAATTTGCTTACCCGGTCCACTCTTTTAATTACTATTGACAAAAATTGTTAATTGAATCTACATCTAGGGAATTTATGTAAACACGTGTTCGCATATGCTAGAATAACACCATCCATTGATTGTCTCTATTTCTCACCCCCTACTCATAGTTGCCATTACTAATTGTTTCCATTCTGTAACTAATTTTCCCCACTCAATGGGCTCAGCTATGAATTTCATTTGTGATAGGGTTATGACGTGGTTGCAATTGCATGCCCTGAGCGTTATGTTGTTGGGGTGGACATATCAGACACAGCAATTAAGAAAGCGGTAGAGGTGAGCTCTGATTGCATTCGAATCTATGGTAAGGCTCTTTAGTCATAGTTATCTAAGTGCCAAGTAATTTGATTTCTGTTCCAGCTTATGGTAAAAGTGATATCTACCTCTGAAAATGTATTTTCAAGTATGTCTAGTTGCTTCTCTAACTTCATCTATGTTTGGTGTGTGGCTGACTTTTCTCTCATTGATGAACATTTTCTAGCCATCTAAATTTCTCCGTTTTTAGGACACTTGCCTAGGTTTGTAAATCAAATTTAATTCTCAAGCGTATGTAGCATATCGTTATGCGTTTTGAATGGAAATAATAACTGCTGGAGTACCTATTTCTGAGCCATTGACTCAGTTATATCTTCTTATTCAGTTTGCCATCAAGATGATAGAATTTTAGCTTGGTTTTTATTAGGGGTGTCAAATGGGTGGTTTTGGGCCAAAGTGGGTAAATTGTAAGTGGGTTGGGTCTTTAATGGGTTATTGACTCATTTAGATCCATTAATTATGAATCTAATTACCCATACCGAACCCAACCCATTTATTTAAAAACAAACCCGACCATTAACCCAATTACCCACCACCACCACAATGCCGCCGCCGCCACCACCACCACGCCACCACCACAGCTGCCGCCACCACCACCACCACCACGACGGCCACCGCGCCACCACCACCGCCACCACCACAACCGCTGCCACCACCACCACAACGGCGCCACCACCACCATGCCACCCTCACCACCGCCACCACCTCGACCGCCGCCGCCGCCGCCACGCCGCCCCCACCACCACAGCTGCCACCACCACCACCACGACGGCCGCCGCCACCGCCGCCACCACCAGCGCGCCACAGCCGCCGCCACCACCACGCCGCCCCCACCACCACAGCTACCACCACCACCACCACGACGGCCGCCGCCACAGCCGCCGCCACCACCACGCCGCCGCTGCTGCCAACACCACCATAATGCCGCTACCGCCGCCGCCGCCGCCGCCGCCACCACCACAACGCTGCCGCCGCCACCGCCACCACCACTTGGGCCACCATCGCCGCTGCCGCCACCGCACCACCACCACTGGTATTCTACCATTAATATGAGAGAGAGTTGTGAGACCCGTATCCCATTTTTCTACTGGGTCGGGTCATGGTGGTGGTGGTGGTGGTTGACACATGTATTAAAATTATTCTTTTCATTTATAATCTGAAATCGTGAGGCTATGCACGTGGACCGTTGGATGTGTATGTGTGTGAACGTAAAAATTGAACTGAAAAGTGAGACCCATTATTGGGACAAAAACAAAAGAATGCTGGTGGTGCATGCTTGTGTACGTGCAAAAGTTTAGTTATGGTACCTTGGCTATTAAGAAATTTTACATTTAATTAAGTGCAGAACTTGTACTCAGTATAAAGAAGTCAAATTAATGGAAAAGAAAAATATCAATTTGAGTGGTGGCTGGTTAATGGTGGGGTGTGTGCACGTGACATGCTTGAATGGCATGGCATATGGTTTTGTTTCCTAGTATTGTCAAGGAAATGGATAAGAAAGAAGAAAGAGGAGAAAACAAAATAAAGGAAAGACAAAGGGCAAGGTGTTAACCTGGGAACCCATTCTAGTGACTCATGAATTTGTATAAAACAAGGAAAGGAGGACTCCTCCAGGGAGGGCTTCTACGGATTAGCTCCAAAAAAAATTGGTTTTGTAAAAAAAAAAAAGAAACGAAGGAAGGGAATCGGATTTGAGAGGAGAGAAAGGGGCGGTGCACAGGTTGAGTTGGGTTTGTGCTTCAAGTGAGCCGTGTGAGAATTTTTATTGCTTCCACTTGTTTCTTTAGTGAAAGATCGCATACGAAAAGTATGTAATTGTCTAAGGAACTGGTTTGGTGATTCTTATTTGTTGGTTTGGGTGGGTGGCGTATAACGGTTAATTAATTGTTTTGTGGTAGTTGTGGATCCAGGTTGTTACAGTGGTCATGGTGGTGGCAGCAGCGGTGGTGGTGGCGTGGTGGTGGTGGTGGTGGTCATTGTGGTGGCGGCGGCGTTGTGATGGTGGTAGTGACGGTTGTGGTGGTGGTGGCGGCGGTGGCGACGGCGGCGGCGGTGGCCGTCGTGGCGGCGGCGGCGTGGTAGGGGGTGGGCTGCATTCATTGGAAATTTGGTAAAGAGATGAAAATTTTTCATGGGTTACTTTCATACCCATTGGGTCATTTAAGTTGACCCAATTGATGCCCAATTAAGACCCAACTAATAATGGGTTAGTTGGGTTTGGACTCATTCTTACCCAACTAATAAATGGGTTGGGTTGGATCTATTTTTTAGGTGATGGGTCTAGGTTTGTTAATGTGTCTGGGTTCAATTTGCCACCCCTAGTTTTTATTAGACCCCAAAAGGACTGTTGTCCCTAGTTTATCGCTGTAGTGTCCTTGGTTTTTTGAGCTTTGATAAATAATGTGCCTGTAATGGTGCTCTTAAATGGTAATTCTGCTCTAGCAATGAGGTGCCTGTCCTAAAGATCAGAATATGCCACCGTTTAATCTCCTAAAGAGTGTTGAAAAAAATTGATGGCTTACCAGCTTACCACTAGGCACAAAGGTCAAAAATTCTACCGGTGTTTGAATTCTACTGAGCAACGTGGAAAGACCATCAGACAATGGGGTTGTTTGAATGAGGATTAGCATTTTCAGAATTGTAACAATTCTAGTGTTCAACATTAGTTTTGGTTCTTCTTGGAAATACTCACTTTTATTTTCTGCTTGAATCTTGAACGCAGTTTTCATCGTCATTGCCAAATGCTGATTATTTCACGCTCATAAAGGAAGACTTCTTTATCTGGCATCCCACAGAGTTGTTTGATCTGATTTTTGACTACACGTAAGTTAGCATTCATTTAGGTTTGATATTTTTGTCCGTTGAAACTCTTGATTCTAGGTTGAATGAAAAACTCTGCAGGTTCTTTTGTGCAATTGAACCTGGTATGAGATCAGCTTGGGCAAGCAGAATGCAATATCTTCTAAAACCAGATGGAGAGCTAATAACACTAATGTTTCCGGTTCTCTCTCTCTCTCTCTCTCTCTCATTTTGAGTGAGGAAGAATATCTTCATATTGTATATCATGGCATGTCACTATTTTGATGAGCGTGAACTTTTTTCACCAAACAAATTTGTTTTGTTTTTCTAATCTTGAATCATAAGTGCCATAACCCCATAATTTTAAGGTTTGTCATTCCGAAAGGTTTTAAGAGTTCAATTCTCCTAGTTCTAGAGTACTTTTGGTTAACAATTTTGAATTAGTCATGGTTCTATTCAATTGCTGTGATGGCAGATTAGTGATCATGTCGGCGGACCACCATACAAAGTATCTATCGCTGAGTACTACTCTGCCCTTTAGTTTGTTATCATTCAAAGTTGTTCGAGCATTCCAGGAATATTAATTTGGAACGATCGTAATTGATTTTCGTTAGTGTAGTTATGAAGAGGTGCTGCAACCCTTGGGGTTTAAAGCTGTATCCATCGGGGAAAATGACTTGGCTATTAAAGCTCGCAAGGTATATGAACCAACACATGAGTTCAGCATCTAATTAAATCTGATATTCATAAAACTGGAACATGTCTTCGATGTTACCACTCTTTAGACAAAGTCTGGTGGATCCAAAAGGCTCTGATAGGGTGGTATTTTCTCATCAAGGTTCACATGATGTCCAACAGAATTTAGTACGAACAGAGACAGAATATGAACTAATATCGGTCAGGCACACCACCTCAGCATGGTGACTGTTGTTCCGGATTGTTGTGGACCTAGTGGACACTTTCCTGATGCTATGCATCCCAGGGAAATAAACTTCAAAATTAGCTTGAAAGGAGAACCTGAACAAAAGAAATCAATGAATCTAAGAATTTGGTATGACCCATGAACCCTTGAGAACCATCTTAAGAATAGAATTGACAACTTAAGCTTGTGAATTGGTGATTGTTTATGCTCATAATGAAAACAAAAGAACCTTGAATTCACTGCAAAAGTTGCATTTTTGCACCTGAATTTAGCTTAAAGATTATATTAAAAGGTTCTACGCATATTTGTTTCAGTTTACAAAATCCAACAAAGTGGCAGATTCGATAGAGATGTTGAAGAATGAGAATTTGAATACCTTCTCGGGGAACTGAGAGATATTAGGCTTTATTGGTGAGCGAGACATGAGGGGAACTTGCCTGTTGGAGAGGCATATGACGAAAACTAGAGGGTGGGTAGCATTTGTATTGAAAATCTGGAGGAAGAAGAGAAAGAAGTAATGGAAAGTAGTCCTACGCCACAAAACAACACTGTAGATTTTGTATTGGTTGTTTCTACTGTTAGAGCTGAGTTGTAGGTTTCTTTTTCAGGGTAGAGAGAAGGTTGGAAGGTGGAAGAAGTTCATTAGCCAATCACCACTGTGAAAGAGAATTCTGTTTGTTCCGTGAATCGAATGGGGAAGCCTACTCATCCCATCTAGCATGATTTTCCAGACACATCGGGCCAGTTGGTTTTACCAAGAAAGAAAGGCATGGGGAGTCTTTTGGGTTTTTGTTGTGAACTACTAGTTTCTATCTTACACGTAAGTGGTCATAGTTCAATGTTGCTGTATGTCTTCTGTTTTGTTCGCCTAAGGGCTACTGTTGTTTGGGTTCAAGGATATTCCCTTGCTCTTTGGTTGGTTATAGAACAGAAGTTTCTAAAGATTGTTACCTATAACTCGTAACAACAATAGGAAAGGGTGGTGATTAAAGGATACAAATTGGGTACCACGTAGTGGTAGCTAGCACGTATCCAAGTCGTTCAAACGTGTTTAAATGTGTTTTGGACGGTCTAGATCCAAACACTAATTCTCCCCCTCAACCGACCACTCTCTATTCTCTTTCTTTCTCTCTAAAATCCGAGTTCGGCTCCTCTCCAATCCATAAAGAATTGGAGAATCCTCCAATTTCAATTCAATAGTCAAGATTATTCTAGCATCTCCGGCCCCAAAGCTCATATGGTATTCTACGGCACCAAATTACTCCCAAAATATTCCCCAATTATCGCATCTCAGTCACCAATTTAACAAATTCCAAACATTATTAAAATTTCATATCATAACTTTAATAACAGGTGCAAGTTTAAAGAAATACTATATCAGATTCACAGAGTTAATCAAAGAACTCCTTTTGCATTTCTTCTAAAATATTTTTTTTTGTAAAAATTATCTTGCGTTCAATTACTTACTCTTACGATTTCTTTCTAATTTTCATAATTGAATCTTAATTTTAACTTTCTCACATACAAGAACAATTACATCAATGAGCACACGACACAATGCAAAGTACATGTAAAAATACACAAGTATTGGTATAAAAAAAATCTCATGGGCTACATGATAAGATAATATCAGCGAACAAACTATACTGAAAGAAAAAAATTATTGATATAATATTAGTAAAAAAATCCTCATGAGATATATGGTGCCAGTTGAAAAAAACCCTCAAGAGCTATATAAAAAAAGTTTTTCAAAGGCAAGTTTAACAGGGAGAGAATACGCCGTTCAAAAAAAGAATTTTTTATAAACTTCGAAGAAAATTCATTAATCTTATATAATTGAGAAATATTTGATAAACTCTATGAATCTGATAGTTTTTTGAATATGCACCTGTTATTAAAGTTACGAGATGAAATTTTACTAATGGTTGGAATTTGATAAATTGGGTACTGGGATGCAATAATTGAAGAATATTTGGAGACTAATTAGGTGTCTGTAGAATACCATATGAATTTTGAGACTGGAGATGCTAGGATAATCCTAACCATTGAATTAGAATCGAAGGATCCTCCAATTTCTTATGGATTGGAGAGGAGCCAAAAATCCTGCGCATCAAAAGTATGCTTGGAAGGGTCGAATGCGCGCGCGCTCGGGTACCACGTGGACTATGCCCTCTTTGCGCCCAAAAACTTATCCTAAACCAGTACTAAACCAAACGAACCTCTAACCGCAAACGGACACGTGGCAACTGTTAACGAACCCATTCTTGTCCGTTCAACCCAGCAAGCCTCGCCTCGCTCCCCGCCCCCTCCTTTCTCTGTCTTCCTTCCAATTTTCCAACCAATCTCTGTCTCTTCCTCTCTTTCTCTCTCCGGATCACACTTTCCACTCTCTCTCTCTCTCTCTCTCTCTCTCTCTCTCTCTCTCTCACACACACACACACACGCACGCACGCGCACACACACACACGCTCTTCTCTCTCTCTCTCTCTTGGCAATTGTCGTAATGGTTTCGTGTCAACCCTCAACCCTCTGATCATTCTCTCTCTCTACATTCCAGTGGGAGCCAAATCCAATCACAATGGAAGAAGTAGAAGGCGTCCTCGAAGAAGACGAAAGAAGAGCCCTGGCCTCGCTCGCCACCGACGCCGCTCCCCCACATCGCAAGGTCCACTCCTACAGCCACCAGCTCCGCACCAACACCGGCGGCCACTACAAACGCCACCACCAAATCCGCAAGCACAGCCTCGACGACGACGACCTCCGCTTGCCCTCCAACCTCGACCCCAACAACCACTTCTACGACTCCTCCGACGATGAATTCTACCCCTTGTCCGCCGCGCGACAGAACTCCTCCGCCGAATGCCATCAACGCCTCGACCACAGCCTCTCCGTTGAGTTCCCGGACGATGTCCAGCTGCCGATGCCCGAGTTCGTCGCCGCGGGCGGTGGGACAGGGATCTTCAAGGCGCCGTCCCGGGCCGCAGTGCATCCCTCCCGGCCCACGTGCCTCGAGCTGAGGCCACATCCGCTGAGGGAGACGCAGGCAAGCTACAAATGTTCTCTGTTTGGAACTTGTGAAAAGGAATAAAAAAAAAATGTAAGGGAAAATAATTAATGGAGAAAGTACCAGGAAAAGTTGGAGAAAAAATAAGACGAAACTTGAATTTATTTTGTTATTTTTCCCTTTTTTTTATAGGAATCCAAACAAGAGAGACGAATTTTTTTAAATTTTCCTTCTCTTGCACGAGTTCCAAACAAAACATAAAATTTACGTTGGGTTGTTCCTTTTAAGTTATTGCACTGCTATTTTTTCTGGTATAATTTTGTTTTTTTAAAATTTTTTGTTTAGCTTTTCCTAAAAATGAAATCATTCATCTTGATTAAAGGAATCAGAAAAAAGACAGCTAGGACACCGAAGACAAAAAGCCAGATATTCAAACTTTTTCAGTTTTAGTGAATTTTCTTATGTTGTTTCTGATCATAATTCTTTATTCTTTTAAACTCTCGTTAAAGCCAATGACTAATCAAAAAAGTTTAACTTTGAATCTAATAAAAATGTCGGAAACGACGAAAATAATACGGGAACAATAATTTAGGAATAACAATTTTTTTTTGAAAACATCATAATTTAGGAATAACATTTACATGGTCTATTTTTTTACGGCGGGAGTGAAATTTTCTTTAGTTTTCTGAACGATTGGACGGTAGAATGAAAAGAAACATACAGGAAGCCACACTTTTTGCCAATTTTCACATAGTGGTACTTGACTTCATAATGATTACTGTTTTTATTTGGTACTTGTTCTTTTCTGCAAACGGTGAATCAATCTGTAGATCACAGTATGATTGTTATTAGTACTGAGTCCCAATCAATTTGGGCCGGCTTAATGAAACCGTCATCGGAATTGAGTTTTGTCGAGAGCATCATACTTTAGATATCCAAGAAACCTAGGTTTTTTGGAATTGTAACTTTTTAAAGTCAATTTTGGTCTACCTCTTCAGCACTCCATACTTCGCTCAGTGTTATCATCTACTTCAACCATATCACCTTGTACTAACTACCGCAACTGTTTTGTTCAATTTCCTTTTGTCTTTTTGGAGTATTTTCAGAAAAAGAAAACAAAAAAAACAAGTGTTTGTTTCTATGCTTGCCGAAACAACACTCCGAACTCATGTTTTGATCAATGAACTCAGGTTGGCAAGTTCTTGAGAACTATCGCCTGTACGGACAGTCAGCTTTGGGCGGGGCAAGAGTCGGGGATTAGGGTTTGGAGCTTGAGCGATGCGTATGAGCCGGGAATTGGGATGGGCGGCAGGGCCCGGAGAGGGGACGAGGACGCTGCGCCGTTTCAGGAATCAGGCAACACTTCCCCCACCATGTGTTTGGTTATTGACTCTGCTAGTAAATTGGTGTGGTCTGGCCACAAGGATGGTAAAATTAGGTCTTGGAAAATGGATCAGCCTTTGGATGACGAATCTGCTTTCAAGGAAGGGCTCTCTTGGCAGGCTCACCGAGGTCCCATTATCTCCATGGTGATAACTTCTCATGGTAAGGGTGTGCATCTCCACATTAGGGAATGCCATTGTCGAAATTTGGCTTAGCCACTTCACAATTTCTTAGCAATGTCACTCTTAATCATTTCCAACGTTTTATAAGATGCATTGGTGATCAAAGATATTGGTGGCATGTGGTTAATCGAGTACTTGGGCAATGCCAAAATTGGCACAAGAAATGACAAGAACTGTGGATATACTGCTTTGGTGAGCTATATCAAATTTTTGGGTGTGATGAATATAGCCCACTGCTGTAGTTGCCCTAAATCTGCTTCCCACGCCAATAGAGACGCATATGGAACGAATATACTTATGTCAAAAAAGGTATTGCATGAGTGCATGCAATAAGTATCCCTGGCTTTCATATGTCATTATACCAATGGAAATTTTAGTTAAAGAAGGAAGCTAAGTTTTTGAATTATTGTGTTCTTTTTTCACCTTCAGAGTTTATTGAGTGTTCGAGGGAGAATTGGTTTACATATTTGTTAACCACAAGGTAGTCATTGCTAACTCATTCGTTGAAATGATAAGACATACATGTGTAGTTTTTGTATTTGGTTATAGTAATAGTTTTGGCCCTTGGTATTAGTAACATCAAATATGTGGAACAAAAACTTAATATGGTGAACCGATCTTTCTAATGCATATTTTTGGTTGTTTTAGTGTCCAATGTTCCGACTAGCGCCTGTATCCCTTGAATTTTAAATGGTGGTACGAACATAGAATAGTATTCTTTGAAAAGCTTTTAGAAGCTGTTAGGTAGTGCATACTTGTTTTTAACTGTCGTTGCTTGGTTCCAGGTGACATATGGTCGGGATCAGAGGGCGGAGCTATAAAGATTTGGTCATGGGAGGCCATAGAAAAATCCCTTTCTCTCTCACCAGAGGAAAGACACATGGCTGCTTTACTTGTGGAGAGATCAGGCATTGACCTTAGAAGCCAAGTAACAGTCAACGGTGTCTGTAGTATATCTTCTTCTGATGTGAAGTGCTTGCTATCGGATAATGTCAGATCCAAAGTATGGGCAGCTGGGTCGCTATCCTTCTCATTGTGGTAGGTTGCACTTTCTAAAGTTGTCACACATTAATCTAGTGCTGGATTCATGTTGATGATGCAGCGACTTAGCAGTCTTGTTCCTTGTTTGGAGATTTTGCCAGCCCTCAGCCTTCTAGGTTGCGGCCACAACTCTCCCCCTCATGTGGCAACTCCACGTTGAGAGAACAGGATCTTGACAACCTTTTACCAATCTTCTTTTATAATCTACTTTTATTGAGTCAGGAATATGATATTTATACTCCACTTTAAATCGTTCCCGCTCCCTTTATCTTTTATCCTCTCAACTCGGTCAGAGAGGCTAAAAGTGGCATGAATACTTTTAGACTTGATTTATGGTTTCTAGCTTGAAAATGTTGGAGGGAAGTAAAAAACCTTTCTTAATGCCTTGTTACTTTTGAAGGAAATTTCCTGTTTCATTTCTTATTGTTAGTTATTCTGATCATGAACTCAGGGATGCTCGTACGAGGGAACTTCTAAAAGTATATAATCTAGATGGTCAGGCTGAGAATCGAGTTGACATGCCATCTGTTCAAGATCAAGCAGTTGAAGATGAGATGAATGTGAAGTTTGTTTCCAAATCAAAAAAGGAGAAATCCCAAAATAGCTTTCTGCAACGTTCCCGTAATGCTATAATGGGAGCTGCGGATGCTGTTCGGCGAGTCGCAACTAAGGGTGCAGGGGCTTTTGTGGATGACAATAAAAAAACAGAAGCACTAGTGCTAACCGCTGATGGAATGATATGGAGTGGATGTTCAAATGGCTTACTTGTGCAATGGGATGGAAATGGGAATCGCTTGCAAGATTTCCACTACCATCCCTATGCTGTTCAAAGCTTTTGCACTTTGGGGTCCCGAATATGGGTTGGTTATGTGAGTGGTATGGTTATGGTGCTGGATCTGGAGGGAAATATGGTTGCAGGTTGGATTGCTCACAGTAGTCCTGTCATAAAATTGGCAATAGGGAGAGAATACGTTTTTAGCTTGGCTACTCATGGTGGGATACGTGGATGGAACATCTCATCGCCGGGACCACTAGATAACATCATGCGGACAGATTTGGCTGGAAAAGAACTATTGTACACAAGAAAAGAAAATGCTAAACTATTAGTTGGGACATGGAATGTTGGTCAAGGAAGAGCCTCTCATGATGCTCTAATGGCATGGCTGGGTTCTGCCATAGCTGATGTTGGGATTGTTGTTGTTGGGTTGCAAGAAGTGGAAATGGGTGCAGGCTTTTTGGCAATGTCTGCGGCAAAAGAAACTGTAAGGCCCTCTTCAACAGTTCTGCATGTTGTCAGCAATCCCATAGTAGAGTTCCACCTATTTTATATCTCTAAATAGAAAATTTAAGACTTTGAACTTGTTTTTGCGCCTGGAGTTGGTGGATTTTTCCCCATGTAGATCTGCATGATTGTGTTGACTGGACTTTCTTTCAAACTCTTGTAAACCGGCACAACAATCTTTTTTGCTTTCCTTTTTTCGTATAACCTAGAATACCTTTACTGATGCCTTGTTAGTACATCTTCCCTGCTATTAGAATCAAATTGCATAGTCGAACTACTCAACTCATAAAGCACTCTTATGATTTTCACTTAATTGGTTTATGTTCACTGTATAAGAGGGGCTTCTGGAGTTCAAGGAGAAACTTCTTCATTTTCGGAAATCACTCCTAACTAAAGAAAGTGATTTGCTAAGAAAGAATCACGTTTGCATAACTGTTTTTGTATTATCAAACTTCTTCATTTTGGGAAATCAGTCCTGACTAAAGAAGGTAATCTGCTATGAAAGAATCACGCTTGCTTAGCTTTTTCCAACCATCATCACCTCTTTCATTGGTGTAGACTATAAATTGGAAAATCTCCCTCATAATGATAGTAGTAAGAAGTTTCTCCCGATTAATAGGGAAGAACCATCACTAAAGCAACAATTGAAGCTTTCAATGAGCTGCTTTGAGCTGTTGTTGTACACCCATTGTGGCTGTTGCAAATTGCACTGGAATTGAACTGGAAGCATTGTGTCCCAATCCATAAGGATTTGCTACACGAACTTTTTTTTTCTTTTTGATCTGTCAAGGGCTATGTGTTCAGTTAATTTTAGCGAACTCATCCTTCTTTCCAACATTACTTGTGAATTTAGATCTTCCTCATCCCCTAGCATTTTCATTAACTATAACCTTATTCAACCATTTTAATTTGGTTAGGTTTTCCTTGTGTTATTTGATCTCCCTATCACAAGATCTAGTTGATGGTGACTGACTCTCTCCCTCCCTCCCTCTAGGATATTTGTTTTTCCTTCAGCTTTTATCCAAATTTTGTGATCGTTAATGTCGCTAGTCTAATTTGTTCACTGGTTTCTGTGCCATTTGTAGGTAGGACTTGAAGGGAGTTCCGTCGGGCAATGGTGGCAGGACACAATAGGAAAGACCTTGGATGAAGGAACAACTTTTGAACGTGTGGGATCCAGACAGCTAGCAGCCTTGCTGATAGGCATCTGGTATGTTATTATTGTTATAAGATCACTAGGTCACCTGGTTTCTTTTCTATTATGGGATCGTTACATGCAGTAGCTCTCTCAAATCCTCTTGGGCTCTGTTTGGATGAGTGTGCATTTCAAATTAAGGGATTTAGTATTTATCTCCCAAAAATTTAAGAAGTTTGTTTTAGGTGAGTGGTGAAATTTTAGCGGAAGATGGATTAGCGGTAGAAAAGATGGATTTTATTGGGATCCTTCACAATAACTGTGATCCTTAGGATGAAGGATTCCATATAACTCCTGTTAAAATAGACCTTTACAAAACCCAGAACAAGTGTTGGTAAAAATAGAAGTGAACTATCAAATCTATTATGCTACTCTCATTGAATAATGAGTGTCAAGCCCTTCATGATATCCATATCCATCCAAACGAAGCCTTAAAGTATATTTGGTAAGGAATCTTTTCCTCCCTAAAAAGTTTTCCTCAGGGCTTCTACCTTTTCACTTCTCTGTTCCTTATTTGTGGTTGATATTCCTTGCCTAGGGTAAGAAAGACTCTTAGACCACATGTTGGGGACCTGGATGTTGCAGCTGTTGCATGTGGCTTAGGTCGTGCAATTGGTAACAAGGTATGTCTTTCTTCATTGTGCTCATTTGTGACTCGAAGTTGATCTCCTGTGGCTTTGTTGCTGATGAAAATGAAAGAGCATGGCTTGGAAATTTCTCATGTCATTCCAGTTGCATCATTGTAGGAGCTATTATTTTCATGTCCACACAATCTCTTTTCTTGCCCCATTTTTTTCAAGTTCCTCGTCATCGTAAACTTCTTGTGTCATATCTGTGTCTCAAGTGTGTGCTTCTTGGATGAGATCCAAGGGCATAGAGCACGCTAACACCTACACGCATAAGACTTGAGGAGAATAAGGATACTCCTGCAGTTTCAGGATTAGAATTGATGTAAGCCAGAAATGCTTCAAAACACTCCATCTAATTCTCAAGCAGAAAAACCAAAGTGCTATGAATGATGCAACTGGAATGACATGAGAAATTTCCGGTTACCACACAATGATAACATTCTATACCGGAAAAGAAGTGTGGATAGAAAGACGCAATTTTGAATTTGTTTCATAAACAAGTGAGAGGTTTTCTAATTTAGAGGTCATTAACTGAACAAAATTAGAAGGGGTTGTAAGCATTGCTGTGGTCTGCCTACCAGTTAAGGGGAGGTGTTTGCGATAGCTTCTGGGGGGTTGTTGCAGCTATTGTTCCTTGTATCTAGTGGGAATACGTGAGCATGTACCTGAGTACAAGATTGAAAAGAATCGACCCATGCCCAAAGAATCCCATGCCTTTCGTCTTCCTAAATTGAAGTTTTTCTTTTGTCATTTTTTCATCAATGCTGGCCCAGTCCACAAGACACTATGTTTAAACTTGATAATTTTTAGATTTTGGCACTTAGGAAGCTGTCCTATATCTTTTGCCACAACTTCTGCTTTGTGGCCAAAAATAGTGTTCGGTGGCTTAAAGGTTGATTCTAAGAAGCATCATTTTCATGCTTTTTTTTTCCCCCTGATTTTTAGAACTAGCTTTTGTAAAATCTAAGATTTTGACGAAAAGTTTTTGTATGGAAGTTTGATCATATGATGCGGTTTGGTCTAGTTCTTCAAATATAATTATGGGTTCATGACAGGTAGGGAGTGGAGGAACATATGAGACACTTTACAAATAGTGGGCATAAACTTTGGTGAGAAGTTGTTGAGTGTGAGGTCAAGTTTCCAAGGCTTTTCCTTCGGAACTTTTCTATGGTTCACCAATATGTTTTGGTGTATGGTATCCCAAAAGTGAGTTGTGGTAAATATTTCAAATACAGTGGTAAGTATTCCAGTACAGTAACAAGTATTCCAGATATATAATATTTACCATTGCATTTGAATAATTACCACTCCATGTGAAATACTTACCACTGTATGTGGAATACTTGCCACAACTCACTTTTGGGATACCATACACCCAAAATTTTTGGTGTACCAATGTGAAGTCTCACAATGGTCCATAATCAAAAATTCATTTTTAGTAGAGAGAGATAGAGAGAGTTGAGAATATATGTAAGTGGGTGGGTCCATTGGTAGCGATGGGAGGAGAGAGAAAGGAAAGAGTGCAGTCTCCATTAAATTTGGTTATCAAAGAGAAAAGTTTTGCTAGTTTTGGCTATCTAAAGGCCAAAATTGGTTATTGGTTAAGGGGTTGTTAAATTTGGTTATACCACTATGAGTCATAATTTGGACCAACATTGCTAACTTTAGAAATCTTTTAGTTTTGGTTATGCCATTGGAGACACTCTAAAATGCCTAATCTTGAATTTCTAGATCCCATGACATGAGTGGGACTGTACCCTGTGTACAAATTGGATGAATGAGAGTGTTATATCAGTTCCTCAAAACAATTGACTATATTTTAGTGTAGATTTTATCTCTTATCCTGATGGCAAGCTATTATTTGACGATTATGACTTGTTTTCTGGAACTTGTCGTCGATCTATGGCGTCTATCATTGTGTCATGGAGAACATACTTGTCTATTTGTCCTCATCTTGTCCAATATGGCTTAGGCATATACTCATGCACACCTATTTTCTTGCAAAGTGAAAAGTTATGCAGATTAATTTCTTCTAGAGCAAGATTTATCATTGCAAGGAAACCGCTCTTTGTGCTTGATTAACCAGTTTGTTCTGTATCTTATCCTTCCCTTCCGGATGGCTCCTTGTTTGAATTTTGATTTAGATGGTTCTATTACTCTGAGCAGGGAGGTGTAGGTTTGAGGTTGAGAGTATATGATCGGATAATATGCTTTGTGAACTGTCACTTGGCTGCACATCTGGAAGCAGTTAATCGCCGCAATGCTGACTTTGACCATATTTATCGAACGATGGTCTTCAGCCGATCGTCTAACCTCCTTAATACTGCTTCTGGTATGGTGCCGTTCCTGTTTTTGTGTTGCTCTCTTGCCTTCTCCACATATTTACTCTGGCTGCTTTATTCTTCTGGCTTGCCATTGGTCCTCTCTGTTGCAGCTGGTGCCACAACTGCTGGTCAAGCGCTTCGTGGTACAAATGTAGGTGCATATTGATTGACATTCTAAACTTAAATCTATCTTCTTCTTTTTTGGGTTAAAACCACTGGCTTTCATTTGAAACTGTCTATTTTGCTTTTAGCAGGCTGGGGGGATCAATCCTGAAGAGGGAAGACCTGATTTAGCTGAAGCTGATATGGTCATATTTCTGGGTGATTTCAATTATCGCCTTTTTGGAATATCTTATGATGAAGCTAGAGACTTTGTTTCACAAAGAAGCTTTGACTGGCTTAGAGAAAAGGATCAACTTAGAGCAGAGATGAAAGCGGGCAAAGTTTTTCAAGGAATGCATGAAGCACTCATCAGATTTCCTCCAACATACAAGTTCGAAAAGGGAAAACCAGGTTTAGGAGGTTAGTGTGACGTCATCAAGTTGGTTTAAGACGTGAGTGTAACTCTAGCAGTTATGATGCTTGTTTGTTAACAGTTAATCCAGCCAAGCCAGCCTGCTTGAATTGAGTGTAAAGAAGACCAGTTTGGCAATACTGTTCAAATGGTTTTTCTCCTGTATATTGGATTATCCCCAAAGCATTCATATCAAATATTTTGCAGGATATGATTCTGGGGAGAAGAAGCGCATTCCTGCTTGGTGTGACAGGATACTATATCGTGACAGTCGATCAGATTCAACATCAGAGTGCAGTTTAGAGTGCCCCATAGTAACTTCAATATTACAGTAGGTTTCTTTCCCTTCACAGTTTTTTTCATTTTGCTATCTCAGCCACGAGGTGTGGGGGTTGGCTTTGCAATGCCCTAGAAACATTGAAAGTTTCATATGTTAGCTTTTGTTTTTGTTTGGTTCTAAAATAGTTGTCCAATTTGACAGGTATGAGGCTTGTATGGAAGTGACAGAAAGTGATCACAAACCTGTGCGGTGCAAACTAAACCTTGATATCGCACACGTTGATAGATCGGTGAGGAGACAAGAGGTTGGGAACATTGTCAAGTCGAGTGATAAAATCAGGACTTTGCTTCAAGAGTTGTGTTATGTTCCAGACACGGTTGTCAGTACCAACAGCATAACCCTTCAAAACCAACACTCATCCATTCTAAAAATCACCAGCAGAAGTGGGGCAGATAATGCTATATTCCAAATCATTTGCGAAGGTCAGTCCAACATAAAGGAGGATGAACAACCATCTGATTATCATCCACGAGGTTGCTTTGGCTTTCCCCGTTGGCTTGAGGTAATGCTTTTTGCTTTTCTATTGCACGAGAATAATTCTAAAATCTATAAATTTCTCAAACTCCATCCTTTTGATACATTTTCATAGATGAATTTACTAGCAACCAAAACGTCTCTAAAAAGCATCACCTTATGGATACAAATTAGCTGTAGGATTCCTACTTCGGTACTGGATGGTAATGAGATTTACTTCAAAACCTGGTTTTTACGGGCACTCTGCTCCAAATTTAAAGCATTGCAGAAGATTTGCCTTCTTGACTCAAGCTTGTGCAGCAGGTACACCGTGGTAATGTATCCCTCTCTCTGAGATGCATGTGGGTCCACCTTTGTTGGTCCGTCATGTGTGTTAGAGGGGGTACACCACTGTGTTATACCCATTAGACATAACGTACCACCTCATTCTCATCACTGCAGGCAAACAATTGCTAGGGGTGATTAAATTATTGAGAACTTTTTCATGAAGCTTACACAACCCAAGGAACCCATATTGTATTGGAAGAGCTCCAATAAAGTAAATCCATGCCGATTTGGCTACTTCCAACAATAGTATAACCTATAACTTCTAGAGTCTGAGTATTGTTCAAGATTGTTCGGGTTTATAATTGATACTAGACTCAACACCCACGACTTCACTGATACTAAGCATGTTAAGGGTACTGCCCGAAGTTTCTCTAGGAGTGCTAAGGGTACTTCAGTAATTGTGATGATTCTAAAAACCCGGCAGTTGCTAAACCTAGCTTTCCCTTTGTAACTATTCTTCCTCTTTCCGAACTTAGTGAAAACTGACATGATGATCTTCACGTGCTTGATTCTTCTTCGCACCATTGTGTGCATGTGTCCAGTTTTGTTTGCCAACAAAGATGATCTGCTTCCCTACTGTGGTAGCTTAAAGATTGGATATTTATGGTTTAGGTCTCACCAGCAGCTGGCATAATCAAACCTGACCAAGTGGTGGAGGTATCAGTACGGCACGAAGAATTTCATACCCTAGAAGAGTTCGTTGATGGGGGAATCCCACAGAGCTGGTGGTCTGAGGACACCCGAGACAAGGAAGTGATTTTACTGGTGAGTGTTAGAGGCAGTTGCTCGATTGAGACGAAAATCCATAGGGTTCGTGTGCGCCACTGTTTCTCAGCCAAGACGGTCCGAATTGACTCGCGAAATAACGGCTCTAGAAGAAGCCAACCAACTTCAACTGGGCTCCGGCATGTAGGCAGTGCCTCTGATATGACTGACGAGCTTCATAATCCACACGGTCTTTGAAGGTACATTACTTTGTAGATGTAGCAAAAAGCGGACAAATTTCGGGGCGGAAACAGTAGATGAGTATTATTATCTGCTGCAAAGCTATTTATTTTTCCCAGTAGGCAACAACGTAGTAAGAATGGTGATGTAAATGCATTTTTTGGTAGCATCAGGCCTGTTTTGCTATATTTCTGTTCTTCATTATGATTCATTGATAGAAGGATTTGTAGTGTTTTGCAAAAGCATTTTGACGAAAAATGTAAAGAGAAATATCACAAGGACGAAAAATGTAAAGAGAAATATCATAAGGAAGCAGTTGAAAGAAGGCACTTGCTCTTTTACTACGGTCTTGAACCTAGAAGCAAATGTTTGATTGCGGACTCTCTCTCTCTCTCTCTCTCTCTCTCTCTCTCTCCATGATATTTGCACGTTTTTGTTCTTGAAACAAGTGAACACAAACTCCATATATTACGCCAAAGAACATCAACGTGAGTGTATACAGCTGATGCCATAAGCATTTTTTTTACTACCAAATAGCAGGCAAAGACTTGAATAATTGAGAAACATACTAACAGTTCAAAAATCTCTGATGGCCGCCCTATGACTTTGTGAGAATTGAGGACAATACAGGATTCTTAATTCAAAACTTGATCCTGAGGCCTATAATTTAGCAAAAAGGAAGTTTTTACGGTGGTGCTTGGATGCGGGGGTACTTGTGAAGGGAAGACAAAAGGTACAGAGAATTTTCGTCGACAAATGTTAGTGCTGCTTCTTACAAAATCAAACTAGTAGACACAGAAGAGCTAGAGAAAAAATGCAGAAAATACAGTTGGTTAAACGATTTTATTAGCTACACTATCAACATATATCAACGAGCAATACGACATTTGCTCATAAAATTCAAATCTGTAGGCTTACGTGCAGATCCGAATACGTGATTCGTAGGAACACCTCATCTGTTATGGATCATGACTAGTAATCAATCAACCAAACGAGGACCCAAATCTGACCTTTTCCATGAAAGGCACAGAACGCCAAGGAAACCTTCAGTATAGCCACCCTGCAATAGTTGACAGTGCAGAAAGCCAATAATCGCGAGATAAGAAGAGACATAGATGGCTGATGGCTCTCTCCAAATCTTTTCATCTCCTCCTAAACTGCATACATCCTCTTATTATAACTTTCGTTCAACATCTCTGTATCAGATGCCACAGACATGGAGAATGAACGAGATAGAGTTTCGGCTCTCCTTATGTTCCTCATCTTTGTTTCTTCCATCCTATGCCGAATGACACAGAAGCACATTGAACCGATGGTAGCGACCATGATCACGCTACCAATTAGGGTTGTCGACACGGCAAGCCACTCTTCTTTTGCTCCCACCACCACATAGCTCAGAGAAATGAAGGCTATTGAAATGGAGAGACAAGCCAACCACATGAGCTTGTTAATCACAAAAACAAGTTGCTTCTTTGCCTTATGTTCTATCACAACCACAGACGTTTGAACTACAACCACAGCAAGGGAGATGAATAACGCTGCACTGTCGGACACAAAGAACACTATGAAAGCCGCTTTTCTAGCTATGTGAGCTTGCCCAAGAGAAAAACCTGACGTTTGCTCCTCAACATATTGGCCTGGTACAGTAAATATGGCGGCGAAAGCGACAGTAGCGATGAGGACAGCAACAACAGTAGCTGAATTAATGGCATTGTTTAGACCGCTGATGTGGAGCTTTTCTAGCCTCTTTGCAATCTTCTTGACCCTAAAACCAGTCTGACGCGTCTGTTGAAGTTGGGACTTCACGTCGTGTTTTATGTCACTCACAGTTTGCTTAAGTTGCTTCGCCGGGTTTTGAGGTTTCCCAAGATCTTTGGAGTTCATGGCCCCAGATTCTCTTAAAATGGTGATGATTGTTGGATTTCCAAACTTCTCTGCAATGTCAAGGGGGGTGTCTCCTCCCTTATTCATCGCATTGATGTTAACCCCCTCAACGGAGAGGAGACAGCGAACCATCTGCAAATACATAAAGCATTTTCAGTAGTGTTAAAAGACAGACTTTGCACTGTACACTAAGAGGTGATTTTGTTTGGATTCTATCAAAGAAAGAACCAACTTTCGTCTTCTGCATGAAATCATCACTACTATTGTGATTTGAGATACTCTTCCTCCCATGGCAAATTGATCTACAGGATCCATGGATGGAAAATAACAAATAAGTTTACAACTCCCATGATAGAATTTGACGACAATATGGAGAAGCGGCATGCAGGAGGGAAAATAGAAGAAGCAGAAAAAGAATTAACAAAAGTAGTGTATTCCGTATGTTCTTATTGGTTAGCTCGACATAATGTAGACATGGTGAAGTTGAATCAACAATAAAATTAGTTCCATGTTTCCTTTTTTCAAATGTTAACATAAAATTTGTGGAATGCATGGACCGCCAAACATGAATTTCTATTTCAAATGTTCGGAGTTCTGATAATTGTTTCTATCGTGACTCAGATTTGAGCCTTAGATCATTTAAATTATAATCATTTTTTTATCTCTGACAAGTTAGCCTTTGTAGCTATATTAACCGATTGAATCCTTCACTTAATTTACATATGCAAGAATCGGATTAATTGAATTAGACATCACAAAATTGACATATCAACTATAAAACACATCACATCGAATGCATAAGAAACCTATGTTGGTGGAAAGGTACTACCAAAGGCAATATGCAAGGCACACCCCACAAACAATATATAATGAAGAAGAAGTAGAGACAGGGTAAATGTGAAAAACACCTCAGCTTTCCCCTTCCCTGTTGCAATATGCAGCGCTGTGTTGCCCTTGTTATCTTCCTTGTTCAAAACTGTGGGGTCAGGTTTACCTAATTCAAGCACAATCTCCACACTCTGCCCTTTCACAGCCATGTGCAATGCAGTTTGGCCTTTCTTATCGGGCCTGAAACCAATGCCTGAATCCTTTCTTAGTAGGGATTTCACCACTTCGACGTGGCCCATCCTTGCTGCAGTATGGAGCACAGTCTTGCCATTGTTTCGGGCTATCTTGGCAAGGTTTGAGTCGGTTTCCAGAAGCAAATTGACTGCATCAATATGTCCTTGAGCTGCAGCCGTGTGCAAGGCCGTAGAGTTGGATGGATCAGTGGTCATAACCAAGTTGGGGAAAGACTGCAAAAGTTCCTTTAGTACCTCTGCAAATATACCGAAGAAAGGCTTGAGTCTTGACTCTAGAGCAAGAGGAAGAACAGAGCAAAACAAGAGAGATTTATAATTCACACATATTGCTTTGGATGTAAGGACCAAGTCCACCATCAAAATTTACACCCAGAAATGCTTCACCTGATGTAGGATGGGGCATTGAAATGAGATTTCACAGTATATTTACTTATAGCACGCTAAGTGTGTAGTTACCAAAGACTATGCCTAGCATGAGATGACTATGACACTCCGTCTAGCCTATTTTCTTCAACAGTTTGATCCATTTGTTCGTGCAGCTCCAGCAATCAAGAGAAGTTGAATTAATCAAATCTAGAACTCTTAAAAAACATGGGAACAAATGATGGAAGAACTTTTCCAAGCAATTGTGAGTCTAGGACTGGTGTCTAATACCATCACCAACAAACTCGGACCTAAAAGCCAATGTTGAAGTTGCCTTACAGAATCAACAAGTTTGATTGGCTAATACAAGTTGGTTTTCTATCACGAAAGAATTGAGGAAACAATAGCCAGTCCAATAGCTGCTTCAGTACAACTATTAGTAGCAAGTTAGTTGGTACCGCAGGCTGTCAATGAAATTCGATCTAAACAACAAAGCAAGCATATAATAAACAAGATGACCAAAGAATGAAATCATTATCTTACCAATATGACCCTGTTTAGTCGCGATATGAAACGTATCCAATCCATTCTTGGCAGCAATAGACGCGGTTTGGAGGTCTATATGTTTCAACAATTCACTAACAACATGGGCATGCCCATTCTCCGCAGCCACATACAAAGCCGTCTCTCCCTCTTGATTCTGCTTCGATATCAACTCTTTTACAACATCGGCATCAAACCTCTGCAAAATATCTCTTACCTTGCTCAAATTCCCTGCTCTTGCGGCCAAATGAAGGGGCATATCGCCCCGTTTTCCAGGCGACTCTTTTATTTTCTTCCTGTCCCCACCAAAACTGATTTGCTTCTCAAAGGCTATCCTAAAGCTCTTCTGCTTCTCCATCAAACCGCGAAAGCTCTTCTGCTTCTCCATCCCCCCACCGCGAAAGCTTTGCTGTTTTTCCATTATCCCATGAAAACTTTTCTGTTTTTCCATTTTCACTCCCTGAAAACTAACCTGCTTTTCCATATTCAATCCCCGAAAACTGTTCTGTTTCTCCATGATCAGGCACACCTCTCACAGAAATCTCCGAGAAACCCCCCAACAAAATTACAGTTTCTTCACTCAATACCAATTTTATATTCTTACCAGATTCAAATGCTCCAGAAGTGCTTTTTTTTTTTTTGGGTTCTGATCAGTACAGTTGTTGTAGACAGTAGATATCTCAGGAAATCGAAATAAAGACCACCCAAATAGTCAGATAGTTGGGTGGATCGGTCAGACCCAAAATCGCAATTAAGCCGATTTCAGATGAGAAAAAAATTGAGTTGTAGAAACAGAAAGGAGAGGATGATTAAAGTTACCTTGGTTTCATCAAGAAATCAAAGCTCAAATCCAGTGGCACTCCATACATGAACTTTCAACCCACAAAAAATCAAAGCCAGAAAGATACCAAGAGCTTCAAATTTGGAGGTGAACCCTACAACTGCCAAAGTGGTAAGCAGATTCAGAGCTCAAAAGCTCCACTTTGGGTGAAACCCAGAAGCTCAAACCGAGAGAATCTTACTACAAGATCAAACCCATCCGGATTCAGAGCTCAAAAACTAACATTCGCGAAACCCAGAAACTAGAATTTAGATAATCTCAGTAAAAGACCAGACCCATCTAGATTCTCCGACCAGGAAGCCCAAAAAGTAACAATAAACAGTTTCCCCTAGTGCCAAGAGCACATAAAAGATCAAGAACACCTCATCCACATGTGGTGTACATAGAATAGTTCGCTGAAAACAAAAAGTTGTCTCTGTCTGTTTTGTTTGTTTCTCTTTCTTTAATCCCGTAAATAAGTTGCTAATTTTTCTGTACCTTTTCCCCCCTAGTTATTGCAACAGTCACCACCATTACATCGCTCTATGTTAACACCAAAAAAGCTACGACAGATATGTCCGTGAACAAATTCAGAGACAGATGTGTTAAAAATAGTTCAATCGATGTGCATAAATTCAATGCTTTTCGTGTGAGGCTCACTTACACGGATTCATCCAAACACATTTATACATTTGTATCTGGATATGTACGTCGGCGGCTGTTATCACAGAGCATTGTATTGCTGCTAACAAAACGTAACCGAAAGCAGGATAGGAAGAGGGGAGGAAATTTCCAATTTCCCATTTCCGTATGATGGATACTGACTTATGGAGTGTGATGGGTGGACCCCACCACTACAGGATTCGGATCACCAAACGTGAATGGTATATGAATAAGATAATGGATCCAAGTAGTAAAGAACAAGGGTCAATAAAGCAAAGGCAGCCATGATTATTTGCACGATAAATTGGGGGTGTTTTGGGTTATAGTATGCCGGATTAATTTTTTCCAAGAGTTCAGTTTTAGGTTATTGAGAGATTTGCCTCTATAAAAGGAATTTTAGGAAAAAAAATTATGAACCAACTTAAAATTTTTTTTTAATAAAAACGAAAATAATTTAAACAGTCTATTTGATTCGGATTCTTTTTGTTTTTCGTGAATTTTTTTCTTCATAGATTCCTCCCATCAAGATAATGGCCCACCTTGGATTCAACGATGATGATTGAAACCGTTAAATTATTCTTAAAATATTCCATTACGGCTTCTACAAAAAATTAGCTCAATCAAATACCGGTAAGTTCTCTTTCGGAATAAGCGCAAAAAAACTCATTTTTTTAGAGTAAGCAATAACAAATGATATTATTAATTTCAATCAAAATACATTAAGTAGAAGATTCATTTCTAAACAGGGAACCAAGCAACCACGACGGTGGGAATTCAATCCAATGACTATACCCCAAACCAAACAAATCTTTGCCAACCAAAAACACACACTTCATCAAAATCTAATCGTAAAAGTAAAATAAAAAAAAAATTCTATAACATCACAAACCATCCTAATCTGTTACTAGTAGAACCACTATGATTACGACCACCAATTAAGGAGTGTCCCTTTTTTCTTGTTGCGTGGATCGGATACATTGGCCTAACAGCCACCGAATCACTGGTAAAGAATTACTAGTTTAATGAACCTGAACTTAATTTGCAACTTTTTAAATGAAAGCTTAGGCTTAGGCTTAGGCTGCGATCCTCCAACCTCCATTAATCTTCTAACTTACGTGAGCATCTGTTTGATGACATAACAAAACTATAGGGACACCCTTGGCATTTGAAAATCGTTTTAGAATAGACCAAAAAAAAAAATAAAGATTGAGAATTAGGGTTGCAATCATTTGCAATCTTGAGTTTTGCTTGGTTAAGAAACTAAATGCCTAATTGGAACGTGAAATAAAGAGAGGGTTATATTTGGTCGGTTTTGGTGTTAATTGGTTTTTAAGTTTATAAACCGTTGCCAAATCGATTTGGTTCAGTTTTTCGAGATTCAAAACCATCTTGCCCAATCAAAGGTAAGAAACCAATCATTAACGTTCGATTAAGATGGTTTAAGCAATATAATCGGTCTTTTTTTTTTATTTTCTTACCCCGATTATAAAATGTCAGAAAAATCTTCATATTTGTATAGGTTCACAAAAGTCAGCCCTAAAATTTGAAAGAGTATTAAAAGCACGTAACAAATTCTTTTTTTTAAAGTTGATCTTATTTAAAGTAATTAATTTTGACACTCAATTTTTTGATAAGCACACTCCAATATATGTCTTTTAATGTTCAAAATACACATGGCAAGAACACTAAAAAATAAATATTAAAGTGGGGTTATCAAAAAACAAAGTGCAAAAATTATCGCCCTTATTTATTTGTGTACAATCGTAAATTTTGTTTCTTCTGGCGTCACCGCGTCAGTACTCAAGTTTTGAAAGAGGGAGTTTTTTTTTTTTTAAGCATAAAGAGGGAGTTTTATTCATGACCGAAACTAAATTTGAGGGTACATTCCATATTTATTTCGATGTAAAAAGTAGAGTGCACACGTGGAACATGTTTGAAATGGTGGTGAGTTTTTAGTAAACACGTTTGACTGGGACTCATATAATTAATAGGCCTTCGAGCCATATAAGCCACTTTACACTTGGAGGTTATTTTATTTTATTTTTTTAAAAACTCGATAGATGTTTAGCCTACTTCTAAAGAAATGGGAGAGGTACAGCTAAGCGGCATACGAGTGGGGCAAGTCTAAAGAATATCAATCATCACATCAAGTATTCGCGCTCATATTGAGAATCGAACTCATGCAAAAAATGTGAAAAAGTATCTTTGAGCTACAAGTCGGTTGGCTACTTGGAGTTGAATTCATACGAAAAGGAAAATTGTTTTTTTTGAAACTTCAATTATATTATAAAACTGGGCACATACCTAAAAGGTAACCACAGCGACAATGACCTGCACCAAACTTTAGAATATGCCCTTTGAAAACATAGTCCATAGCCGGCCAATGATTTTGGAATTTTGTTATATTTTTTTTTGGTCCATAAAAAAGTCAAAATTGTCAAATATAACACGTATATATAAGCAAATTATAAAGGTGCGCATTTAGGTCATTCATTTTGACCAGAGGTTGAGTCTCAATTATTGTCACTCTCTTACGTTTTTCCCCACTTCAATTTTTGTTCCTATTGGATTACATTTCCTATGTACCTATCCGATTCGTTTTGACGATAGGATTCTAGAAATCATGATCCAAAGTTAAACAAAATTCCCTAAACACAAAGGTGATCATTGAATACAATTTAAGTTTAAAATTTTCTCTGTTTTGGACTTTTTCTTCAACTCCAATTCGATCATAGTTTCACACTTTTAGTACTATTATTCCTGCAGAGACAATCTGAAATAATAAAAAAGTGATAACATTTAAAACGTACCGCAAAAATAAATCACTTGGTATAGTCCAAACTTGGTAAATAGAGACAGTGTGGTCAAGGAATGTGCACGAGTCATTTTCACTGGGTTAAGGGATAAACAGTACTGAACTCACCCTTACTTGCTAGGTTAGATGTTTTTGACCTGCAACGCCTCAACACCAACAGTTTAGTTGATCTTTTCAGCGGTGAAGGGGAAAAAAAAAAATAAAAAAATAAAGGGGGTGACTATTTGCAGCCCCGTATTTTCTCCCTTAACCCACTACATTTCGGTAAATAGTTGTCAAAAATCATAATATTTCGGTAAATAGCTGTTGAAAATAAGATTATATTTCGGTAACTGCATGTCGAAAATATGTTCAACATTCGGTAAACAACTGCCAAACATACATTTTCGGTAAATAGTTGTTGAAAATATTATTATATTTCAGTAATTGTATACTAAAAATGTATCTCAATTTCGGTAATTAACTGTTGAGTATAATTGAAAATTTTTAATGGGTTAAGGGAGAAAATACGGGGCTGTGAATTGCCGCCCCCCAAATAAATGAGAACACAAGATTAACAAGAGTAATAAATTAGAAAAAGAGCAACGAACTACTCTCTAGACTAGACTATAAAGGTATGAGAGAGCAAGTTTAACAACAAAATCAGACCAGATTCTCAAAGTTCAATGGCTGTGCTTGTGGTCTTTTTTAACACAAATATATAGCGGTTTGGAATCTTTGGACGGGGTTCATGACGGGTTGAGAAGATTTAATCCGTAGTAAACCCAACCTGCGACTACGTAGAGCTCATCATTTGGTTAACCCAACTCATTCATTCTCCCCGATTGCGAATGTCGATGGGGTCAGCTCGGGTTGAGTCGGTTTTTTGGCTGTTTGACGGATTTTTCGCACACCCATAAGTGGCCCTCCGTACTAGAGAACGAGAATAATCTAGGGAACGCAAGGTCACTACGGATAGTTGGTGGGGGATTTGGGCCTATAAATTAGTCGAAGGGCCCGGGCTCGATACATTTGTGGACTATGGAGAACTGGGCTTAGGCTGTTGGGCTGAATAGGATCAGCTCCATTTGAGAGCCGAGTAGTGGGCTCTGGAAACCCAAGGCTGGTACGATAAGGCCAGCAGCGAAAAACTATAGACAAACCTTTTGTTTGGTTCTCAGTTAGATAATTTTTTGTTTTGGTTGTCAATTTTGAGATATATTTTTTTATCAGTTTCCATATTTTTTTCATTTTAATTAATTTTTTAATATTTAAAAAAATTCTTTTAATTTTTGAATAGAGGTATGTTATATACATTAAAAAAGTAAAATAAAGTAAAAATTTGATAAAAATTCACTGAGGACGAAAAAACATTGATGACCAAACAGTCAAAAATTTTAAAGAGAATATTTTTGAGAGGGGAGCCAAACAAGGTTAAAATGAGCGAAACAAGAAAGGAGATGTAATATGAATGAAATATGTGAAGGAAAACTTTCAACCAATCTAAACTTGGTGTTGGACCAATATGATTGTGTGGTGGAGAAGGGGCCTGAGACACCACCTGAGGCACTGAATTATTTTTCAAGCGACTCGAAGGCTATTTTTGGAAGCAGGGAGAAGAAAGGAAAAAAAGGAGGAACAAAAAGTAGAGAAAATTATGGAAAAGATAAAAGGGAAATTAGAGAAAAAGCTACAACTTATTTACGAAATTTTTTCCAACACTCTCTGTACGAACCAAACAAGGCAAGGATTTTTACTCATTTCCTTTCACAAATTCCAAACAGAACCAAAGCATAAGGATAACGAAACTCCAAGGATATAGCAAAATCAATCAATTACTTTTAAAATAAGAGTATGATAAAGTGACATGTACCCAATAAACCATTTTTCATTTAAAATACAGAATTATGAATTGAATTCTGAATTGAATGAAAAATGACAACCACATCAAAATTTGTCAATACGAGTCAGATTGAGATTGGTCTGGCTGTAGTACAGAGAAAGTGCCCGAAAATTAAGGGCAAAAAGCTTCATGATCGAATTTCGTCAGACACATATAGAATCATAGATCCATGCATCCTGCTGCATGATCCAATCAAGCATTCATTAGTCCCACATTTTTCAATTACAGTTACTCCCTCCGTTCCAAATTGAAGGTTCATCTTTCCTTTTTGAGTTGTTCCAAAATGATGGTCCTTTTCCAAAAATGGAAGGAAAAATTTGGTGATTTTCCAAAAATGTCCCTCATAGGTAAATATAAGTGTTGTAAAGTAGGTAGAATATAGGGGTAATGGTGGAAATGATAGGTATTGTAGGTGTAATGATTGCATGTCCCTTTAAATAGTTGGAATTCCCAAGAGGGACTCTCAATTTGGAACGGAGGGAGTACTATATATATATATATATCTCTTCTTCTTTTTTATTTATTTTTATTTTTATTTTTTTGCCAAATAACATTCTTCAATTATCTGTAACAATCAAGAATAGAAAGGTATCTGAAGCAAGAAGATCAATCACTTTTGGAATCTGATGCCAAGTTGAAGATTAATGAAGAGATCACTTTTGGAATCTAATGCCAAGTTGAACAAGATCGAATAGAAAGGTATCTGAAGCAAGCAAGCAAGCGTGAGGTACCCGAGATTCCAAAACCAAAGATCAAGGAAACAAAACTCATGAGAGATACTCCTGCTAGAGAAGAAGAAAATGATAAACTTTCGTACAGAAATGTAATGGAAACTCAACTAATTTCGGGATTTATTAATGAAAAATCGATTACAAAAGTCCAGGAATTACAATGAGAAAGAAAATGAGTTACAGAGAAAAAGATGCAAGAGAGAGATAGAGAGACGGAAAAGAGAAGAGAGAGAATCGATAACTGTCTAACTGATTTCCCCCTCAATCCCTAACTCTTTTATACAACAGATTCCACCGACGTTACTAATAGGCTAATTACAAAACAACTTTGAGCTAATTACAAAACAACTCCTTCAATTATGACCTAATAACATGGCCGCCACCTCACCTATCAGAAAACCAAACAGCAAGTTATTCCTCACTTTATCTTTATTTACAGTAGTACTGATCAATCTTCCTTTCTCTCTCTATATTGCCACACCTCAAACTCTCTCTCTCTCTCTCTCTCTCTCTACTCCCGGACTCATCATCACACAGTGATCTCACAAGGTACGTCTATCCCCTCATGACAAATTTTCCCAATCCTTTTGGCACGATCTAAGAGTTTTCTGTTTTTGTTAGTAGTTTGTTTTCACTTTTTTTTTTTACGGGCAAAAATAAATTTTATTAAAAAACGGAAAAAAAGGGAAGAGAATTCAACAAAGAGTTGGATGATACACATCCAAAGGTCTGCAAGAGTCCAAACAGATAAGCGATAAAGCCCAACCTTATACCCAAAATATACAATGAAAGTCCAAAACACCCAAATCCGGTCCAACCCTTGGACTGGCCTACCCTAACATTTTCGGTAAATAGTTGTTGAAAATATTATTATATTTCAGTAATTGTATACTAAAAATGTATCTCAATTTCGGTAATTAACTGTTGAGTATAATTGAAAATTTTTAATGGGTTAAGGGAGAAAATACGGGGCTGTAAATTGCCGCCCCCCAAATAAATGAGAACACAAGATTAACAAGAGTAATAAATTAGAAAAAGAGCAACGAACTACTCTCTAGACTAGACTATAAAGGTATGAGAGAGCAAGTTTAACAACAAAATCAGACCAGATTCTCAAAGTTCAATGGCTGTGCGTGTGGTCTTTTTTAACACAAATATATAGCGGTTTGGAATCTTTGGACGGGGTTCATGACGGGTTGAGAAGATTTAATCCGTAGTAAACCCAACCTGCGACTACGTAGAGCTCATCATTTGGTTAACCCAACTCATTCATTCTCCCTGATTGCGAATGTCGATGGGGTCAGCTCAGGTTGAGTCGGTTTTTTGGTTATTTGACGGATTTTTCGCACACCCATAAGTGGCCCTCCGTACTAGAGAACGAGAATAATCTAGGGAACGCAAGGTCACTACGGATAGTTGGTGGGGGATTTGGGCCTATAAATTAGTCGAAGGGCCCGGGCTCGATACATTTGTGGACTATGGAGAACTGGGCTTAGGCTGTTGGGCTGAATAGGATCAGCTCCATTTGAGAGCCGAGTAGTGGGCTCTGGAAACCCAAGGCTGGTACGATAAGGCCAGCAGCGAAAAACTATAGACAAACCTTCTGTTTGGTTCTCAGTTAGATAATTTTTTGTTTTGGTTGTCAATTTTGAGATATATTTTTTTATAAGTTTCCATATTTTTTTCATTTTAATTAATTTTTTAATATTTTAAAAAATTCTATTAATTTTTGAATAGAGGTATGTTATATACATTAAAAAAGTAAAATAAAGTAAAAATTTGATAAAAATTCACTGAGGACGAAAAAACACTGATGACCAAACAGTCAAAAATTTTAAAGAGAATATTTTTGAGAGGGGAGCCAAACAAGGTTAAAATGAGCGAAACAAGAAAGGAGATGTAATGTGAATGAAATATGTGAAGGAAAACTTTCAACCAATTTAAACTTGGTGTTGGACCAATATGATTGTGTGGTGGAGAAGGGGCCTGAGACACCACCTGAGGCACTGAATTATTTTTCAAGCGACTCGAAGGCTATTTTTGGAAGCAGGGAGAAGAAAGGAAAAAAAGGAGGAACAAAAAGTAGGAGAAAATTATGGAAAAGATAAAAGGGAAATTAGAGAAAAAGCTACAACTTATTTACGAAATTTTTTCCAACACTCTCTGTACGAACCAAACAAGGCAAGGATTTTTACTCATTTCCTTTCACAAATTCCAAACAGAACCAAAGCATAAGGATAACGAAACTCCAAGGATATAGCAAAATCAATCAATTACTTTTAAAATAAGAGTATGATAAAGTGACATGTACCCAATAAACCATTTTTCATTTAAAATACAGAATTATGAATTGAATTCTGAATTGAATGAAAAATGACAACCACATCAAAATTTGTCAATACGAGTCAGATTGAGATTGGTCTGGCTGTAGTACAGAGAAAGTGCCCGAAAATTAAGGGCAAAAAGCTTCATGATCGAATTTCGTCAGACACATATAGAATCATAGATCCATGCATCCTGCTGCATGATCCAATCAAGCATTCATTAGTCCCACATTTTTCAATTACAGTTACTCCCTCCGTTCCAAATTGAAGGTTCATCTTTCCTTTTTGAGTTGTTCCAAAATGATGGTCCTTTTCCAAAAATGGAAGGAAAAATTTGGTGATTTTCCAAAAATGTCCCTCATAGGTAAATATAAGTGTTGTAAAGTAGGTAGAATATAGGGGTAATGGTGGAAATGATAGGTATTGTAGGTGTAATGATTGCATGTCCCTTTAAATAGTTGGAATTCCCAAGAGGGACTCTCAATTTGGAACGGAGGGAGTACTATATATATATATATATCTCTTCTTCTTTTTTATTTATTTTTATTTTTATTTTTTTTGCCAAATAACATTCTTCAATTATCTGCAACAATCAAGAATAGAAAGGTATCTGAATTAGCAAGAAGATCAATCACTTTTGGAATCTGATGCCAAGTTGAAGATTAATGAAGAGATCACTTTTGGAATCTAATGCCAAGTTGAACAAGAATAGAAAGGTATCTGAAGCAAGCAAGCAAGCAAGCGTGAGGTACCCGAGATTCCAAAACCAAAGATCAAGGAAACAAAACTCATGAGAGATACTCCTGCTAGAGAAGAAGAAAATGATAAACTTTCGTACAGAAATGTAATGGAAACTCAACTAATTTCGGGATTTATTAATGAAAAATCGATTACAAAAGTCCAGGAATTACAATGAGAAAGAAAATGAGTTACAGAGAAAAAGATGCAAGAGAGAGATAGAGAGACGGAAAAGAGAAGAGAGAGAATCGATAACTGTCTAACTGATTTCCCCCTCAATCCCTAACTCTTTTATACAACAGATTCCACCGACGTTACTAATAGGCTAATTACAAAACAACTTTGAGCTAATTACAAAACAACTCCTTCAATTATGACCTAATAACATGGCCGCCACCTCACCTATCAGAAAACCAAACAGCAAGTTATTCCTCACTTTATCTTTATTTACAGTAGTACTGATCAATCTTCCTTTCTCTCTCTATATTGCCACACCTCAAACTCTCTCTCTCTCTCTCTCTCTCTCTACTCCCGGACTCATCATCACACAGAGATCTCACAAGGTACGTCTATCCCCTCATGACAAATTTTCCCAATCCTTTTGGCCCGATCAAAGAGTTTCCTGTTTTTGTTAGTAGTTTGTTTTCACTTTTTTTTTTTACGGGCAAAAATAAATTTTATTAAAAAACGGAAAAAAAGGGAAGAGAATTCAACAAAGAGTTGGATGATACACATCCAAAGGTCTGCAAGAGTCCAAACAGATAAGCGATAAAGCCCAACCTTATACCCAAAATATACAATGAAAGTCCAAAACACCCAAATCCGGTCCAACCCTTGGACTGGCCTACCCTAACCACCTACAACATCCACTGCCGTACAAAACACCGGAGCCCAGCCTCGCTTTTAAGCTGAGCTGGCCCCCCCAAAATGTAGAGACCAACGACGGGAACCGACCTATAAAAATGAATACCGAAGACAGTCAGGGTAAAAAGCAACACACCACCACCAACATCTGGCCCCAACAAATCCCCTATGTCTTCCTTCAATCAAGGGCTTTATCAACTTCATTGTGTGTCTGTACAGTTGAGAAATGGAATTAATTCTTGATGTTTAGGACAATTTTTTTTTTTTTTTAAACATTCAAATCTTCAAAACAAAGGAACTAAATCTTGGGTTGAGTCCTATGTCACAACACAACATATAGGATTGGGAGTACTACAACATTATGTTTTAAACCGTCACGCTTAATCTTTAATGGGTATGTTGACTTTATTAATTTGTTGATGATACGTTACACTCATTCGACCGAAATATTGTCTTCTCAAGTGTTTTACAGTTTTAGAAGTTTTTTATACTAACCATGTGAAAAAGATTATTTTATCAATATATGGTATCATTTTATAGCAATGGCGAATAGAAAGGTTGTATCATCATTTTAGTATTTAATGCCTATTTCTTCCTTTGATTTATTCAAATCATTATCATTTAGTTTGTTAACCTATTTAATTAATTAACCTTGTATTGTTCGATTGGAAAAGAAACAAATAACTGGGTAAATTGATAAATTAATATTCTTATGAATAATGAATGACAAATATTCCTGCTGGATTCCTACTTTTAGTTTTCAATTGCTAGAATGAAATTCAAATTCTAGATAATATGGTGCGTACGAAACAAATATTTGGTTCATTCATTGTCATGTTAATATTGCACTTTTGTTTTTGTTATGAGATTCATGTTTATACGTTGATAATTGTAATATGTGAAGACTACTATGAAATTCGCAGGTGGACCGATGCTTTTGAGTTTTTTTTTTTCCCTTTTTTCTCTTGTATAATTTTGAGGGCCTGTTGTGCTAACTGCATTCAAATTTCCTAATATCTCCATGGAAATAGTTATTCTGTCTCTTTATCTTTTATCTCACAGAGTGAAAAAGTTAGCTAGCCAGAAATTGAACTTACCATGATGTAGCAAGTCACGTACTATAGCACACATAGGTGACATTGTGGTGGTATGTCTATTTTTCCCTCTCTTTTTATGCTTAATTTCTTTGCATTTGAGAGAAGTTAATGACAGTAGAGATCATGTGGGATTAAGTTTGTTACACTATAACCGTGACACACATTAGCGCACTTCAATCGGTGATCCAATTAAATTGTAGTTTAAATGGCTAATTGTAGAAAGAAAATAGTAGCTTATTATCAAGAAAACCGTAGAGTAGTTAGTTTTTTTTTTTTTTGAAAAGCCAAGTATTATAACCAACCAAAAGAAGAGATACAAAGGAGCAAGGGGATGCGTCAGATGACCTTGAAACACCAGCCAAAAACAAACAACCAAAACCGCCCTAACACTTGGGAAACAGAAACTCAAAAAAAAATGCAAATTTTTACATGGCCTAAACACAAAACTACGAACTCTCCAAGACTCCAAACCCCCAACATTAGCTTTCGACTTATCCTCATTCTGCCACCTACAGCGGCATCACTCGCCGGCATGCCCTCACACTATCAATAATATGCTCGTAAACCACCTGCCAAACCACACCTTTCTGTCTAAAGATCCTACTATTCCTTTCTCCCTAAAGGTGATAGATGGATGCAAGAAATACCAGTTTAATAACCGTGCAGAATATAGACTTCCTTTTACAGAAATTAATACCCCATGAGATCTCCTACTTCAAGGGGGGAGGGAGCCTGCACTTCAATAACACTTGTTGCCAAATTGCAACAGAAAAGGGGCACACAAAGAATAGATGGTCATGGGATTCCTTAATAGCACCACACAGAAACACAGCTCTTGTGAGAAAGAAATCATCAAGAGCCCTGTCTGTCCCTTGTAGCCAATTTTCCATGAAACGAAAGCCATTGAATCACTGCCCACCTAGGGATATAGTGCTTGAAACCATACCAACACATGCCAGATAACTTCAACCCTTGGAGACCTCAACGCATCCCAGGAAGACCTAGAGAAATATTCTCCATTCTGGGTTAGAATCCAAACTACCCTATCCTCCCTCTCAACATGAGGAAGCAAATCAGATGGGACGTGCTCAATGATCTCCTGGGTTATACGATTCCTAGGTCTTGGCCACCTCCAATTGTTATGAACAATGATAAAACTTACCTTGGCTGCAAGAGACCTTCCAAAATTATAAACAACTCTGTCACCATACTTGGCATAAAGAGGCCCCAGTGGGTGCTAGTTGTCCAACTAGAGGAAAGTAGAATCACCATTTCCGAAAATGTCGAATAAAAGGAAAAGCCACAGGGACCCATAATCTTTCTAAGAGCAGTCAACAGGGACCTCTATGTTCAATAAGCACTGTGCCTTAATCATAAAACTATGTATCCATCTAACCCACAGAGTATCTGCCCTCATGTTAAGAGCCCATATATGCATAAGCATAGTGGCTCTATTCGAATCTTTTAGCGGCTTAAAGCCAAGGCCACCTTCAACTTTAGGACAGCACATTGATTTCCAACTGACCCTGGCACCATTGTCTTCACATAAACTCGATCCTTTCCAGAAAAAAGATCTAATAACAGACTCAAATTCCTTAAGGAGTTGCTGGGAAAAAAAATTAAAAGTGGAGCACCAATAGCATTGAACGCCATATTAGAACATAGCTAACCAGTTGATATCTACCACCATATGAGAGTTGCTTGTTGGCCCATGAAGAGATCCTAGCCACGATCCATGCTTCAAGGACCACACAATCACTATATCTCAACCTAGCAAGAGATTAAATGGACACCCAGGTACTTAACAGGAAGAGAAGCATCAGGAATAGCCAAAATACTCCTAAGAACCGCCTCCCTTTCTTCAGAAACAATAGCAAAAAAGATAGCACTTTTTGGAGATTGGGTTGAGGCCCAGAGAAACTATGAAACTCAGACAAAGAACTAGCCACCAATCTAAAGGGACTGAGCCTCTGCCCCACACAAGATAAACAGATCGTCAGCAAAAATGAGGTAAGAAAGACTGAGACTGCTACACCTTAGGTGGAAGATAAAGCCATCATCTTCACTCTTTTTCTAGAAAAGGGCAGTGAAAGCCTCCATAACAAGTAAAAACAGGTAAGGGGACAGAGGGCCCTCTTTCCTTAAACCCCTCTTCCCATAGAAATAACCCTTGAGTTCTCCATTGATGAGCACAAAAAATCTCGGAGAGGTGATACAAGTCTTCACCCATTGAATAAGCAGGTCAGGAAGCTAAACAGCATACATAACATCTAGAAGAAAAGCCCAATCAATTGAATCATAAGCTTTCATTAAATCAAGCTTAATGGCACATCTTGGAATGCCATCATTCTTATGATAACCTCTCACTAACTCCTGCATAAGGAAAATATTGTCCTTAATAGATCTTCCTTTTGACAAAGGCAGATTGGTTCGAACTAATAATCAGGGGTAGAACTATAGAACAGTTTGGTGCCTATTAGCCAAGATCTTGGTAAGACATTTGTACACAATGTTGCAACAAGCAATAGGCCTAAAGTCTTTAATAATAACAAGAGAGGCAATCTCGCAAACAAGGGTAATAGTTGTTGCATTCCAAGCCACAGGCAATTGACCACTACTGGAAAAATACCAAATAGCCTCTGTAAGTTAGGCCCAACTATATCCCAGTTCATATTGAAGAAAGCAGAATTAAAACCATCTTGACTAGGAGCCTTATCATTCTTAATAGACTTCAAGGCAGCCACAACTTCTATATCATGCACAGGAGGAATTAAGGCTTCCCTCATATCCATAGGAACTACTTTAGAAATCGCACGGGCCAAGGCATCCATAGCTTCAACCCTGGAAGCAAACTCAGCACCCAAAAGCTTTGTATAATAACCCATAATTTCCTACTGCACTTCTATATAGGATAATCCAATCTCACACCATCAGCATTCTCCAGACTTAAAATAGTGTTTCTCATTCTATTAGCAACCATTCTATGGTGAAAAAATTTGGTATTTTAGTCTCCCAAAGCAAGCCAAGATACTCTAGACTAGAACAGTTAGTTATAAGTTATAACTAGCTAAGATATAAGTACAGAATTATCACAATGATGCTATCTCCGGGTTGGCACACTTCAATGTATACAGTCAATCTACTGTAGAGAGCTACAAGATGGATCTGCATTCTAGGGTTTTCAAATCCGAAACAATCTCTGAGTAATATTATTGTGAATTGTGTCTCTATTTCTACTATTTTACATGATATTACTAATGGAGAAGTTAGGGAGGATTTTAAGTTCGGCTAGCTGTGATTCTCATTTTTTTTTTGATTTTCGTTGATGTTTAGAGTGCTGCTTTATCCTCAATTAAACCTTGTTATATTTGTTTCCATGCGTACCTTATACTGCTTAAATATTTATAGGTTGTTCTGCTTAATGAGATGCAGTGTGTTTACTGTAACTTGGTTTCATTTCATTTCAAAACTACTTACCAACATTAAGAGGGGGGCCTGCTGATAGAGGGTAGTTTCATCAAAAGAAAACTTTTGGAAACTTGTTTTCTCCTCGAATTGAACTCAGTCCTATACCTATATTGAAAAACCTTTATTGATTTTAAACGAGTTTGGATGTGGGCCTATGTTGCATGCCTTTAGAAAAATTAGTTCTACAAGCTGTATGATAAGGTTCTACTTGTCTGTATGATCATAGTTAAGTGAATGAACATATATATTAAGTAACTTAAGGAATTTTTGTCCACCATACAAATTGAATTGTAAATCTACAACGCTGATTAAGATTGGGCCCTGCATAGATCTTGAGGTTACAAGCAACCCCTAAATGAATGGCCTAAGTTGCTCGCTTTGCGCGCAATCTACTGGCTGGTAATTTATGAAGCACGGCCCTAAGACTAATTGAAATTCATGGTATCACGTAAGGATGCAATCTTTTTTTAACATGATGTAGTCAGGTTTATAAGCCATTCTAGAGTAACAAACATTTCTAATACTTTGTTTAAGAAAAAAAATAATTTTTGTTCCTGTTTTTGTTTACTATTTCAGTTGGCACTAAACATGCTTTTGGTCTCTCTTTATCTTGGTTTTGGCATTGAACAAAGACTAGTTTATCGTTTCTTGGAACAAAAAAACTGAAACACTACCAAACATAGTCCTAATGATGTGTAGTTTCCAACTCATTTCATAGTCTCTAAATCCAACTTATTTGAAGTTCCCCCTTAGTTTTGTTATTGTATAAATTCACAGTTACAGATAAGCATGCAAGATTTTTGTGAGCCATTGCCAAACAAAAAAATTGCCATTATTTCAGGTCTTCAATTTCTCCCTAAAGCAAACCAAACTTTATGCAGTACCTCTAAATGTGAACTTATCTCTTAATATAGCTTTAGTACACTGCTCCAGCAAGAATGTTGGTCACATATGTTAATTTTGGTTGTTTATCCTTGTTGATTAGTTTGAGAGAAGCAAGGAACACAATTGCTAAGGATGGTTGACGCTGTTGTCTCCTTCGTGGTGGGTAGACTTGGTGACCTCCTCGTCGAACAAGTTGTTTTTTTGCGAGGAGTGGAAGATGATGTTAAATGGTTGAAAGACAAATTGGAGTATATGTTGTGTTTCCTGAAAGATGCAGAAGAAAAACAAGATGTCGACAATCGAATGCGCAAGTGGATATCTGACATTAGAGATGTTGCTTATGAGGCTGAGGACATTATTGACAACTTCATCCTCAAAGTTGAAGCAAAGACTCCAAAGAAGATGGGGCTAAAAGAATGCTTTCAGAAGTATTTTTGCATTTGTAGCAAACATGCTAGCCTCATCAAACAGGCAAATCTCTATGGTATAGGACAGGAAATAAACACACTGAAGACCAAACTCACTCAGATCCAACAAAATCAAGAAAATTTCGGGATAAGAAGTATTGATGATGCAAGAGAAGGATCAAATCGCATAAATACGGTAGATAGTTGGTTACGAAGAGAACGCCCATATAAAGACGATGAGCATGTTGTAGGCTTCAAGGAGGATGCAGACAAATTGATGTCCGAACTTGTCAAAAAAGTGAAAGATCGGTATGTGATCTCAATCGTGGGCACCGGAGGGTTGGGTAAGACAACTATTGCTCGGAAGCTTTACAACACTCCTAGTCTTACAAAGGAATTTGCCTGTTATGCTTGGGTTTCTGTGTCCACTGATTACAAAATCCAAGATCTTCTCCGATCAACAATAAAATCTTTCAAAAAGCCAAACACCAAAGAGGAATTAGAGTTCCTAGAGAAGATGAAAGAAGAAGATTTGGAGCCTCATTTACGTGATTACTTGAAAGGACATCGATATTTGGTGGTGCTTGATGATGTATGGGACGTAAATGCTTGGCCAAGCTTGAAAAGAGCGTTTCCAAATGATAAAAATGGAAGCAGAGTAATCATGACAACCCGAAACAAAGTTGTTGCCGAGCCTAGCGATGAGAGAACATATGTCCATGTGCTCCCATTTCTGAAGGACGAAGAAAGTTTGGAATTGTTTTGTAATAAAGCATTTCCTGACTACGATGAGGTTGGAAATCAAAAAAGTCGTTGCCCTCCAGGCTTGGAGAGTTTGGCACAAGAGATGGCCAACAAATGTCACGGCTTACCCCTAGCCATAGTTGTATTGGGTGGGCTACTGCGAAGAAAAGATCCTGATGAGTGGTCCAAGTTGAAAGATCACATGTGGCGCCATGTAAGGGATCATGACTCACATCGTGTTCAACATATATTGGCTTTAAGTTTCAATGATTTGCCGTATCGCTTGAAGTCATGCTTTCTTTACTTGGGTTTGTTTCCAGAAGACTTTGAAATTGATGCAAAGAAACTCTGTCGGTTGTGGGAGGCAGAGGGATTCATAAAAATAGACAACGAATCTTTTGAGGAGGAGGCGGAGGCGTATTTGAGAGAGCTGATTGACAGGAGTTTGATTCAAGTAGAAAAACGAAACTGGAGGAGAATCATAAGATGCCGAGTGCATGATCTTCTCCGTGATTTTGCAATCGAAAAGTCGAAGGAACTAAATTTTCTTCATATCTATGAAGGAACAGTTTCTCCCATCAGTCGAAGACTAGCCTCTTATTCTGGAATTCAAAGGTTTGTTTCGTTGGACCATTCAGATATGCGTTTACGAACCCTCTTGTTTTTCAATTTAGCAAATGAAGAGACGGAAATAGCACAGTTACAGCCTTTTTGCAGGCAGTTGAGATTACTGAGAGTGCTAGATTTTGCGGACAATCCCTTCAGTCCTTTTCACCCACAGACGGAGGAAAAAAGACTGCCCGAAGAAATTGGGAAACTGATTCACTTGAGGTACCTGGGGTTACGTTGCACCAATATAAATGCTCTCTCGCAATTCATAGGTAACTTGCATGCCCTGCACACCCTAGAACTAAATCCATTTGGTGCTCCAATTCAGTTACCTGATGAGATATGCAAAGCAAAGCAGCTGAGACATTTAATTGGAAATTTCAAGTGGCCGTTTCGAGTGGACAATTTGACAAATCTTCAAACTCTTCGAACGGTTTCTATCGAGGGCCAGATGGAATTCAACCCAATGGATCATCTGATTAATCTTCGCGAGCTTCACATAGTACTTGAAGAGGAGAGCAAAAATAGATTGACACTAGATTCTATTGGTGGATTAAGAAGCCTTCGAACCTTGCAGATAGAAAATTTGACAAAGCGAACAGGTCAAATTCTCGAGGTCAATTTGCACCTGCTCTCTCGCTGCCAACACCTCCTCCAATTGAGGTTGTTCAACTTGTTCACCCGGTTTATAAATTGGAAGCTGCCAACAGAGGTGCTTCCAAATCTCAGGTATCTTTTATTACATGCAAGTGGTCTCACTGAAGATCCTATGCCACTGTTGGAGAAGCTTCCAAAATTGACAGTTCTCTTGTTGTATGAATATTTTGAAAAGAAATTGGCTTGCACTGCTGGAGGATTCCCTCGACTCGAGATCCTAGAACTTAGGTTTGGTATCGTGGAGGAGATCCAAGTGGAAGAAGGAGGAATGCCTGTGCTTAAGGATTTGTCGTTATATTACAACAGTGGTGATGATGTTTCGATGCCAGATAGACTACGCTCCAAACTTGTCTCAGAGTCTACTTTGGACTGGCATGAGTGGGCTTACTAACCAACAATTAATAATTAGTTACCATTGAGGTGACACGTACGGCAGGCGTAAGTGCGAGTTCAGGAGCAGAGCAACGTGTTGCGTTCTAGCTTGGTCTCCTTTTACTCTTTTTCTTGTTTTTTTTTTCTTTTTTTTTGTTTTCAGCGAGTATCTCTTATTTCATGTTAAATTACTCTCAGTAATTTGCTATGAATAAAAGACCTGTGTGGTTTTTGTTCTCACCAAAGAATTATCATAATGTGTTTTTTTTTTTTCCATCATCGATCGTTGGCACTATATTTTTTGGCAATACTTGTGGGAAGACAATACAAGGATGAGAAATATGCATGAACAGGGTTGACCAAATGTTTTCAGAAAAATTTGCGCTAGTTTAAAGATTTCAATTATACTTCTTTGGATTGGTGCATAAAAATCTTCAAAAACCATTCAAAAAATGACTTATTTGCATGGCAATTTCACGGTAGGGGAACCGTCCAAATTGATCTCACATCTTCTACTTTTTGTGCCGAGAAAGAAAACAAAATGGAAACTATTTTTTATTTTTTATTTATCGGCAAAAGGGAACTAAATGGAAACTATTACAACGGGCTAAAAATAGAACTAAAGGAGAAACCATAAATGTGATCGATTTAAAATCATTTTCATCGGTTATCAATTAGTATAATTAGTATGTGTAGGGTGTACATAAAACAAATCAAATTGATGCTATGCACACACTGGATAAGAATCACAAAAAATCAGTTTTGATTTATTTATTTTACTCTGTTCACTATATTAATCGGTATCTGATTAACTTGATTGTAATTTGTAAACCACAATTATGATTCTCCGCGAGGTCTACAGTATGGACAAAACCAATCATTGAACTAGGTTCGGTGAGCCGCCGAAAAAACACAACTGATTTGTCTGGACAACTTCCGAGAAGCCGTTTCCGAAACTAAATTCACCTATATGCCTTAGATTTTTTCACATTTTCACAAATACATTTCTCTTTTTGGCTATAGTCTTTTAAATACAATTTTTGAACCTTAAATACCACCGAGAAGGTTTTATTATGTTTCAAAATGTTTTGGGTCTAAGGTTAACTTTTTTGCTCCAATGGATCTTAGACTTTTGTATACCTCCAGCATTGTTGGCTATTCATTTAACGAAAGCCCGATACAGTCAAGTGCTACTTTGAGAAACTGAGAAATACCGCTCTCAAATACATTTCCACTCAATAAACAGATTTCCACTAATCAAAGTCCCATCAAAACCTTCACACAAATTGGACACATCCTCGGGTTTTTTTTTCCTGTTATCACTTCAACAAGCAGAATTACAAAGGCATACACATCATCAGAAAGATAAATCTGATTAATTTTTCTCAGTAATTATATTATGATGATGTTTCCGTTCTAATTGGGAGTCAACATGTGTGGATTTCATCATTGATTCCAATATTTTTAAAACCCGATGAGCATCGAAAACAACTATGTAGGCATTTATCAATCACGTATCAAGTGGTAATGTGATTCTCCCCATACCTTGCACTGCAGGAATGGAGTGAGTGGCGAAAGAAGCTTCACAAATCTATTCCGTTTGACAAAAAAAAAAAGAGGCTTCACAAACCAAAGGAGTCATTTAACGACGTTTGCTTGTTTGAAGTAATTTTGACCTCAATTTGAGTTGAGGTTTCCTGGATGGAAAAAGTTTTCTCCTTTACTAAGATTCATTTTTTATTTTTATTTTTTAGCATTTTGCTTGATAACATTTCTGGAAGAAGATGATGTTAATTTATTGGTTTCAAATTGGTAGATAGAGACCAAACGTGGCAGTGAGCGACCAAACGTGGGAGAATCTAGATGACGTAGGAGTAATTGTTTTCTTCTGGAATCTTTAACTTTTCAAAGGTAATTTGTTGATTTCAAATTCTAAGATGGAATTTGATATTAAATATTCACTAATTATATCTGTTATAAGAACTGTGTTTTCTATGAGAACGGTGTGTTTTAGTGTGTGGTGAAACTATTTAAACAGTGTATTTTTCAGTTTACATAGCCATTTTACATAACAACTGTCTATGATCAGAACTGTGTTTTTTTTACTAAAATTGTATTTTTTTTATAAGAACTATTATTGTCCATGATGATTGTCTATGAGAACTGTGTATTTTCTATGAGAACTACCTATGAGAACTGTTATTTTATATAAGAATTGTATATTTTCTATGAGAACTGTTTTTGAGAAGTGTATTTTTTCTATGAGAACTGTTATTGTTCATGATGATTGTCTATTGTCTATGAGAACTGTGTTTTTTCTATGAAAACTGTAATTTTTTTGTATGAGAATTATTATTGTCCATGATGATTGTTTATGAGAACTATTTATTAGAACTGTGTATTTTCTATGAGAACTGTGTATTTTATATAAGAACTGTATATTTTCTATAAGAACTATGTTTTTTTTATGAAAACTGTTATTATCTATGAAAACTGTGTATTTTTTCTATGAGAATTATGTATTTTCTATGAGAACTGTATATTTTAGTGTGTGATGAGCTATTTGAACTTGTATTTTCAGTTCACATAGCCATTTCACATGAGAACTGTCTATGAGAACTCTGTTTTTTCTATGAAAATTGTGTTTTTTTTTATAGAACTGTTATTGTCCATGATGATTGTGTATGTGAACTGCGTATTTTTCTATGAGAACTATGTATTTTCTATGAGAACTATGTATTTTAGTGTGTGGTGAGGCTATTTGAACTGTGTATTTTCCAATTCACATAGCCATTTTACACAATTCTCATAGAGCTGACTATAAGAATTGAAAGTCCAGTTCAAAGAGCCAAGAGTATTTTTTGTCTGAAATAATATGGGTCAAAAATTGATTCTAAAAATATAAATTTTACTAAAAATGAACACGTAGACAAAAAGTAAGAAGAATGGACAAAATAATAAAAATGCATGAAAAGTCAAAAGAAAGGACTAAAATAAAGAAGAATTATTGTTGTCAGAATTATTTAAAGTCCAAACCCAAAAAACGGGGCCGGCCTAAAAATTCCCCGTCAAACTTTTTAGTCAATTCAATTTTGTTCGATCAATAATGCCCCTCGCCTCCATTAACAATATTCAAGTTATGACACTAAACCTTTCATGAAGTTCATTCGATCCATTTATAATGATCATATATAATTCAATGTATTGTGGAATATAGTACTTGTTATGAAACCTATGTTGCTTCGTACTTTTAATATCGTCAGGTGACCTCTATTCTTTCTACTTAATTACGTATCTCTTACAAGTCCTAGTGCGTTTTATGATACGTACGTAGTTGCATTATTAAGTGGTGTAGGTCCTAATGGTGGCTTTTGTTGGATACTCAAAAGTTAGTATTGTTAGAATAATTAGATAAGTATCTTGGAGGAGGAGGAGAGCCGGGAAGAGGAATTGAACTTCTGACCTCGTAATTACTCACATTGACCATTTCATTGATGCCATTAGCTTTTATGAAAGTTTAGATGATTGGATCGACCATCCATATGTATCGGATTGAGCTCATTTCTCGCGAGGGCCCTTGAAAAAATGTTTTAAATTTAATGAATGGCTCAAATTGTTTGTATGAGACTTGTAGTGGGTCCCACAGAGTAATCTGTGCACAAAAAATCTGCGTGTAAAGACTTTCTATTTATGAATAGTAGTAGTATTTTGCATTTATGCGGTTGGATTTCATAAAACAACGAAATAAATTTAACTTTTTTTAGTCTGCAAATGGCGTTTTTTTTAAATACTATTGCGTTGTTTATTATTTTGGGCCGGCCAATTTTTCTAATGCTATGAGGCTTTTTTATGTACTACTTGCACGTTATTCACCTGAAAGTTAACCAAATTAGACTTTTCTTAGAGTCCATATATAGCACCCAATTTTTCTACTAATATTATTATTATTATTATTATTATTATTATTATTATTATTAGTATAAAATTACAGTTGCGTGGTCGATCTGAAGTATGCAAATGACGATATATATCAAGTCTCAATCAATATACTCACCTATTTATAGACTCAAGAGATCTACTAACTCTTAGGACACCAAAATCACACAAAGACCCTAAATCTTACTGTGTCATAGTACTTGTGGAAAAGTTAGGGAAGATGGTGAGTTTGGCTCTTGCTGCGATTCTCAAACTTCTTTAATTGTAGTTGATGTTTGGAGTGTTGCTTTATCTTCAATTAAACCTTGATATATTTGTTTCCATGCGCACCTTACTGCTTAAATATATATATAATATATAGGTTCGTTGATCTGCTTAAAGAGTTGCATGGTTTCTTTCAATTTGAAAACTACAATGAAAACTCAAAAGCAAACTTTTGGAAACTTGTAGTTACAATAATAATAATAATATACCTAAAAGGAAAAAAAAGGGGGGAAATTTTGTAATATTATTAGCTGTTGTTTTTCCAATGGGCCGGGTGAAGTATTTCATTTTCATGTACGAAAGTAGAATAGAATTTGAGCTGTAGGTCTCATTTTTTCTGTTGGAATATGACCGGAGCTAGTATGGAGTTCACCTTTCTCGTCTTAAAGAAATACTTTCTATAAGCTAGCTAGTGAATAGCGTTTTTGATGTTTAATTCAACTGCTTGTAGCCTTGGGCCACTTTTGTTAATTTGCTGTTAACTTTATAGCCAGTTGGGGTAATAGTTCCCCGTTTTGTAAAACTATACCAGACTTGTTACTCTTTTGTGTTAATCTAATTAAGTTGTTTGGTTTCAAAAAAAAAAAACCAGTTGCCTTGAATTTCTTATACATAATTACTATGGAGTACTCTGTTAGAAATGGTAGAGAGTTGTGTTTTAACATTTATATATTAATTTTAGCCTCATATTTTGGAGACTAAATTTATTCAATTGCCGTGGTAATTGGCAGGTTTTTGGGGTGTCTGGTTTCGAAAATAATTCAATGGAAATGCTTTAGAGGCACCTTAAAGGTCAGTGTTTTTTGTTTGAAGGCGATGGACTACCTCTATTAACTTTCTTTTCATTCAGTAATCTGGTTTTTTTTTTTTTTTTTTGTGGAAGGCCTAACAAGTGTGTGTGAGTTTTATCTGGTTTTTGAGTTGGTTGATAGTGACATGAGTCCATGAAGGCGAGCCATGCATGGTGGCTCAATTTTTTCTTTGGACTAGAAATTTGTGATTTCTCTATCTCCAGCAGTAGCATAGTTTCTCTTTCAATTTTTCTTAATCACTATTTTTCTCCATGGAAAATGATATTGACATTCCTAAAATTGATTGAGACACTCAAAAAAATACAGGTAAAATGTCTTTGGAATTATACTGATTTTGGAGTGCCTCAATCAATTATTGAAGTGCCAATATCATTTTTCTCCATTTATGTAGTAATTTTTCACTTAGGCTCCATTTGTTTCAGTGTAAAATGTTTTACAATGTAAAATATTTTTCATGTAAAATATTTTTTCAGAAAACAAATTTCGAACTTTTATTTTTCATTGTTTGGTTGGCACTTGAAAATATTTTCAGAAATCAACAAAATAGTGTAGAGAAAGAGACGGGGAGCTTAAACGGTGGAGAGATATGAGATTATGAGAATTGAACATGGGTCAAGACTGACGATTGAGTAAACTGAGCAATGAGAATTGCAATAGAAGGTAGCAGGTTCATTTCGGAAAATAACTTACGGAAGATTTCAGGGTAACTCATTTTTATCCAATTGATGGAAAATGTTTTACATGTAAAATGTTTTCCTCACTTTTTACACAACCAAACATCAAAAAATAAGTAAAACATTTTACCGAAAAATATTTTACGTCTAAACAAACGGAGCCTTAATTTGGTTGCAATATCAATCGCCAACGAGCACTGCCGGCCGTTGATATATTGATGCTTTCTGTTTCCTAGGGGATTGGTTTGTGTAGGACTTGAAAAAAATAAAAAATTGTTTTATATTGCGATTGTCCTGTTTGGCATCGAGAAATAAGAAAAGTAGGTAGCCCACAGCCGAGCCGAAATAATTAGATTGATGAAATTGCATTCCAAATTGAAATCGAAATAGTTTTAGTACCTGTCAACGTTCTATCGGCATTTATAGGCGGCTGAATTTAGGTGTAATGATCTGCTGTAGGTTTTTTTTGTTTTGTTGATGTTTTTTCGGTTTTTTCTGTTTTTTCCCCCAATGAGGGTCTTTCCTAACCCCTACATGAGTATTTTGTTAGATGCTTGGCTAGTGTTGCATTGATCGGAGATATATTCTCTATTTGTTTTGCACAAAAGTTGTGTGAGGTCCTGAATGTTCTGCGTGGTGTTTAAGCTTTCATTGTAGTTGCTATATTCCCTCTTTTAGGATGGTTGCCCTTTCGTTGTTATTCCTTTGTTATCGATGAATATCATCCTATCGATCGACAAAAACAAGAAAAAAGAAAAAAGACGTTAAATAGATAATCATGTTGTGCGATTCTCGATTGCTGAGTAAACGAGAAAAAATTTCAAATCCAAAGGCAACTTGGCTTTGTTCGGTTGTTGATTTAGTTTTAGTTTTAGTTTTATTTCTAATCATTACTCTACTCTTTTCTCCAATCATTACCCTATTTCTCTAATTATTACTTTCTCATCTCTCTCTATCTCTCTCCAATCATTACCTCTATCTTTAATCATTACTCTATTTCTCTCTTTACCCACTACCAAAACTAAACTAAACTAAACTAAACTCTCAACCAAACACTACCAAGACATGTCAGGCTTGCTCCATAAGCGGAGTGGAGAGGAATGCGAGAACCTGTATTTATTCTTTGGACCAAATCTAACCAATAATATATGAGAACAATTTGTCGCGAGTCTTCGGTTGACAGTAGGATCGTATATATCCTTTTCAATGTAGTTTAAGAGGTTTGTCCGCGTGATCATATAATTAAGTATACTCTCTCCGTTCCAATTTACTTGTCACAGTTTTATTCTAACCGGATAAAAAAACTAGTTATATCTTTAAATTGGTAATGAATTTTATATCAAATATGGATCTTGTTTGATAGATCTCGATTTGTTCTATAATACAATGTTTTCAAAATCACCTAAAACATTATAAATTACAAGATATAATCAATTGAAAAGTGGTACGAACTCCCAAAAGTGAGAATTAAATTGGGACGGACAAAGTACTAGATTCTTTGGAACTTACGTTTTGGTGCGAATAATTGTTCAACCATGGATTAGCTTGTATTGGTTGTATGAATTAGTTGATTTCATAAGCCTTAAAAATTTTGTATTTTTATTGGTTCTTCATGGATTCGAAAGACAAAAATTACGTTTGTTTTTCCTTTTGTTCCTGTTTGGGTAGAGCAGCAGGGGTTTAAAGCTGAAACTGGGTGTATATAGCAGATGTTTTTTATTGAACCAAAAAAAAAAAAAAAAAAACCATGTGCTAAATTCTTTCCTAAATGTTTTTCCCTCTAATTGTTATATTTGAACAGCTTTTATCGTTAAAAACGAGTTTGGAAGTTGGCCTATGTTGCATGCCCTTTCAGAAAAATTAGGGTTTGTTTGGAACCCGTGGAACACAAAAGAAATGAGATAAAAATTAATTGGGAAAAATTCAAAATACCTTTCAACCTTTACTGTAAATTTCAATTAAACTCCAAACCTTTTAAAAAAAATCAATTTTATTCCTAACGTTATCTTCCGTTAATCAAAACGCCCCCTTCCGTTCGTATGACTAAAAGATTTCGTTAAAAGCTTCATTAAATAGCATTCCGATCGAATTTTGATGATTTGAGCCGCTCAATGTGTTCAAAACGTGATTTTAAGAGTATCCGCGAGAAATCAGCAAAAAAAAAAGACCAGAAAGGGCTTCATCCAAACAGTTTAATAAAAAACTGCTCAAATCAAGCCCCTCCCGGTCATTGGTTTTGTTGATTTCTTTAAGTTATCCTTAAAATCATGTTTTGAACACATTGAGCTGCATGGATTATTGAAATTCAATCGAAAAAGGGGAGGTGCGGACCGAAGCAAAATCTGGACGTCATCACTTGAATAAAATCCGGATCGGTCCACATGCACCTCCCCTTTACCGATCAAATGTCGATGATTCGAGCCGCTCAATGTATTGAGAACATGATTTTAATGGTACCCGTGAAAAATTATCAAATAGAATGACTATTGCGTTGTTTATTATTTTGGGCCGGCCATTTTTAATACTATTGCGTTGATTATTATTTTGGGCCGGCCAATTTTTCTAATGCGATGAGGCTTTTTTATGTACTACTTGCACGAAATTCAACTGAAAGAATTAGACTTTTCTTAGAGTCCATAGCTCCCAATTTTTCCAATATTATTATTATTAGTATAAAATTACAGTTGCGTGGTCGATCTGAATTCAACTAACAACTAAGCAAATTTTACTTTTCTGGGAAGTTTGTAAATGACGATATATACCAAGTCTCAATAAATATACTGATCAATATGTCTAATAAAAATAACTAACAAATGAAAGAGCAACTCACCTATTTAGACACCAAAATGACACAAAGACCCTAAATCTTACTGTGTCAGTACTTGTGGAAAAGTTAGGGAAGATGGTGAGTTTGGCTTGCTGCGATTCTCAAACTTCTTTAATTGTAGTTGATGTTGGAGTGTTGCTTTATCTTCAAATCATGTTACAATTATGTTCTGAACACATTGAACGGGTTAGATTATCGAAATTCGATTGAGACGCTATTTAACGGAGCCTTTAACAAAATCCGTTAGTTATTTGGACGGAAGGGGGCGTTTTGATTAAGGGAAGATAACGTTGGGAGTAAAATTGATTTTTTTAAACGGTTGGGAGTCTAATTGAAATTTAGATTAAAGGTTGGGGGGTATTTTGAAATTTTCCCAAATTAATTTATCATGTTTGGTTTGAGAGGAAATTAACAAAGAGAAAAATAACAAAACAAAGAATTAAGCACAATAATTTAGCATTAGTGATAAATCTACTTCATCTACACTTTTCTCAATGTTTTCTGATCATTTTCTGTTATTTTATTTTCCTTTCTTGTCGTCAAGTTTCAAAACCGACCTTAGTATCTACGAGTTGCACAATAATTAAGTTGCTACTTGTCTATATGATCGTGGTAAAGTGATTGGAATCATAAAGATGTTAAATAACTTTTGAATTTTTAGTCCGCCATACTAATCGAATTGTACAAGTATGACACTAATTACGTGAATGGGCACTGTATAAATCTAGAGGTTACGGACTGCTTAATTTACGTGAACGGGCCCTTATGTTGCTCGCTATGCGCACAAGTTACTAGCTAGGAATTTGTTAACCACAGTATGCACTAAACATGCTTCAATTTCTTGGTTTTGGCGAGCAAGAAAATTGAAACATTACCAAACAGTAGCCTTGAAGATTAGTTTCCAACTGATTATTTGGTAGTCTCTGACTCCAACTGATTTGAATTTTGAAGTTCCCATTAATCAAGCTTACGTTATTCTAGCAATTCAGGGTTAATATGCATGCAAGATTTTTTTGAGCCATTGCCAAACAAAAAAGCTGCCATTATATGAGGTCTTCAATTTCTCCCTGAAGAAAATCAAACTTTATGCAGTCCATCTAAATGTGAACTTATCTCTTAATATAGCCTTAGTACTACTCCAGCAAGAATGTTGGTCACATATGTTAATTTGGGTTGTTTATCCTTGTTGATTAGTTTGAGAGAAGCAAGGAATACAATCGCTAAGGATGGTTGACGCTGTTGTCTCCTTTGTGGTGCGTAGACTTGGTGACCTCTGCGCCGAACAAGTTGTTTTTTTACGAGGAGTGGAAGATGATGTTAAATGGTTGGAAGACAATTTGGAGTATATGTTGTGTTTTTTGAAAGATGCAGAAGAAAAGCCAAATGTCGACAATCGGACGCACAAATGGATATCCGATATCAGAGATGTTGCTTATGAGGCCGATGATATTATTGACAAATTCATCCTCAAAGTATATTCCAAAAAAAAAATCCTCAAAGTAGAAGCAGAGACTCCTAAGAAGATGGGGTTAGAAGATTGGTTTCAGAAGTATTTTTGCATTAGTAGCAAAAATGCTAGCCTCATCCAACAGGCAAATCTCTATGGTATAGGACAGGAAATAAACACCCTGAAGACCAAGCTCAATCAGATCAAACAAATTCGAGAAACCTTCGACCGTATAAGTATTTACGATGCAAGAAAAGGATTACATCGCATGGATACGATAGAAAATTGGCTAAAAGAGAACGCTCATATAAAGACAATGAGAATGTTGTAGGCTTCAAGGAGGATGATGACAAATTGATATCTGAACTTGTCAAGGAATTGAAAGATCGGTATGTGATCTCAATCGTGGGCACCGGAGGCTTGAGTAAGACCACTATAGCTCGGAAGCTTTACAACACCCTTAGCTCTACAAAGAAATTTGACTGCTACGGTTGGGTTTCTATGTCCACTGATTACAATATCCAAGATCTTCTTCGATCAGCAATAAAATCTTTCAAGAAGCCGACCACCAAAGAGGAATTAGATTTTCTAGAGAAAATGAAAGAAGAAGATTTGGAGCCTCATTTACATAATTACTTGAAAGGAAGTCGATATTTGGTGGTGCTAGACGATGTATGGGATGGAAATGCTTGGCCAAGCTTGATGAGAGTGTTTCCAAATGAGAATAATGGAAGCAGAGTAATCATGACCACCCAAAACAAAGTAGTTGCTGAGCTTAGCTATGAGAGAACATACGTCCATGAGCTCTCATTTTTGAACGACGAAGAAAGTTGGGAGCTGTTTTGTTGCAAAGCATTTCCTACCTATGACGAGGTTGGAAACCAAAAAAGTCATTGCCCTCCACACTTGGAGAATTTGGCAAGAGAGATGGATGGAAAATGTCGTGGCTTACCGCTAGCCATAGTCGTATTGGGTGGGCTGCTGCGAAGAAAAGATCATGACGAGTGGCTCAAGTTGAAAGAGCACATGTGGCGCCGTATAAGGGATCATGACTCGGATCGTGTTCAACATTTATTGGCTTTAAGTTTCAACAATTTGCCTTATCGCTTGAAGTCGAGCTTTCTTTACTTGGGTTTGTTTCCAGAAGACTTTGAAATTGATGCAAAGAAACTCTGTCGGTTGTGGGAGGCAGAGGGTTTCATAAAACTAGACAAAGAATCTGATTAGGAGAAGGCAGAGGCGTATTTGAGAGAGCTAATTGACAGAAGTTTGATACAAGTAGAAGAAAGAAATTGGAGGAGAATCATAACATGCCGAGTGCATGATCTGCTCCGTGATTTTGCAATCGAAAAGTCAAAGGAGCTGAATTTTCTTCATATCTATGAAGGAACAGTTTCTCCCAACAGTCGAAGACTAGCCTCTTATTGTGGATTGAAGAGGTTTGTTTCGTTGGACCATTCAGATATGCATCTACGAACCCTCTTGTTTTTCAGTTTAGAAAATAAAGACCTGGAAATAGCACATCTACAGCCCTTATGCAGGAATTTGAGATTACTAAGAGTGCTAGATATTGGGTTCAATAAACCCGATCCATCTGAAGAGACACTTGTGCGCAAGAAGAAAAGACTGCCTGATGAAATTGGGAAATTGATTCACAGTTCATGGGTAACCTGCATGCCCTGCAAACCCTCGAACTGAATTACAATGTTCCAATTCAGTTACCTGATGAGATATGCAAAGCAAAGCAGCTGAGACATTTAATTGGACGTTTCAAGTGGCCGTTTTGAGTGGACAATTTGACAAATCTTCGAACTCTCAAAACGGTTTTTGTCAAGGACCAGATGGAATTCGACCCAATGAATCTGATCAATCTTGGTGAGCTTCACGTAACATATGTCGTAGAAGGCAACAATAGAATCACACTAGATTCTATTGGTGGATTAAGAAGACTCCAATCCTTGCACATAGAAGTTTCGAAAGTGGGCTCAGGTAGGAATCCCGAGGTCGACTTGCACCCGCTCTCTCACTGCCAACACCTCCTCCAATTGAGGTTGCTCCGTGGGATCAGAGGATTTTTCCCGATAAATTGGAAGCTGCCAATAGAGGTGCTTCCAAATCTCCAGTACCTCTTCTTAAATGCAAGCGGTCTTACTTTTGATCCTATGCCAATGTTGGAGATGTTTCCAAAATTGACAGTTCTCTGGTTGGGTGATTATTGTGAAAATAAATTTGTTTGCACCGCTGGAGGATTCCCTCAACTCAAGATCCTACACCTTATGAGTAATTTCCTGGAAGAGATCCAAGTGGAAGAAGGAGGAATGCCAGTGCTCAAGGGTTTGTTTTTAGATGGCAGTGGTGAGGTTTCGATGCCAAATAGACTACGCTCCATCCCAGCCCCAGAACCCCCTTTGAATTGGACTGAGTGGGGTTACTGAACAACAATACTAAACCATTGAGGCGACGCGGCAGGTGTAGGAGGGTGGAATAAGTATTGAAGCTTTGGATCTTAATGCATGCTTGTCTTTCTCATTTCAGGAATAATGTTTGTTTAAACAAGTGCGTGCTTTGTTTTTTTTTTTAGTTTTCATTTCGCGAATAATGTAATGTTTGTTTAAACAAGTACGTACTGTGCTTAATTTCTTTTATTTGATGAGCTGATGAAGCTTTTTATTTTATGTACGTGTGAGTTCAGGAGCAGTACTGGAATGTGTTTCGCTCTTTGTCTCCTTTTCAGTGAATTAGCCTCTTATCTTGTGTCATGTTGAATTACTTTCAGTAATTTGCCGCAAATAAAGGACCTGTGTGGTTTTTGTTTTCACCATAGAATTATCAGTATGATCTTTTTTCATTATCTTTGGTACTATATATTTTGACAATACTTGTGGGAAGATGATACAAGAATGGGAAATATATATGAATGAACATATGTTTTCAACAAAATTTGTGCCAATTTAAAGATCTCAATTATACTTTGTTAATTAAATCGGTCCAAAAAATCCTCAAAAACCATTCCCAAAATGGCTTTTTTTGCAAACCACCAAATTGAACTCACATTTCTACTTTTTGCGTCGAGAAAGAAAATTAACAGGGGGCTAAAAAAAATCAAGGGGAGACAGCTTCTTCGACAACTGTCGAGAAATTGCACCTTGTGCAGTTACATTTTTCCGACAACTTGTTGGACCTAGTTCGATGATTGGTTCCGCCCATGTTGTAGATCTCGTTGAGACGCATAATGTTGATATAAAATGACGTTGATCGGATACCAATTAGTATGTGAAGGGAGTTAAAAAAACAAATCAAATTGATGTTGGTCACAACGCACATACTGGATATTGGATAAGAATCACAAAAAATAAGTTTTAATTTATTTATTTTACTCCGTTCACATACTAATTGGTATACGATTAACATGATTGTATGTAAACCACAATATGATCAGTCTCCACGAGGTAAAAAAACATGGATGAAACTAATCATCGAACTAGCTAGGCCTGGCGCGCAAGTCACCGAAAAAACACAATTGCATTGGGAGCAGTTTTCCTGCAACTACCGAGAAGCCGTTTCCAAAACTAAATTCACCTATATACATTAGATTTTTTCACATTTTCAAAAATACATTTTCCTTTTTTCTGTAGTATTTTTAATACACTTTTTGAACCTTAAATATATTTATTCAAAAAACTTCAGATCCCTAACCCTAGAAAAAGCACACATATAACCTTATGTATTTATTTAAAAACCTCCAATCAACTACAAAAGTAATCAACTAACCTTAAAACTAAAACAAATCAACTCCCCAATCAACTACAAAACCTAAACTCCAATCTCCAAGACCTCCAAACAATTTGATCCAGCCGCATACATAAACCACTTCCATGTGCCACCAAAACCTCCAGTCCTTATTCAAAGAATTCAAGACATATAAGCCAAACTAAAATATTAAACCCAAACTAAAATATTATTTACTGGATTCTAATTACAGTAGAAAGAAAATTCGCACGTATCACCGCAACACACTTGGTTGAGGGGATGAGCACCGTGTCAGATGCCGGCGTCGGAGCTGATATTTCAGGACAATCCCATTCGCCAGCGGCGGAGGAGAAGAAGGTACAAGCGGTTGGAGGTTCTCGCGTGAGGTTTCTTCGGCGATGTGGAACGGCGCCGGCATATCGACTCTCGCTCTTGCAGTTGAAGGTTAAGGTCTTGTTTGTCTGTCAACGTCACGGAGTCTGTGAGAATCAAGGGTTGGGACCGGTGTCTACGGGGAGAGATCTTCGCCTCGATATCATACGTTTTCCTCCGGCGGCAACAAAAGAGAGGAGGCTGTGCTCCAGATTTGTTTTTGGTCTAGGGTTTCTCTCTATATGACAGCTTATATAGAAGGGTATTTTTGTCTTGGTTAATTTTTTTTTAAAAAAATGGACCGAAACTATATTAGTGGACTAGAGGGGTTATAAACATTAGAGGTGGACTAATTGGGTTACAAGTTCTCTATAGTGGACTCTAGACCAATTTTTTATTTAATCATTAGATAATTTGTTGAATTCCGTTGAAGAGAAAAGGGTGATCACACTGATACAGTGGAAACCAAACTACTAAATAATGTGAACTAACGCCAAATCCCCTGTATGTGTCAAAAAATTATTTTGTTTTCCTTGGTCTTAATTATACTCCTATTTTAAAAAGATTTGTTAAAATGCAAGAGGAAGAATTTAAGGATAGGATATATGCTCTAGATGACTTGGAGGAAGAGTTTGTTTTGGAAGAAGAAGTTGATTTCGAGGACGGTGCCTCTCTTTCTATAGTTTTTTAATTTCTAGGTTTGGCGGTTTTGGGTTGTATTTTTGGTTTTGGTTTGCTCCCTTGAGTTTCGGGTGTTTTCTTTTTCGTCTTAGGTGTTCTGGCTGTTTGGGTTTTTTTAGCGGTTGTTTCGGATTTATTTTTTGTGGGGTTTTGGTTGGCTCATCGCCTTCCTTTTGATTTGATTCTCGGATGACATTTTGCCGGTGTGCCCTTGTTCCGTTAAATATTTGTAATCCTTTTCAAAGATTTATACAAAAAAAATTTGTTGATCAAAAAAAAATATTGGTTGGTCTGGTGGTCCCTTGTGCCAGTGTCAAAATTATTGGGCAAAGTCTACTTTGACCCCTTGTGGTTATCGTTGTGCGGATATCCCCCTCATGGTTCTAAACTAAGTACATAACCTACCTATGGTTTTGTGGGCAGCATGCCCTTAAAAAGAATTCCATTCCTTCCCAAAGCAGGGCCCATAATCGAGGGAGTGCAAGTGCTCGGAATACAGAGTCGTCATTTGGGTTTGAATATCCGACACCCAAGGAACCGTATTTCGAAGCACTTGCCGCGCTATTTGTTTTGAAAAAGTGAAGGAATCAGTCTGTCATAACATTTCTGGGTTCAGGAGTCAGGTTACGAGAGAGGAAGGGTTTTAAGGCACTCCTCTCGCCCAATCCAGAGATCGGTCTCAACTTAGGCGTTTGCGAAAATATTTACGATTTTGTTTGATTAATCAATGCCTTAGCCATTTAGGGCGGGGGAACAGTTTAATGAGGATTAAAGTTGTAACATTTTGCTAGATGTGATAGAATAGCATGGATGCGAAAGCAATAAATAGAGTAAATGCCAAGTTCTGTTTAGCAGAGCAAACCCAACGGAATGTATTGAATTGATGTGCAGAAGAAAGAATCTACACGCACTGATCCAGTTCACGTGGATCACTGCATGTGATTCAAACCTGCGCGCATAAATCCCACACATGCGCGCGTGTGTTTGTTCTACTCACAATCTCTATTGTTACCCTTTTTTGGCCTCTGAAAGGATCAGTGCACACCCAGAACAAACCAAGCGGTTCAAGCAGTTATAATATACAGTTTAAAGGCTGAAAAGCCTTACAAATTAACAAAATACTCCATAAATAGTATGGGGACAAAACAACAGCCTAAGGCCCAGTTACCCATACAAGGCCACTCACTGATCAGAGACAGACTGGAGCGCGCACATGGCACCCCGACGCGCGCGTGTCTAAACCATTCAACCAGTGTTTGGTTTACATGTTTTTGGGTTCTGGAACATATCCAGAATGATCCCAGGGGCACTCCATAGTAGCAGATATACATATTGAAATACAGCTTACAATTCTAACAAAGAAAAACAGTAAACTGGTTATTTACATGCTCGCAAAGATCTATATACAAAGTAAAGCATAAAAGAGCAAGGAACCAATTCCCACGCAGATCCGCGCGCACAGCCACGGAGTGGCGGGCGCATATAGATGACTGGCGCACTCTGGTCCAATGCTCACACGGTTTTGAAACTTTGCCTGCTTTAAGGCCATGACTGGTATTGATTACCAGCCTTGGCCCTGCCAGCCCCATCAGGGATCAGAACAGGAAACAGTATATATGCTATATTGTGGGCACATGCGCTGAAAATTTTTATTTTGGGTATAAAATCGGGTATGCCCTTTTGGAAAGCGCGGCAAAACGCTACAATTCAGAGTCGCCGCTCGGGTTTCGCGGTATGCACCCAAGGAACCAAACTTGAAACGCTTACTACGTTTGTTTGATTTGAAAAAGGCTTGTAGACTGGACCGTCGTCACCTTTGATATCTGAGATTCGGGAACCAAGTTATGAGAGGGGAAGGATTTTATGACACCCCTCTCACCCAATCCGGAAATCGGTCTCTACTCGGACATTTTATAAAATATTTACATTTCTTTTTCTCTTATAAATCATTTTTAGCCAGTTTGGGCGGGGGAACAGTTAAAAGGGATTAAAATTGTAACAAGTTGTATTATGCGATAAAATATGATGAATGATTTGTTGAAACGCTATAGATTGAAAACAGACTTCTATGAGTGTTTAAATAGACTAGAGCACACTGGTTTGGAGTGATGTACACAGGAGAAAACCTGTATGCATTGGTCAGGCTACTGTATACAGAAATGACTTGCGTACTCCGCTACAGAACTGGCGTGCGCCTGTAAATCTAAACCCACAGCTTCTATTCTAAACTCTCTGGGCTCTAAAAGGACCAGTGCATAACCAGGACAAACCACGCAGTTTATATAGCAGGATATATACAGATACAAGCAGATAAAATGGTTTTAAGCCATGAAAATAAGCAGAACACCCCATAAACAGTGTGGAAAAATAAATGGAGGCCAGGGCCTAACTGCCATGCAAGAGCCAGCCATTGGACCTTGATGTACTTGCCGTACGCCAGTCAATAAAGACCGTACGCCAGTTACATAATTTCTCCAATGCTTAGCTTTACATCATCTAGGTTCTAAAACATGACTAGAAGGATCCTAGAGGCCTTCTTAATCAAAAATTATAGATAAATAACAACACAGTTCTAAGAAACAAAAAATAATAAACTGGTTATTAGCTTACAATAAGGTGATGAAAGGAAAATAAAAGCAGGAAATGACTGATCGATGATCCCCACACCAGTGGTGTACGTACTACCATAACTGGCATACGGCTTAGATCTACTGGCGTGCGCCACTTATCACTTCACACGATCCTTGAAACTTTGTCAGCGTTAGGGCCAGGACTAGTATTGATTACCAGTCTTGACCCTGCTAGCCCCCTTCAGGGGTCAGAACAGAACGTAAACAAAAGGTGATATACCTTTGTTTTGAGGTTGATGATGGGTTTGAGCTTCAAACCTTGAGGGATGGAAGATGGGTATAAGGGTGCAAAGGGAGTATGGAGAGGTTCTTTACTTACTCTTTCAAACAATGAAAGAAGAGAGAACAAAGAAACAAGGAAGGAAAGAGAGAAAGAGGCTTGGAAGTATTGATGTGAGTAACCCCTTACATATAAATGTAAGGGGGGGTGTTCATAGCCCAAGGGAGGACTGAAGAGGGGTGATAACAAGTTGGGTTGGAGCTGGTTTGGTTAAAGGAGAGAGTCTCCATGCATTAAATGCATGAGACTTGCATGAAAGGAGTTGTAAGAGAGAGGGGGACATCCCGTGTTCGATTGTAATCATTAGGAGACTGTTCATTGTACTGGGGTAGCCGCAAAGTCTTGTGCATGTGGTTGAATAGTAATGTTTGACCAAAGTTGACCGGTGTACGCCAGCTTGATACCAGCGTGCGCCAGTGGAAACTGAGTCAACAGTAGATGACTGACACGTGGCAGTTTACTAGCACGCCAGCACAGTACTGGCGTAAGCAAGTAGGGTTTTTCTGAGGCCATTTGGTTCTGGCTTAAAGAGCCTGAAAGGGGTTCGACTATAGTTTGAAAGATATTCGGAATGCTCAAAGCTCAAACACACTAACAGCCTCGGGATGTTCTTGACTGTATTCATCACTAGGGAATCAAAGACCGTAAGTAAACTAATTTGGACAGTTCAGAATAGGGTGTCTACATATACCTAGATTGAGTTTGGAAAAGGACTTGAGTTTTGAGGTTTGAGGCTTGATTGAGGTGTTTGTTTGAGTGCTTTGAGGATCAAGAACAAGCCATGTTCTTAAATACCTATGTATCTTTTTTGGTTTGCAAAGAAGAAACAATGTTTGTAGCTAAAATGATACTCAAGGTGTGAGAATTTATTACCTTTTGAAATTTTTGAACACTTTGAATGGAAGAATCATGGGGGTATTTATAGGAGGAGAGGTGGTAGGTATGGAGCTGCAAAGAGAGGAGTTTAGCCAGTCCACGAGGTCTGGCTGAAGTCACTTGGTGGTTAAGTTTTTTTCCATAAAGGTTATGGGGACAGGCTTTGATCGGCGTGCGCGGGTTGCGCCCTGGCGCGCGCGTGTCATATCAACACCCGTGTGGGTCAACGGTCAAGATTTGACTATTGACCACACCTGGCCGCTTGACCCGTGCATGCGGGTTTGGGAGCAGCGCGTGCGTGTACCACCTACTCACGCATTGGTCAACGGTCAAGTTTTGACCATTGACCAACACCTGTCAAGTTGATCTGCACGCACAGGCTCTCAACCAACACGTGCCCGTAGGGTTTTTGGCTTTTGAAGTGGTTTCGGCTAGATTAGGTTCAAGAATTTTGCAAACACTTAAAACTCAAACACTCGACATTCCCGAAGTGTTCTTGATCCGTTTCATTATTGGGGAATCAAATACCGTAAGTAAACTAATTTAGAAGGCCAGATTGGGGTGTACAGGTTTTGAAAATGTGCGGATAGACCTATTGCCATCATGTTTTTCATCCATATTAACAAACATAACATTAAAAGACCGATATACCCTCATCATATTCTTTGATTCTTCTTTTTTTTTTTTAAAATCTAACCACACAATCCCCTATACCAAAAATTGAATCAAAACAGTTGATATTGTAAATTTTGACGAGTACTACATCTATGTGAAAGTTCAAGTCAATTAAAAAATGAAAAATTCATGGTCGAATCGATTTTGTTATGAAATTAAAATTTCAAATTTGAATTTATTAAAAAGTATATCACTGGGTTATTGATATCTGATCGAGATGATTTTTTTACAGAAATACTCTAATATTTATTTAATACATTATGAACAACTCAGATTACATTCTAAAGGCGTGTGATATATACTTCCGTTAATATGGATGGAAAACATAACGGTAGAGGTTCTATCAGCACTTTTTCAAAACCATAGGTAGGTTATGTGCTCAATTTTGAACCATGAGATGGGTATCCGCACATAGCAATAACCACATGGAGTGAAAGTGGACTTTGCCCAAAATTGTTTGTGGTGAACACATGCAATGCCAAGAATGCAACTTAAAAAAAAAAAAAAAAACACTGCAAGAATGCAGAGGGCATGGAAATTGAAAAGTCCTTGGGTAGAGACTTAACTAGCTAGTGAGACTCCTTTAGGGGCAGATATGTGTCCAAACATTTTGCATGATATTTTTAAGCTTAGATACTGGTAGGAAAGAAATGGTATGACAGCACCTTATGATATGCCATCCACCCACCATATACTACTTTACCCTCATATATAACTGCTGTTGATTTTATCACTCTCTTTTTTGTTAAATTCACTTTTCTACAAGTGTATTTTTTGTGTAAAAATATATTTAGAGAGGAGTGGCGTTAACAAAAAAGAGAGTGGCAAAATTATTTCTCTATATAACTTGGAAAAATTCTCCTCCTGCTCTATCTTTTTCATCTATCCTAGTCTTTGGATCGTTTTTTACATTGATCCAACTGAACAGGGCTTATCGACATTTGATGAACATGATTTTTTGAACGATCAAGGTTCCCAACAAGTTTTACAAAGTGAACGATTCAGATCATTCAAATGGACTCAACACGAGTCTGCAAATGGGCAAACTGGACCCGACTGCTAAGAACCCGACTCCTTTTCGAAATTAGCTGTCAATTTATAACCATGTGCTGCACATGGGACTGGGCCATTTTTAATTATACCCTGTCAATTTATACAGGTACTCTACGTTGACACTCTGTTAGGAGACCTGCTTTGCCCTGCCCCCCCCCCCCCCCCCCCCCCCCCCTGACACACCCCCCCGCCGGCCCCACCTCCCTTACTACCTCGCCCCTCCCCCTCTCTCTCTCCCTTTTCTTTCTTTCTTTCTTTCTTTCTTTCTTTTTCTTTCTTTCTTTCTTTACCGTTTGATTCTTTTTTTTTTTTTTTCCTTTTATTTCCAATTTGATTTTTTTTTCATTTTATTTCCTTTTCTTTCTTTTCGATTTGAATTTTTTTTCCTCTTTAATAATGGGTTCAACTCTAATTCTAGGCTTTGTACAGTAATTGTGAGGAAAAAAAGTGTTTCAATTGATCATGTTTATCCGACTGTTTTATTTTTCTTTTTTTGTCCTTTATAGATTAAAAAATATAATTACGAAAATAAGTGTTCCAAATTTCAATCCGTTTGAATGAGTGAGAAGATTTTATTTTTTTTATCATTTAATTCTAAAGGGTCATAATTAAATTTTGACTATAGGACTTTCGTTGATTAGCCTTAAGAAGTCGTAGAATCAAATATCTCTTAGGACTAACCAACGAGAGCCCTAGAGTCAAAATTTAATTATAACCCTTTAGAATTAAATGATCAGAAAAATAAAATCTTCTCACCCATTCAAACGAATTGAAATTTGGAATACTTAATTTTTCAACCTTTAGTTTATATATTTAAAAAATGATTAAAAAATTAAGTGCTCCAAATTTCAATCCGTTTGAACAAATAGAAAGATTTTATTTTTCTGATCATTTAATTCTAAAGGGTCATAATTAAATTTTGACTCTAGGGTTCTCGTTGGTTAGTCCTAAGAGATATTTGATTCTACGACTTTCTTAGGACTAATCAACGAGAGTCCTATAGTCAAAATTTAATTATGACCCTTTAGAATTAAATGATCAAAAAAATAAAATCTTCTCACTCATTCAAACGGATTGAAATTTTGAGCACTTAATTTTTTAACCATTTTTTTAATATATTAACTCTAAGAAAGTCGTACAACCAAATATCTTACGACTAACCAACGAGAGTCCTAGAGTCAAAGTTTAACTATGATCATTTTGGATAAAATGATCAGAAAACTAAATCTTTCTATTGGTTCCAATTGATTGAAATTTGTAGCACTTAATTTTTTAATCATATTTTTTAATATATAAATTAAAGGTTGAAAAATTAAGTGTTCCAAATTTCAATCCGTTTGAATGGGTGAGAAGATTTTATTTTTCTGATCATTTAATTCTAAAGGGTCATAATTAAATTTTGACTTTAGGGCTCTCGTTGGTTAGTCCCAAGAGTATTTGATTCTAGGACTTTCTTAGAGCTAATCAACGAAAGTCCTATAGTCAAAATTTAATTATGATCCTTTAGAATTAAATGATAAAAAAAATAAAATCTTCTCACCCATTCAAACGGATTGAAATTTGGAACGAGAGGAGGGTGTGTGGAGAGAAGAACGTGTGTCAGTGAATTTAATGCGCCAACGGGGCTAGACTTTCTTTTCTGACTTTAATGCGTCAACGGGGCTAGACTTTCTAAATATAACATTTGTATTCTGGAATTAGTATGTCGTTTGCAAAATACATTTCGTAATTAGTTCCTGAACACTAATTGTAATCTTAATGAATTTTTTGTTTTACGGCATTTCAATGAGCACTCTAAGACTCATTATTTAGTTTCAGGACTCTCTTAGGGTGTTCATTGAAAAGTCTTGGAGCTAAAAATTTATTACGACCATTTAGGATGAAATGATCAAAAAAATAATATCTTTGCACTGGTTCAAACGAATTGAAAATTGAAACACTTATTTTCGTAACTATATTTTTTAATCTATAAAGAACAAAAAAAGAAAAAAAAAACTGTCGGAAAAATATGATCAATTAAAATATTTTTTTTCTCTCAATTACTTTACAAAGCTTAGAATTAGATTTGAACCTATTATTAAAGAGAAAAAAAATTCAAACTGGAAAAAGAAAAGGAAATAAAATGAAAAAAAAAAACAAACCGGAAAGAAAAGGAAAAAAAGAAAGAAAGAAAAAGGAGAGAGAGAGAGAGAGAGAGAGAGAGAGAGAGAGGCAGCGGAAAAGTGAGATAGGGCCCGGGGGTGTGTGTCGGGGGGGCGGAAAAATGAGGTAGGGCCCGGGGGTGTGTGTCGGGGGGGGGGGGGGGGGGGGGGGGGGGGGGGGTTTAGCAATTTACCTCTGTTAGACTGTGGCTATATGTTGAGTATGAAGAGATACTAAAGAATTCTAGAAATATGTCAGTTGCCCGAACGGATCGGAGCAATAAGGTACAGGGTATTTTTGGGATATAAGTCAAATACCGAACTAGGGTTAGAATAGAGTAGGTATAAATACTCTATGTTCGTTTGGAAGTGTTTTTATTTTGTTTTCCAATCATTACCCTACTTTTTTTTTCAATTATTACCCTATTTCTCCAATTATTACCTTCTCATCTCTCTCTATCTCTCTCCAATCATTACCGCTATTTCCAATCATTATCCTATTTCTCTCTCCACCCACTACCAAAACTAAACTAAACTAAACTCTCAAACGAACATAGCCTCTATGTTGTAAATCCTGTTTCAAAATGTGATAATAAGAACAACAGCCGCTCTCTCGCTCTCGTGGACGTACCCGATTTTGAAAAACCATATATATTCTGTGTATTGATTTCTTTACTGTTTTGATATTCGCATATTGTGTGTGTTCAGTCCTACACACTCCTTTCTGAATATTTGGAGGAATTGGGTACAATTATTGCTGTAGATACGAACATTTGAAAAGTTGGCATGACCCAGGTGGTCCGGGTCTATGGATAGAAAATGGAACAAAACCGAAACAAAACAGAGAAGGTTTCACGGCCTCTCAAAATAACCATAGAGTTGTTGCTAGGAAACAAATTACAATGACAATAAAAAATGTAACAAACATATCTAATCTCTCCTTCCCTTTTTAAGAGTCGCACTTCGTAAACCCAACTTTTTACAAAGGCATCATCATTATACTCTGAAAGTTATAACTTTCCTCACTTAATCTCTGTGAATACATCATCATTACATTTTTACTCATTAACTTTTCAAAATGAAATTTACTTTTATGGGCAAAATGATAAATGTATTAACTTTAACCTACTAACTTTACAAAATGAATACTTATTAAGGGGTTACCCAAAGTGAAATAATGAACTCTAAAAAAAAGATAGAGGTAGCTAGTAGAAAATCAAAATATCAAAGGGTAATCAATATTCACAAGAGAAGAAGCAACTCCTATTTAAGGGGTTCCGTTCCGCTTTCTCCCAAAACCTTCTTTTTTTAAAAGATTGTAATTTCAAATTCAAATATAACGAAAATGAAAAACGAATTTTCAATTTTTTTTTGCACTATTTTAAAGATTTCAATGAGACCTATCAAACAAGATTGGGAAATAACAGGTCGGTCCTGTTTTTTTTGAGAGGTTTCATGTGGACCCTCTTTGGTAAGGTTTATCCCTTCCGGGCTCTTTTTAAAGATGCATTTACAATTTTGCCAATTTGTATAATACTATTTATTTTGTCTTTTTCCAAAAGATTTTAGAGGTGAATTCTTGAGAGTGTGAATTCTTAGGGGTGTGAATTGTTGGTTTGAATTCTGGATGAATTCTTAGTGTGAATTCTGGGTGAATTGTTGGTGTGAATTCTTGATGTGAATTCTGTGGGGGTGTAAATTCTTGCTGTGAATTCTTTGGTTTATGAATTCAGACCCATTAAAAAATTCACATCCATGCGAATTCATACCTTAAGAATTCACTATCACCCAAAAAAACAAAAGCAGTGAATTCTTTTCTGAACACCTTTCACTCAGCCTTCCACCCAGCCTTCCGCGGGAACAAATTTCAACCAGATTCAAAATTTCTCAATTTCTCACCAAACAAACAAAGCCGCAACCCATTCAGCAGGGTCTCGAGCTCTTTTTCTCTCAACTATTCAGCAATGGAAGCTAGGGTTTCCAGCGCTCAATTGCGCCTTATGCTCCTCCCTCGTCGATAACAACGATGTCGAAGACGTCATCGACAGAGGGCTGCTGAACTTGGACGAGGTCCAGAAGGTTCTCACCGACGTCAAGGCGGACAACATTAGCGTTGGTCCTGTCAGAGAAGATGCCGCTCGGGGCAGGAAGGTTGAAGGCGGAAGATGACAGGGTATTTTCGGTAGTTTACTCGAAACGGGGCTTATGCGGAACAGGCTTGACGCGGGATGGGGCTGGATGGAAACACGGAGACAAAACGGGGCCAGCCGGTAAGAGTCCCAAATAAGATTCATATTGGTAGAAAAATTATTTGCGTAAACATATGATTTTTGACCTTGAAATTACCTTCTTTTTTCCAAAAACCTTCCTTTTTTTTAAAGGTGGAACGGAGCCTATCCCCCAAGGGAAGATAAAGAAACCAAGTCTCAATCAATATATTTAATATGTCTAATAATTAATCAAAAAAGCTACTCACAAAGGAGAGACCCACTCACCTATTTATAGTGCCCAAGACTCCACTAACGACAGCAGAATGCCACAAAGACCCTCAAGCTAACAACACCATAGTACTTGTCGAAAAGTTAGGGAAGATATTAGTGAGTTCGGCTTGCTGTGATTCTCAAATTTCTTGAATTTTAGTTGATGTTTAGAGTGTTGCTTTATCCTCAATTAAACCTTGTTATAGGTTGTTCTGCTTAAAGAGCTGCGGTGTGTTTACTGTAGCTTGGTTTCTTTTCATTTGAAAACTGCATACGAAAACTCAAAAGCAAACTGTTGGAACTTGTAGTTTCGATAATAATTTTTACACACACACACACAAAAAATATACTAGTTCAGGTCTAACCATAATAGCTAAAAGAAAGAAAAAAGGGGGAAAATTTTGTACTGTTGGCTGTTGTTTTTCCAATGGGGTGAAGTATTTCATTTTCATGTACGAAAGTATAATAGAATTTGAGCTGTAGGTCTCATTTTTTTGTTGGAAAATATGACTAGTATGGAGTTCACCTTTTTGGTCTTAATTGATGAAATACTTTCTAGAAGCTATTGAATTTTTGTTTTGGGTAAGGAGCTATTGAATAGTTGTTTTTGATGTTTCAATAGTTTGTAGCCTTGGGCCACTTTAGTGGGCTGCTAACTTTAGTCGGTTGTCTTGAATTTCTCTTTCTTATTACATAATAAATATGTTAGAAATAGTAGAGAGTTATTGTGTTTTAACATTTATTATATTTTTGCCTCATATTTTGGAGACTAAATTTACTCAATTGCAGTGGTTGACAGGTTTTTGGGATGTCTGGATGAAACAGAATTCAATGGAAATGCTCTGGAGGCACCTTAAAGGTCACTGTTTTTTTGTTTGAAGGCAAGATATTTACTTCTATTAGCTTTCTTTCATTAAATAATCTGGTGTTGTATGGATCGAAGGCATACCAAGTGTGTGAGTTTTATCTGGTTTTGGAGTTGGTCGGTAGTGACTGTAGGGGTACGCGATTTTGCCATGGTTTATGAGTCTAAGAAGGCGAGCATTGGTGGCTCGATCAGTTTCTTCTTTGGACTAGAAATTGTTGATTTCTCTCCGGTGGTAGTATAGTTTCTCTTCTAATTTTTCAATCACTTAAAATCTTTGTTGCCATGCCACTAGATGCATATCCCTACATGCTTTTCTCCATTCTTGTTTATTTTTTCTTTAATGTTGACCGCCACATCCATTGCCAATGAGCATTGCTGTTGATAAATTGGTGCTTTCTGTTTCCCAGGGGATTGGTTTGCAAAAGGTTAAAAGTTAAAAAGATTGGTTTTCTATTCTGATTGTCCTGTTTGGCGCCGTCGAGAAAAGTATGCATCGTCAAGACAAGAGGAATCTCAAAAGTAGGAGTAAAAAATTATGATCGAAATCTAATTTTTTTAAATAAAGACAAAAAAATTGGTTTATTGGTTTATTTTTGTCTTTATTCAAAAAAAATTGGGTTTCGATCGTAATTTTTTACTTTTTAGATTCCTTTTAATTTTCATGACGATGCAATAATCCCCAAAAAATTATCGAAAAACTAATAAATGCAAAAAAAAATTGAATAAGGACCAAAAAAAAAAAAAAGGCCAGTTAACTTATTTAGCCGAACAGGGCCTCAATCGCTCTTTCAGATTTCAACCTGGATATTATCCTGGCTTTGTTGAGTTTTTTTCCCGGGCAATTTTTGGGTTTTCTTCCTGGCTATTTCTCAAGTCTTCTCCTAGTTCTCGTTCATGTGATCTCCTCGCTTCTCGTGGCTCCTAGTTTTTGGCTTCTCCTAGTTCTCGCTCCTGGCTTCTCTTGGTTTTCTTATTGGCTTCTCTTGTTTTTTTTTCAAACTTGAGTCGGTAGACCTACTTGAATTTGATGGGGATATTATGTTACCATGTTTTCTAGATTTTATTATCATGTTACTTGTTTTGCCTAGGTTATTGTTCATGCTTGCTAGTTTGTCTTGATTTTCATGTTTTTCTTGCATGTTTGTTTATATTTCTTAGTCACAAAGTAAAAAGAAAGCTTCTTGTCCATTTAATTATGAAAAAATTTCAAAAAATTTCCTGAACTTTCAGCCGATTCGCAAAAAAGAAGAAGGTTAAAGTACATAAACATCCTCTCAACTATCACTTTGTCTCACGGAGACCCCATCACATTTAAAATTGTCCATACAGACCCCCTCAACTACTGGAAACGAAAAAAAATGCTAACTCCGTTAATGGAATGAAGGAAATAACTAAGATACTCTTTTTATATTAGGCGAAAGTATATAAACACCCCCTCAACTATTACTTTATCCCATAGAGACCCCCTCACATTTATACTATTGTTTTCACTCGTCTGATGCCTGCTAAGCCGTTAATCTTTGGGCTTCATTTCACTTTATTGAGGGCAAATTTCACTGATCTCCCCTGAGGTTTCTGACACGAACAGAAACCCTGAGGTTTCTGAAATGACATTGCCCTCCCCTCCTTTACCTGACAATACCAAGGGACCCCCCTCCGTTAATTGCACATTAGAAAACAGATGGAAAAGGTGATCGGCTTTGTTCGGTCCTTAGTTTAATTTGGTTTTAGTTTTGTTTTTCAATCATTACCCTACTTCTTTCTCTAATCATTATCCTATTTTTCTAAGTATTATTTTCTCATCTCTCTCTCTATCTCTCTCCAATTATTACTACTCTCTTTAATCATTACTCTATTTCTCTCTCCATCCACTACTATAACTAAACTAAACAAAACTCCCAATCAAACGAAACCGATGTCATTGTACTATACTTTTTACAATACTTATACTACCCTCACCAGACTCTTTACCCCTCTTATTTATAAAATATAAAATACAAGCATCACGACAATTTGTACATGTTTCACTTTGAGATTTTGTCCTTATTTAAAAGGATTCACATTTTTTAATTTTTTATCAAACTTTTTTGAATTATAGGTTCGTCTCGATAAGAGAAATTGAAAAAGTAAAAAAATTAAGACATTTACCAAGTATTTTGAGAAATTCAATATTTTGGATAAAAGTAATAATTTTATTTCTTTTGATTCCTCTCGTTGAGACAAACCAATAATCCACAAAAATTAACACAAAACTAGCAAATACGAAAAAAAAATTCAAATATGGACAAAAATCTAAAAGCTTAAAAATCCCACAAACAATTCCGCATGAAAAAATTCGAATATGAACAAAAAATAAAAAGCCTAAAAATTCCACAAACTATTGGCAACGGAGGGTACGGGCTTGTTGGTGGGATTTTTAGGCTTTTTGATTTTTACGGGGTTTGTTTGTGGGATTTTTAGGCTTTTTGATTTTTGTCCGTATTTGAATTTTTTTCGTATTTGCTAGTTTTGTGCTAATTTTTGTGGATTATTGGTTTGTCTCAACGGGAGGAATCAAAAGAATATAAAATTATTACTTTTACCCAAAATATTGAATTTCTCAAAATATTTGGTAAATGTCTTAATTTTTTACTATTTCAATTCCTCTTATCGATAGAACCAATAATTCAAAAAAGTTTGATAAAAAATTAATAAATGTGAATCCTTTTAAATAAAGACAAAATCTCAAAGTGAAACGGGTACAAAGTGTAGTGATATTTGTATTTTATATTTTATAAATAAGAGGGGTAAAGAGTTTGGTGAGGGTAGTATAGGTATTGTAAAAAGTATAGTACAATGATATCGGTTTCGTTTGGTTGGGAGTTGAGTTGAGTTTAGTTTAGTTTTAGTAGTGGGTGGAGAGAGAAATAAAGTAATGATTGAAGAGAGTAGTAATGATTGGAGAGAGATAGAGAGAGAGATGAGAAAATAATAATTAGAGAAATAGGATAATGATTGGAGAAAGAAGTAGGGTAATGATTGAACAACAACACTAAAACAAAATTAAACTAAGGACCGAACAAAGCCGATCACCTTTTCCATCCGTTTTCTAACGTGCAATTAACGGAGGGGGGTCCCTTGGTATTGTCAGGTAAAGGAGGGGAGGATAGTGTCATTTTAGAAATCTCAGGGGAGGTTTCTGCTCGTGTCAGAAACCTCAGGGGAGGTCAGTGAAATTAGCCCCTTTATCTATGGATCCACTTTGCTTAAATTTTTAGAAAACTGGGTTTGTTTTATTTTTCCAATTGATCTATACATAAACCAGCGTGCATACTTGTTTGCAACCTTTTAAATTGAGTATTTCATTTTGAAGTTAGGTTTGTTTACTAGGCTACTGATGTAGAACACGTGGAGACCCAATTCCATAGCTAACTGGACCGTGCCAAGCCTCGGAAGCCCAAACGGTATTTAATTTCAGATTACCCGATCTGGCAAAATTCGGATTTGCTCGGAATGGACCCAAACTTGGTGGGTTGACTTATTTTCGTATTGCGGTCACAGCTCACCACTTAGTTGTGAGCCCCAATGCTTTTCGGCATAATTTCTTCGTTTAAGCCTTCAATTTACGTTTTTTGCCATTTTAGGAAAGTTTTAATTCGTTAATAACTCTTAGACCGTAATTCCTTTTATGTTGGTTCTTTTTGGGAAAGTCTTGTTTTTGAAAGTCTTGTTTTTTTTTTTTTTCTCCGTTTTCAATTTTAGAAAAAACCCCAATTTTTAAGACTTTTTATTTTTCAGTATATTTTTATTAGGGTTTCGTAGGGTATTGAGTTCCGCCCTATAAAAGGGTTGTAACCAAACGTTTTGCCTCTGGTTTTTTTCATCAATAATAATACTGCAGAGTTTCTCTCTCTTTTCCTTATGTTGAAGGATTGCTCGTCGCTACGAGTTATTTATCTCGTTTGGACTAGTACACTAATTAGTCTCTTGTGAATTTCGCTGTGTCAGCTACCGGGATTGATCTGTGAGATGCAATTCATAAGTGAGTGTCGAATATGTTCGTAGTGTTTATGAATTTGTTAGCTATGGACTAAAATTTCAGTATTAGATGAAATGAGTATCTTTGGTTAGGAGTATTGTTAAATAAAGCTCAAAAGTTTCAGATCTGTTTGCTAGTTTTGAATTTTGATTGGAGGTTGTTTGTAGAGGGGAGAAATAGAAGGGTTAAAGGGGGTGTATGTATGTAATGCTTGTATCTAATAAAACAAGGGTATTTTCGTCCGATTTATGGATATGGGGTTCATCACAAACGGTTCTGAGACGAAAAGGTGTCACTCGGGTAACGGAGAGTAGTTGAGGGGGTCTGTATGAATGATTTTAAATGTGAGGGAGTCTTTTTAGGACAAAATAATAGTTGATTGGGTGTTTATGAACTTTCGCCAAAAAAATGATCTGAACATTAATTAATAACAAAAAGATATCTGAACTTACCATTTCGTTAACAATTAAGCTCCCGTCGTCCAATTCCGTCAATTTGTAACAGATGAAGCTTATGGAAGGCGTTAACTTTCCTTTTCTTTTTTTTTAACATTTACTTCCAAAAATTAATTTTAAACTCTTTCTTTTTATTAGTAGTAAATAAATATGCAATAAATTTTTTTTTACTACTATTTATCAAAAACTACTTTAACCCCATTCTTTACCATTTATAATAATAACTTTATCCCCCTTTCATACCTTTTCCTCCTTCTCTCTCCGCCTTTCTTTTTAAGAAATTCGACTCTACACCAACAATCAATCCCATAACCTTGCCAATGCCGTAGTCCTAATTTCAGAAATTCGAAATTACTTTAAACCTCATTTTTCTTTTTACTTTTTACTTCAAAAAATTACTTTCAACTCTTTTTTTAGTTGTAAATAAATATACAATAAAGTTTTTTTTACTATTTATCAAAAATTACTTTAACCCTGTTCTTTACTATTTACAAAAATAACTTCTACCCTTTTCCCTTATTTTTACTTTCACACACACACACACACACACTCTCTCTCTCTCTCTCTCTCTCTCTCTCTCTCTCTCTCTCCTGAAATTGGGGTTAGGGCTTTGGCAGTTGCAAGTAAAAAGTAATTTTGAATTTCTGAAATTGGGGCTAAGGCTCTGGTGGTTGGTTGTGGGGTCGAATTTCTAAAAATAAAAAATGGGAGAGAGAGAGAGAGAGAGAGAGAGAGAGAGAGAGAGAGAGAGAGAGAGAAATGTAAAATTGGAAAATTAAAAAAAGGGAGTAAGTTATTTTGGTAAATATTAAAAAATGGGGTTAAAGTAATTTTGATAAATAGTAAAAAAAAACTTTATTGGATATTTATTTACTACTCCTGATAAAAGAAAGAGTTAGAAGTAATTTCAGAAGTAAAAAGTAAAAAAAAAAAAAAAAGGAAAGTTAACGCCTTCCGTTAGCTCCATCCGTTACAAATTAACAAAATTGGACAACAGGGGCCGAATTGTCAACGGAATGATAAGTTCGAGTATCTTTTTGTCATTAGTTAAACTTCAGGTGTTTTTTTGCGATTTAGCTAAAAGTTCAGGAGCTTTTTTTAAAAATTTTCGTTTAATTATTCTATCAAATGGAATCATGTTGTGGGATTCCCAGTTCGCGGTTCCAGAGTACGTAAATGAGAGAAGTTTTCAATTCCAAAGGCACGTGACAAACTGCATCTTCTTTGAACCAAATCGAACCATAATCTATGAACAGTTTGTTGTGAGTATGCAGTTGACAATAGGATCGTATCTTTTTCAATGTAGTTTATGAGATTTGTCCGCAATCCTATAGGGGGTACTCGATTCTTTGGAACTAGTGTTTTGGTGCCAGTAATTGTTCAACCATTGATCAAATCGTATTGATTATATGAATTAGTTGATTTCATAAGCCTCAATCTTTTATATTTTGTGGGTTTTTTTTCATGGATTCGGAAGGCAAAAATTACATTTCGTTTCCCTTTTGTTTGTAGGTTGGGTGGAGCAGCAGAGGTTTAAATGCTAAAATTAGGTATAGCTGATGTTGTGGTTGCAATTATGCATCCTTACTAGATTTAAATTCTTTCCTAAATGTTTTTCCCTCTAATTGAACTGGTCAGACCTATCCAACTTTTATCATTTTTAAACGACTTTGGGGGTGGGTCTATGATGAAACGGTTTTTGGTCACCTCCGAAGGAGGGGTTCCTCAACCGTCCACCTAATCCTCCAACTGGTGAAGCGGTCTTCCGGCGTGCTCCATTAACAACCAGCAAAACAGAAATGGTAAACTATGGGCACCGGCATGGTTGTCGCCATCGCTCCTCCTATGCCTAAGTCAGTCAAGATATGGAGAGAATGGACTAAGTATGAGTTTCATATTGTTTGCATGCCTTTGTGATATGGAGGTGTGATCATTATATAAGCATCTTGGGAGGAATCCCTTGGGATCGGGACTCTTAAGTCTCATCTACTCATGGCGGGTATAGATAGGTGTTGGAGTGTCCTCCTCTCCTTAGGACTCCCCTAATCCTTTTCAGGTTTGAGGGGTCCCTTCACCTTTGGACTCTGCGATTGTTATCAAGATTAAGAGTCCTTACGGTGCAAAGATCTCCATTGGAATTGGGACCTCTTGGGCTCATCCGTACATGACGGGAATAGGTTGGTGATGGAGTGTCCTCCTTACCTAGGACTTCTTTGGTCCTTACCAGGTTTAGGAGTTCTCCTCTCCTTTGGACTCTATGATTGTCATCAAGGTTAGGAGTTCTCATGGTGGATGGATTTCTGTGGTTATCCTCTAAGACTAGTGGCCCAATCTCTTCTGACTGGATAAGGCTCTGGCTGCAGGTTTGTCATATTTGTTGACTCACCTGGTGAGCTGAGCTCGGTATTCTTCCATGAGCTGTACTCGTAAGCTGGCCTTCTCTCTTGGGCTGGTTAATAGAGGCTAGTTTTTATAGGGTAGATTCCATGTTCTTTGGACTCTAGCTTGAGCCTTTAGGGCTGTGCTGGGCTTTTAGCTTGGACTGACCTTGGGAGGTTAATTTATATTTTTCAGGTACTCCCCTATTTCCAAGTAAGAACATAAGTGAAGGCGAGAAAACACTATTTGCTTGTGGAATCGACGATTATGTCTGCCTATCCTGTGTATCATGTGTGATGTTCATTAGGTTATGGTGTACATATTCCTTGCTTGGTTTAGGGGAATTTTTGTGGACCCTTAGTCCTATGATCATGCTATTGTTTTTGACTTTATTGAACAGCTTCGCTGGCCGGCCTTGCTGAATAGCAAACCGATGAGAATATTCAGGGGGCTAAACAAAGCGTGCCCTTTTACTTTGATCTCCACCCATTTATGGTTGTTGTTTCAACCCAAGGGGTGTCTGCCTTTAGCATTGTTGTGCAGCAATGCTCGTAGCAAAGTGAAGAAAAATATATTATTATTGATGATTGCAGGGGACAAGCTTTGGTAAAGCGTGCTCTTGTTATAGAGCTTTACATTGGCTCTGTCATTTGTTAGTTCCCTTAGAAATACTTTGGAGTAGCTTAGATGTGAGGGTACTAAGTTATTTCAGGTGCTCCCCCAATCCTTTGAGCGTGGGTTTCAACAACCTGGCACTTGTGAATTTGTGTCCTTTTTGGACTGATCTTACATTGACACTTTACCTCAGCAGTTTGTTTGGCACATCAATAGCTTTTCATTTGTATTGCTTACTGGCTATACAGAGCCGTTTTTTACATTTGGTTGAGCATGCTTGAGAGCTGTGCTAGGACTTTTAGGTCCCTAAGGGCTTAAGGAGTTTTGACAAAGAAGGTGTGAGCATTATGCTTCAAAATTTTCATCTTGTATAGCTTAGGCCCTTTTGCAAGACCTTGGCCGAGTGGATGTGTGCATCGTGCCAAAATCTTCTACATCTTGGTGGACATAAGCCTCTTGTAGGGCTTTTTCCAAGCAAGCGTGAGTACCTTGCCCGAACCTTGGTATCCCATAGGACTTGAGACTCTTGTAATCTTTATAGAGCTTTTGAGAGCTTGAGCAGACCTGAGTGCCATGCTCGAATTTCTTAGATTCCTTAGAATCCGGCAAAGTTGTGTAAGCTTTGGTTGAGCAAGTTTTGGAATCCGTGCTCGGGGTCTTGGTCTCAAAAGACCTAGCTTTTGTTGAATAAAGCTTCGAGAGCTTTGGGCCTAGCTAAGCATATGCTCTGGCTAGGCAGGTCATGAGAGTTGTACTCAGACTTTTTAGGTCTTTTAGGACTTGGCAAAGTTTGCAAGTTTTTGCTTTCAATAAGATTCTTAAATTTTGGGCTCTTGGGACCTTTTCGTTTTTAGGCCTTATGCTGAATTGTGGCCTCGTTTGTTTTTAGCATTTGTTCCTCAAAGATCATTTGATGCTTTGATATCCAAGTTGACCTATGGCCTTGATGCTCTTTCTTTGCTTCCATCCATGGGGTTGGATTTCTGGGAAGATTTAACTTCTGCCCCTTAGAATTCGTTGAGATGGCCATGATACAAGTCCTTTTCTCTTTTTTCTCTATCCCTTTTAGGATAAGATAGCCTGGTGGGATGGCCTCTTATTGAGGGTTGTATAATGGAAACACGACTAGTCTAGCTTGCCAATGAGGAGCGCTGGGCCAAGGAGGGTGTGGCTTTGGCTATGTCGTGGAGCTTTAAAGAGCCGTTGGAAGGTCAAGACAAAAATGTCAAGACCTTGTAGCGTTTCTCAGTTTAACATTGTTGGCACTATCTTGCATGAAAAGCTTAAAAGTGCTCTCAAGCTGAGGTGATCTCTCATCACAAGGGCTCATGTTCTGTGAGTTGAGGTTATCTCTTGTCACAAGGGCTCATGCCCTAATATTAATGTAGGGAGGTATTCCCGAACAGATACATTTAGTAGCCGAACACGTGGTGTATATGAAGGCACGTGGTAAATACAAGAGAACTTACTGCCGGGCAGCGCGGTGAACGGCGATGAAGGCCAATAACATGAAAAGTTATTGGTCCACGCAGCCTGTTCGGCATAAAAGGACAAACGACATGTGAAGTCATGAAGAGGACCAGTTGCATGTGAGGTCATTGGTCCAGATGGTATGTTTGGCAATGAGATGGCCGAATAGGGAAAGAGCTATCAGGAAGACCGCCTGAAGTATTAAGGCGGCATAAAATATTCTAGAAGGATCCAGAAACAGTGATATTCCGTTAAGGAATAAGATCCCGAGTATATAGGAAGGATACCCAACGAGAATGGGATGTTCGGCCAGCTATGGAGAAGAGTCCTAAAAAGGACTCTTAAGGAATAAGCTGATAAGGGAACGAGAGTCTAAGAAATCCTGGATTTCCTATACGAGATGGGAATCCCAGGGCAACAGGGATGCTTGGGCAGCAAGCATCTATGAATCTATAAATAAAGAGGTAAACCTAGAGGTAAGAGGTACGCAATATTTGGGCATTTCATATTGTTTTCCTACTGATAATTGGGGTTTGTTATTAGTTTGTGATACTAACTTTGGCATCGGAGGGCCTTTGCCACGAGAAGCAAAGGTGCGCTCACCCCTTGTCTGTTTTGCAGATTAGGGTTCCGACGACGAACTAGGGTTATGATGTAGAGGCACGTGAAGCTGTTGCACAATTGGTATTGTCCAGAGCACTAATTGTTTTCATCCCCCTACAATTGACGCCGTCTGTGGGAAACGAGCCAATTTTTTTGAAAAATAATCATGATGGAAGAAGATCCAGCAACGCCGTTTAGTCCAAAGGATCAGTTGGGTGGGGGAAGAGATAAATCCCCACCAAGAGCTCCGAGAAAGCCCACTGGTAGACATGACAGAGATAATTCCAAAGAAAAAGGAGACAAAACTGCCACCGGCTCCACGAAAAGGAGTAAGTCTCACCGAAGAGAGGAATCCGTCACCCATTCAAGAAGTATTCATAATGATGACGATGTCCTCGATAAAAAGAGAAGGGAAATCGAGGAGTACGCTCGTTTGATTAGAAAACGAGAGTACGAGATACAAGAATTACAGCGGGTACGAGAGCACCCGAAAGATTCCGGACTTTCACGAAGGAATTCCCAGAGAGACAGACGGACTTTGGTAGTACACAAGCAGGCTCATTCACGAGGGAGGAGCAGGAGTCCTATCACAGGGCGATACGAAGCTTCTCCACGAAAGAGGAGAAACAGAAGTAAAAGCCGAACACCGAAAAAACGAAGGGCTTCTTCACGAAAAAGAAGGAGCAGAGACCGAAGTTCTACTCCAGAAGAGGAGGAAACAAGGAAGCATCACCGGGACCGGTATGAGAGGCCTGATGCTGATTGGGCCAAAGCCACCACCCATGAATCAAAGGAACTCGATGGTGGGACAGTCACTGCACGAGAAGCAGCACGAAAGGCCCTAAGCAACATAGAAGCTTCCCCCTTTGCAAGGAGGTTGCAAGAGGCTAGGTTGCCGAGCCGAGTGAAGCACGGAACGTTCATACTTTACCAGACAAACGCGGACCCCGTAGCTCACATACAGCACTATCAACAGGCTATGTTCATGCACGAAGGGGATGATGCCATCTTATGCAAAATGTTCCCTTCAAGTCTTGGCAAGGTGGCTTTGTCTTGGTTTCATAAATTGGCCCCACGATCCATACGAGGATGGAGGCAGTTGGCTGAAGAGTTCACCGCTCGATTCTTGACAAGCAGAAAAGCTCCAAAGACATTTGAAAGTCTTTCCACCATGAAGCAAATAGAAAACGAGCCAACCAGGGACTATGCAAAGAAGTATTGGGAAACTTTCAACGAGATTGAAAGTTGCAGTGAGGAGTATACTATTGCAACCTTCAAAACCGATTTACCCGTTCGGGGAGAGCTGCGCCGTTCATTGAATAAACATCCGGTAGCCACGTTGGCTAAACTGATGGAACAGATAGAGCAACATGCCAGGATGGAGGATGACATACTCCGGGAGGATGGCAGGATTGTTGTCGAGCAGCCAAAGGCACCTGTCAAAAAGGTTGATAATCCAGAGCCCAAGACTTACAGAGAGAGAAAGGAGTACGGGCAGGCTAAGAAAGAGCCGTACAAGGATGAGCAAGCTCCTGACCCTAAATCTTTCTTTTCTATCACTACGGTTTGGAAGGAACCAATTTATAGGATTCTTTACCGAATAAAGAATCAGTCATACTTCAAATGGCCCCCAAGTCTAGGCGGAGATAGGAACTCAAAACGTGCTACGAATCAGCACTGTAGCTACCATAAGGATTGGGGCCATATGACCGAGGATTGTGAGATGTACAAAAGACACCTTGACGATTTGGTCTCTCGGGGCTATCTCAAGGAATTTATCCAAGAAGACCCCAAAGACAAAGGGAAGGCCATGGAGCTGGATTACGAGCAAAATTCTAAGGGGGTAATCCATATGATACATGGGTTGGCCACACCTTATACAAGAAATGAGGTTAGGCTATTACAAAGGCAGGTCAAGCATGATCAGCATGTGATGCGATTAGGAAACAAGAGAGGGCGAGAGGATGGCGTATGCAATGAAAGCATAGCATTCACGGATGATGATCTGGGAGAAGTCCAAATACCCCACAACGATGCTTTGGTCATAACCCTACGAGTTGGGGAATATGACATCGAGAGGATTCTAGTGGACTCAGGGAGTTGTACAGAGGTGATGTACTACGACGCATTCAAGAAGCTGGGGCTGGCCCAAACAGACTCGGAGCAATCTATAACACCCCTGATTGGGTTCGGTGCAGTAGCAGTTTGGCCTCTTGGAAAAGTAACATTGCCTGTTCGGGCCGGATCAGTTGTCCTGAGGACAGACTTTCTAGTCATAGATGTTCCTTCTTCCTATAACGCGATTATAGGAAGGACCTGGTTGCACAAAATGAGGGCAGTTTCCTCAACTTACCACCAGATGATGAAATTTCCAGGATCCGATGGGGTCGAAGTAATTAGGGGCAATCAGAAAGTGGCCCAACAGTGTCTAATTTCCATCATCAAAAGAGCCCCAAAGGCCCACCATGTTCATACATTAGAAGTACCAGATCAACCAACTATCGAGGATGTTGGAAGAAGTCCGGCAGAAAAGGTGGTCGAAGGCCTAGAGAAAATTCAGATCAACGAGACTGATCCTGAAAGATATTTCTTAATCGGAGAATCATTACCAGCGGATGAAAATGCTGAATTAATAAGATTTCTGAAGAAATATGTCGATGTATTTGCATGGGTGCCAGAGAAAATGCCCAGAGTAGATGCAGGTGTGATTTGTCACCATCTAAATGTTGATTCTCAGCATAAGCCGATCATTCAGAAAAAGCGAAGGGCAGCCGTGCAGCACGTGGATGCTGTAATTGAAGAGGTCGATCATTTGCTGGAGGCCAAAACAATACGTGAAGTTTACTACCTTGAGTGGTTATCCAACACCGTAGTTGTGAAGAAGAAGAATGGGAAGTGGCGTGTCTGTGTAGATTTCATAGACCTGAACAAGGCGTGTCCAAAAGATAGTTTTCCTCTTCCAAGGATAGACCAGCTGGTTGACGCAACTGCTGAATACGAGCGAATGAGTTTCCTCGACGCATATCGAGGATATCATCAGATTGCTATGTTTGGACTCGATCAATAGAAGACTTCATTTATCACACCACGAGAGTTGTACTGCTATAGCGTCATGCCATTTGGGTTAAGAAACGCTGGGGCAACGTACCAGAGACTTGCAACCATTATGTTCAAAAGGCTGCTTGGCAAGACTATGGAGGTTTACATAGATGATATGGTGGTGAAAAGTCAAGATAAACAAGGACACATAGCGGATTTGAAAGAAGCTTTCCAAATCCTGAGGGAGTACAAACTGAAGCTCAACTCCTCGAAATGTGCGTTTGGAGTTGGTTCTGGAAAGTTCCTAGGCCATTTGGTGACCATGAGAGGGATTGAGGCCAACCCTGATCAAATTGCAGCCCTGCAAAGGTTACAAAGTCCCAAAAGCACAAAGGAAGTCCAAAGGTTGACCGGAATGGCTGCAGCACTTAATAGATTTATCAGCAAGTCAAGTGATAAGTGTAAACCCTTTTTTCAGTTATTGAAAAAGAGGGAGGGATTCGAATGGGGAGCAGAGTGTGAGCAGGCTTTCCAGGACCTGAAGAAGTATCTGGCCGAACCTTCGCTTTTGTCAACTCCACAACCAGGTGAGTCTTTAGTTTTGTACTTAGCTATTTCTGAACATGCTGTAAGTGCAGTCTTGTTAAGGGATTTGGGAACCGAGCAAATCCCAATTTATTATGTTAACAAGACACTGCTGGATACAGAGACAAGATATCTGCCCCTAGAGAAACTTGTCTTGGCACTTAGGACAGCCACGACAAAATTGCCACACTACTTCCAAAGCCACAACGTTGTAGTTTATACTGAGCTCCCACTGAAATCACTGCTACGAAAAGCAGATTTCTCAGGAAGAATCTCGACGTGGTCCATCGAGTTAAGCCAATACGATATTGATTATCAGCCGCGTACAGCAATCAAAGGCCAAGTATTGGCTGATTTTGTAGCAGAGTTTTCTCCTGCAGTGGCTCCCTTGCCTCCTACGAAAAAGGAGCAAGCGACTAAGACATCACTCGCGAATAACCAACTCTCAGCTGAACAGGACCCCATGGAATGGAAGCTATTCGTTGACGGATCAGCATGTAATACTGGTTCAGGAATTGGGGTTGTCCTTTTTCCTCCTGTAGGAGTAATGATCGAATTATCTGTTCGGCTTGATTTCAGTGCATCAAATAATGTGCGGAGTATGAGGCACTCTTAGCTGGATTGAGAAGTGCAAAGACTCTAAAAGCAAAACGAGTCAGGGTGCATTGTGATTCACAGCTCGTAGTTAATCAACTGTCCGGCGAATACCAAGCCCGGAATGAGAAGATGGCAGCATATGTGGAAGCCGCCAAAGATTTACTTTTGAACAGATAAGTTTGGGACAGAATGCTCATGCCGATTCCTTAGCATGGTTAGCCGCAGCTGTTCCAAATGAACTCAAACGGAGGGTAGCAGTTGAGTATCTAATAGAGCCGAGCATTGGGAGGAGTGTTGAGTTAGTCTTGGATGTGAACCAAGGACCAAGCTGGATGGATCCAATCGTGGAGTTTTTACGAAATGAAATACTCCCCACTGATAGAAAGGAAGCTCATAAGATCAAAACTAAGTCTGCAAGGTTTTGGCTGTCCCTAGAAGGGAAAATTTACAGGAAGTCCTTTACAGGACCGTATTTACTTTGTGTGCACCCTCAGATGGTGCAAAAATTTCTGCATGAAATTCACGAAGGGACTTGTGGAAGCCATGCTGGAGGTAGATCCATTGCCCACCGAGCAATTACTCAAGGCTATTGGTGGCCACATATGCAAGAGGATGCCAAGGTGTATGTAAAAATTTGTGAAAAATGTCAGAAATTCTCACCAATGATTCGAACACCAGCCGAGGATCTGGTGCCCTTGACAAGTCCTTGGCCGTTTGCCCAGTGGGGAATGGACATTGTGGGTCCCCTCCACAAAGCAACTGGGAATCGAAAGTTCCTGCTAATGGCAACAGACTATTTTACCAAGTGGGTAGAGGCAGAGCCACTGGCCAAAATCACTGAACCTATGATAGAAAGGTTCGTGTGGAAAAGCATCATCACTCGCTTTGGGGTCCCTTATTCATTGATTACTGACAATGGGTCCCAGTTCCAGAAAAAGTTCAAAGCTTTTTGTGCCCAGTACGGGATACGAAATTATTACTCAACTCCAGCCTACCCTCAGAGTAATGGGCAGGCAGAAGCATCCAATAAGACCACTCTTGACGGGATCAAGAAAAGGTTGGACAAGGCTAAGGGGAAGTGGCCTGAAGAATTGCCACTTGTTCTATGGGCACATAGGACAACACCTAGGCGGTCTACGAAAGAGACCCCCTATTCGTTGGCATATGGCACAGAGGCAATCATTCGTTTAAGAAAATTTCTTAAACGAATTTGGAATAGATGTTGTGTAAGAGTTGCGGCGTTCAAGCGGCCAACTTTGGTATTCGATTAATTAAACTTGGAATTTAAACTAGATAAGAGATGGTCGAGTCAAAGGGATTGATTTACCCATGACTTAGCCATCAAATGGTTCCTTCATCTAATTCATGAGTGAACCGAAACCGTCCGGATTCCACTTGAAGAATTAAAAGCTGAAGACTACTTATACCTTAACTCGAGGCTCTAATTCAAATTGAACTCATTTAACGCAAGTGAGAGACGAAAAAGAATCGTTCGCACGCGTAAGATTATCAAGCACGTTGCATAAGGCGATAGACTTCATTGATCAAAGAAGCCACCCATCCCATGATCAATACTAGAAACCATGGGTTTAATTCATTCAAAACCTTGAAATTAAGCTAAAGTTTAAGAGAAACATTTAATCGACTAATTCATAGGGTGAACCTCACCCTATGACTTAACCTTTGAACTACTCACACATAGCAAAATGACTAGAAAACATGCTAGAAAATGAAAACATGATCCACCAATAACAACGAGAATAAACTTGATTTATATAGAGACCTCAACTGTAGCTAAAACATTAACACTTGAGAATTTAACATCTAACCATAACTTACTTGAGTTGTTGAGGAATTGAATGCAAAAGCTTGAAAGAAATAGCTAAAGAGCTCTTAAAACATAAAAGACTTAAAGTGTTAAAGGTTACACATGGCCATATATGGCAATAAAAGCTATTTATAAGCCCTACAAATCAGCCAAACAATGGACCAAAAGACCCCCAAAATATCCCAAAAACTAGCCTAAAGTAGAAACTTTCTATATATAGAAGGTTGAAATGTTCAGCACAAAAAGCTGGTCGAAGGGCATTGGTACCGGTACCTCAAAAACGAGGTATTGGTACCAACTCAACTGTCTTTAATTTCAGTGACATGGTACCGGTCCTCAAAAACGAGGTACCGATACCTCTGTGTAGAAACTGCAGAACAGGGTCAGCTTGGGCTATCATGCCTTGGAGTGTCCCGATGGCCTTTCATAGTTTGATTTCTTGATCACCGGGACTTGGCGGGCATATGCCATGGGCACTTGGACTCTTGGATACCCTTGAGAACCATCCTCGATGCATTTCGCTTGAACCACTTTGGCACGTTCCTTGCCAACCTTGACTTCCAAACAATCTCCGAGGCTTCTTGTGACACCGTTAGGCTTCGGTGACAATGAAATGAGTACCGGCGGGCATTTAGACACTTGGTTCAACCCGGAACATTGATTGGCATTCAAAACTGCCTTAAAAGCACGTTTAGCCTGAAATTCACGCAAAAATACCTTATGTGCGATATCGGATAAAAACGACAATTTTAAACGAATAAAAGCCACAAGTTAGAGGATTAAAGCCCCAAGATCATACGATCTTGAGTGCTAATCATACACTTTCGAGTAGATCTTATCTCCCTAGGGAGTTTTCTTGTCATCAAATGCTGCAACTAACCTCTTTGAATGAGGTCTTCTATCCGCTGCTTGAGATCTATGCAGTCGTTTGTAATATGGCCATGGTCCCTGTGAAACTTAAACTATTTTTCCTTGGACCTTATGCTCAAGTCAGTTTGCAATCTCTCAGGTCACCTGATGTCGGGATCACCTTAAAGACCTTCTAAGATGTGCTCAGCCATATTGTGAGTGAGGTGTAGTGCTCATGAAATTTTTCCTAGTGGTTCTCACTATGGAGAGGTCCTCTGGTTGGATCTCTGAATTTTTGATCCTCGGTGTCTTGGCGTGATGGATCCCTTCTCTTATTTCTTTTTGAGATCGATTTTTATTTGACCTGATTGGTTGTTTGAGTAATCGTCCCTTGAACGCCTATCGTTCAGAGCCTTCTCTATATTAAGGCATTTCTGAGCTTTGAGCGTGAGCTCAGCCATGGTTTGAAGGGGTTCCTGAAAAAGGAATTGACCCGAGCTCAACCTAATTATGCAGGCTGCTATGGAGACATTGTTGTCTGTGTTATCCATTTGGTGGTGTAGTCATGCAATGATTTCCACTTGTCCTGCTTTATGGTAAGGAGGTGGGTTGCTGGTTTATTGTGACGCTGGCCATTAGTAACTTGCAAGGCTCTCACTGAGCCCTTTGAGGTTGGTTATGCTACTCTGTTGGAGCTCGTTAAATCTCGTGCGCACGCTTCCCCTTAGTATAATAGAGGAAGCTTGGCACTTGATCTCACCCATCATAGCCCGAGGAGGTATTAGAGATTTGTATCTCGCTTAATGATCCACTAGGTATGTGGATCCATTGAATGCCTCAAATCGAGGCATCTCAAATGCCTTTAGAAGGGGAACCTCCATTATTTCTGCTGTGAAGGGAGAATCATTAGCCTGATCTAACTTCTCTACAATAGTGGGAGTTTGCCTTCCATTATTTTCGACCAACCGTTCGATTTGGGTTGCCTCTATAGAAGGGCTTTTTGTTTGATTTCTTCAGAGGCAGTTTGGCCTGCCTTTTTGCGAGATCGGCATCGCTGTCCCTTTTTTTCCCTTCAAACAGACTTTTGTCCGAATCGACGAGTTGTTTGTTCAACTCTTTGTTCGCCTGTAATACCTCTGTTGACCCTTGGGTTAGAGTTTCAACCTACTTTTGGAAGGTTTCAACTCGCTCTTGTAGGCGTTGAATGCCTCCGGAGTCACCATAGGTGTGGTGTTCTTGATCTACTAATTTCTGGAGGCAATTAGGTATGGCTCTCAGAAGCCATTGATCTAGTATCCATGGTAGTAACCGTTCACCATGAAGGTTTGAGAATAGTTTCTCTTTCCCACAGACGGTGCCAGCTGATGAAGCCGTTATTGGTCATCTTTGGAGGTGGGGTTCCTCAACCGTCCACCTAATCCTCCAGCTAGTGAAGCGGTCCTCCGGTGTGCTCGATTAACGACCTGCAAAACAAAAACGGTAAACTATGGGCACCTGCGTGGCTATCATCATCGCCCCTCCGATGCCTAAGTCAGTTGAGATATGGAAAGAATGGACTAAGTATGAGTTTCGTATTGTTTGCACACCTTTGTGATATTGAGGTGTGATCTTTATAAAGGCATCTTGGGAGGAATCCCTTGGGATTGGGACTCTTAAGTCTCATTCGCTCGCCGTGGGTATAGATAGGTGTTGGATTGTCCTCCTCTCCATAGGACTCCCTTGATCCTTATCATGTTTGAGGAGTCCCTTCACCTTTGGACTCTGCGATTGTTATCAAGATTAAGAGTCCTTACAGTGCAAAGATCTCCATTGGGACTGGGAGCTCTTGGGCTCATCCGTACATGACAGGAATAGGTTGGTGATGGAATGTCCTCCTTACCTAAGACTTCTTTGTTCCTTACCAGGTTTAGGAGTTTTCCTCTCCTTTGGACTCTGTGATTGTCATCAAGGTTAGGAGTTCTCATGGTGGATGGATTTCTGTGGTTATCCTCTAAGACTCGTGGCCTAACCTCTTCGGACAAGATAAGACTCTGGCTGCATGTTTGTCATATTTGCTGAGCTCACCTGATGAGCTGAGCTCGATATTCTTCCATGAGCTGCGCTCGTGAGATGGCCTCCTTCCTTGGGCTGGTTAATAGATGCTAATTTTCATAGGCTAGATTCGATGTAATTGGGACTCTAGCTTGAGCTTTTGGGGCTGTGCTAGGCTCTTAGCTTGGGTGACCTTGAGAGGTTAATTTATATTTATCAGTCTATATTGTTGAATGCTCTTCACGAAAATTAGTTCTACAAGTTGCACGATAAGTTGCTACTTGTCTATATATATATATATATATATATATATATATATATATATATATAGTTCCCTTCTTCTAAGGACCACCTTAACTTAATAAAATAAGGACCTCCCTTTCCCGATAGAATTTTAATGATCCAAGTCGCTCAATGTGTTCAGAATGTGATTTTAAGGATATCCGCCAGAAATCAGCAAAAAAATGATCGGAAAGGCTTCATCCAAGCATTTTTTGTTTGTTTTTTATCAAACGGTTCAAATAAAAACTGTTCGGATGAAGCCCTTCTCGGTCTTTTTTTTTTGTTGATTCCTTGCGGGTACTCCTAAAATCACATTTTGAATATCTTGAGCGGCTCGGATCATCGAAATTTGAAGAGCAAATGGGAGAAATGGAGAGGTCCTTATTTTAACTAAAATAAGGATCTCCTCATTTGAAAATGACTGTATATATATATATATATATATATATATGGGGCGGTTCGGGGACATTTAAAAAACCCGACCCAAGTTCCCGATCGAATTTTGACGATCCGAGCCACTTAATATAATCAAAACTTGATTTTAAGGGTGCTTGCGAGAAATTAGCAAAAAAAATGACCAGGAAGGACTTCATCCGAATAGTTTTTTATTGAACTTTATTGAACGGTTCAATAAAAAACTGCGCAAATTAAGCCCCTTCCCTGTTAGTTTTTTTGCCAGTTTCTCGCATGCACCCGTAAAATCACGTTCTGAACACATTGAGCGGCTCGGATCATCAAAATTTGATCGGGAACTATGAAATTAAGATTTGGAGGGTTTTTTAAAGTGTACCCGGAACTGCCCTGATATATATATATATATATATATATATATATATACAGTCATTTTCAAATAAGGAGATCCTTATTTTAACTAAAATAAGGACTTCTCCATTTCTCCCATTTTTCATTCGAATTTCAATGATCCGAGCCGCTCAATGTGTTCAGAATGTAATTTTAAGAGTATCCGCGAGGAATCAGCAAAAAAAATTACCGGGAAAGGCTTCATCCGAGCAGTTTTGATTTGAACCGTTCGATAAAAAACAAATAAAAACTGCTCGGATGAAGCCTTTCCTGTCATTTTTTTTTGCTGATTTTTTGCAGGTACCCTTAAAATCACGTTCTGAACACATTGAGCGGCTTGGATCATTGAAATTCTATCGGAAAAGGGAGGTCCTTATTTTATTAAGTTAAAGTGGTCCTTAAGAGAATGGGACTATATATATATATATATATATATATATATATATATATATATATATAAGAGTAAGAGATTAAATTCTTTCGGTCCTACCATGTGTTTATTGTTGATTGGAACCGTTCATCTTGTAGACCACAAATAGTAGTGTATCTACACAAAAAATAAATTTGATCGGACATCAACATGAGTATCAAAAATTTGAATTTTGTTTTGTAAAATAGGCGATTTATCTTTATTAGTATTGACAGAATCAGATCGTCCATTTTGTAAACCAAAATTTAAATTTTGATATATCTACCGACTTCCGATCAAGCTAATTTTTTGCATGGCAATACTATATTCCGGGTCTTAAAATATGAATGGTTTAGATTACAACAATAGACGTTCAGTGAGGCCAGGGCCGGCCCAATGGGAAGGCCCAAGAGGCCGCCGCCTTGGGCCTCCACATTTTGGGCATAAAATGAGGCACCCCTTTATAGATAAGTATTTATATTTTCTGTGTGCATTTATAATACAAACTCCTTTGGTGGTTCAATGGTAAAATGTTTACTCTTTCACATAAGATGCCTAGGTTCAAATCTTGATAGGGTACTTTTTTGTAGTGTCTTTTTGCCAAAAAAAATTTCCCCCTATCACATAAATTGGGGCTGCTGTGATTCAAACCTGAGTCCACTGAACCATTAAGGTCGACATATTTACCATGTTAAATAGTATGAATGAAAATTATATACAAAAAAGTATTTCTGTTTATTGTTTTTAAATTAGAAAATTTATGTAGGGCACAATTCCATCACTTGGCCTAGGGCATCCAAATGCCTTGGACCGGTCCTGGGTGAGACCCACAATAGGCGATGATGGAAAAGTGGGATTTTATACCGGCGGTGGATAAAATTTATTCTCGTAAAGTAACTTATGGATTTTTAATACGACGCTAATCATTGAATGGGCCTTGCATTGATAGAGAGGTTACAAACTACCTTAAATTACTGGCTTAAGTTGCTCGCTTTGGGCGCAAGCTACTGGCTACCAATTTATGAAGCACGGCCCTAAGACTAATTGAAATTCAGACGCATAGTATCACGTATATGGATGCCATCTCTTTTTTTAAATGATGTAATCAGATTATACAAACCATACTAGTGTAATTAATACTTTGTTAAAAAAGAAAAACATTCTATGTTCATGTTTTTGTTTTCTATTTCAGTTGGCACTAAACATGCTTTTGGTCTCTCCTTATCGTGGTTTTGGCATTGAACAAAGACTATTTTATCATTTCTGGGGACAAAAAAGCTGAAACACTACCAAACAGTGGCCTTGATGATGTGTAGTTTCCAACTCAACCTTTATTCTAGCAATTCAGGGTTACAGATATGCATGCAAGATTTTTTGAGCCAAGGCATCGATACCAAGGCTAATTGTGGATTCTCCGCACACAACTGGTATCGATATCTTGCCAGATGGTATCGATACCCTTGCCTTTGGAGTGCTTCTGGACTCCAATGGACCAAAAGGTATCGATACCTAGCAATGGTATTGATACCAATGGGCAAAATGCAGATTCCAGGCCCAGGCTCAAGCTTCCTTCCTTGCCTTCAACACCTCCCGGGCATCCTTCGGGGCATCATTTCTTGGTTCTTGGGACTTGGTGGCACAACGCCACGTGGCCTCGGGTGCTCAGTTACCCTCAAGGGCTATCCTTGGCGTCAAAATACGCATTATTTGCACGTTTCACCTGAAACACTTAACAAACTACCTTACGTGCATCAAGTAAAAACGATAACTTAAACGTAATACGCTATAAACTAAAGGACTTGAGCACCAAGACTGTACAATATTAGGTGCTCATCAAGTCATTACCAAACAAAAAAGTTGCCATTATTTCAGGTCTTCAATTTCTCCCTGAACCAAACCAAGCAAACCTAACTTTATGCAATCCATCTAAACGTGATCTCCTCTCTTAATATAGCTTTAGTACAACTCCAGCAAGAATTTTGGTCGCATATGTTAATTTTGGTTTTTTATCCTTGTTGATTAGGTTGAGAGTAGCAAGGAACACAATTGCCAAGGATGGTTGACGCTATTGTCTCCTTCGTGGTGGATAGACTTGGTGACCTTCTCATCGAACAAGTTGTTTTTTTACGAGGAGTGAAAGATGATGTTGAATGGTTGAAAGGCCAATTGGAGTATATGTTGTGTTTCCTAAAAGATGCAGAAGAAAAACAAGATGTCGACAATCGGATGGGCAAATGGATATCAGATATTAGAGATGTTGCTTATGAGGCCGAGGATATTATTGACAACTTCATCCTCAAAGTAGAAGCAGATACTCCAAAGAAGATGGGATTAAAAGATTGCTTTCAGAAGTATTTTTGCATTTGCAGCAAACATGCCAGCCTCATCCAACAGGCAAATCTCTATGGTATAGGACAGGAAATCAACACATTGAAGACCAAGTTCACTCAAATCCAACAAAGTCAAGTAATCTTTGGTATAAGAAGTATTGACAATGCAAGAGAAGGATCAGATCGCATGAATACGATAGATAATTGGCTACGAAGAGATAGCCCATACAAAGACAATGAGCATGTTGTAGGCTTCAAGGAGGATGCTGACAAACTGATGTCTGAACTTGTCAAGGAAGTGAAAGATCGGTATATGATCTCAATCGTGGGCACCGGAGGCTTAGGTAAGACAACTATTGCTCGGAAGCTTTACAACACCTTTAGTCCTACAAAGGAATTTGATTGCTACGCTTGGGTTTCTGTGTCCATTGACTACAAAATCCAAGATCTTCTTCGATCAACAGTAAAAGCTTTCAAGAGGCCAACCACGAAAGAGGAATTAGATTTTCTAGAGAAGATGAAAGAAGAAGATTTGGAGCCTTATTTACGTGATTACTTGCAAGGACGTCGATATTTGGTGGTGCTTGACGATGTATGGGATGAAAATGCTTGGCCAAGCTTGATGAGAGCGTTTCCAGATGAGAAAAATGGAAGTAGAATAATCATGACAACCCGAAACAAAGTTGTTGCCAAGCCTAGCAATGAGAGAACATATGTCCATGAGCTCCCATTTCTAAATGAGCAAGAAAGTTGGGAATTGTTTTGTAGTAAAGCATTTCCTAACTATGATGAGATTGGAAATCAAAAAAGTCGATGTCCTCCATGCTTGGAGAGTTTGGCGAGAGAGATGGCGAACAAATGTCGTGGCTTACCCCTAGCCATAGTCGTATTGGGTGGTCTACTGCAAAAAAAAGATCATGACGAGTGGCCCAAGTTGAAAGAGCAGATGTGGCACCATTTAATGGATCATGACTCACATCGTGTTCAACATATATTGGCTTTAAGTTTCAACGATTTGCCCTATCGATTGAAGTCATGTTTTCTTTACTTGGGTTTGTTTCCAGAAGACTTTGAAATTGATGCAAATAAACTCTATTGGTTGTGGGAGGCAGAGGGTTTCATAAATCTAGGTAAAGAATCTTTTGAGGAGGATGCCGATGCCTATTTGAGGGAGCTAATTGACAGGAGTTTGATTCAAGTAGAAAAACGAAACTGGAGGAGAATCATAACATGCCGAGTGCATGATCTTCTCCGTGATTTTTCAATCAAAAAGTCAAAGGAGCTAAATTTTCTTCATATATATGAAGGAGCAGTTGCTCCCAACTATCGGAGACTAGCCTCTTACTCTGAATTTCAGAGGTTTGTTTTGTTGGACCATTCAGATATGCGTTTACGAACCCTCTTGTTTTTCAATTTAGTAAATGAAGACCTGGAAATAGCACAGCTACAGTCCTTATGCAGGCAGATGAGATTACTGAGAGTGCTAGATCTAGAGGACAATCCCTTCAATCGTTACCAAGAGACTGATGAGAAAAGACTGCCCGATGAAATTGGGAAGCTGATTCACTTGAGGTACCTAGGGTTATGTGGAACCAATATAAATGCACTCTCACAGTTCATAGGTAATTTGCATGCCTTGCAAACCCTCGAACTGAGTACACCTTACTACTCCTTTGCTCCAATTCAGTTACCTGATGAGATATGCAAAGCAAAACAACTGAGACATTTAATTGGAAGTTTCAAGTGGCCGTTTCGAGTGGACAATTTAACAAATCTTCGAACTCTCACATCGGTTTATGTCGAGGGGCAGATGGAATTCAACCCAATGGATCTGATCAATCTTTGCGAGCTTACCATTTTTGTCAAACTGGGCAACTATAGATTCACTCTGGATTCTATTGGTGGATTAAGAAGCCTCCAATCCTTGAAGTTGGAGGGACAATATTCGGTAGAGGTCGACTTGCACCCACTCTCTCGCTGCCAACACCTCCTCCAATTGAGGTTGGTCGGCATGTGGGCAGATTGGAAGCTGGCAACAGAGGTGCTTCCAAATCTTAGGTACCTCTACTTGTTTGCAAGCGGTCTTACTGAAGATCCTATGCCAATGTTGGAGAAGCTTCCGAAATTGACAGTTCTCTTGTTGTATGATTATCGTGAAAGGAAATTGGTTTGCACCGCCGGAGGATTCCCTCAACTCGAGATCCTACAACTTGGGAGTGGTTTCCTGAGGGAGATCTTAGTGGAAGGAGGAGGAATGCCTGTGCTTAAGGGTTTGTTGTTAGATTATGATAGTGATGTTTTGATGCCAGATAGACTACGCTCCATCCCTGCCCCAGACCCCCCTTTGGATTGGGGTGAGTGGGGTTACTAAGCAACACTAATTAGTTACCATTGAGGCTTGGGGTGAGTGGGGTTACTACGCAACAACAATTAGTTACCATTGGGGCGACATGGCAGGTATAAGAAGTGGAATAAGAATTGAAGCTTTGGATGATGCTTGTTTATTTCATTTCGCAATTGAATAATGTTTGTTTGTTTAAACAAGTACTGTGTGGTTAGTTGCGTTTTCTTTCATTTGATAAGCTGCTGATGAAGCTTTTCATTTTACTAGTAAAAATGCACGTGCGGTGTACGTGAAAGCAATGTCAAGTTATGTAGTAGTAATTAAAACATGTAATTATTGTAGTATTATTTTCTATTGAAGCTTAAACTCTCGAGAATGAAAATCAGACTTGGTGAGAATCCAGGAAAAAAAAGATTTGGTGAGAATCTAATAATGGTCATGATCATCTTTCTTCCTTCATTGTAAGGTAGACATTTTCTTTAATATGAGACAGAATAAGTAGAATTAAGACTTTTCGTAGGACGATCCTTCATGTGATATAAAATTAGAAGACATTAATTAATTCCATTGTGAGTATTATTTTACATACACATTAAAGATTCATCTGAGGGATAGTCATGTGAGAGGTTCTTGATTTCCCATCCAACATTGGAAAAAAGTGTAATAACTCAATCATATTTATGGCACACCCATAAGAACATAATTAAGTCTTAGCAAGCTCAACTTTAGCGATATATTTACGGCTTAAACTCTTGGTCAACATCTTGACAATGGTTTGTGCATACCTTTCTATTTTGACATGAGAAGGTTACAGAAATCAGAGCGCATGAATAATGTCCTATGTTTAATATACCGTTACTAAGGCTCCGTTTGTTTGGATGTAAAATATTTTCCGATAAAATGTTTTACCTATTTTCCGGTGTTTGGTTGTGTAAAGAATGAGGAAAACATTTTACATGTAAAACATTTTCCATCAATTGGATGAAAATGACTTACCCTTAAATCTTCCGTAAGTTATTTTCCGAAATGAATCCGCTGCTTTCTACTGCAATTCTCATTGCTTAGTTTCCTCGATCGTCAGTCCTGACCTACGTTCAATTCCAATAATCTCATATTTCTCCGCCGTTTAAGCTCCCCATCTCTCTTTGTACACTATTTTGTTGATTTCTGAAAATATTTTCAAGTGCCAACCAAACACCGAAAAATAAAAGTTTGAAGTTTGTTTTCTGAAAAAATATTTTACATGGAAAATATTTTACATTGTAAAACATTTTACATTGAAACAAACAGAGCCTAAAGTTTCAAACAATATCTCTTTCGAACATAGAGGATCTCATGTCATAAAAAACCAGACATCCATCCCAACAAGTCTTCCCTCGGCCATCTTGTCAAAGCATAACCATTAGCAACATGCATTCAAGAAATTGGGATTGTATGACATATAGAACAAGTATCTCGAACCATAACACTCTCATGCTTACAGCGCATTGTACCTAGGATCATTTCCATGACTTCTTGAGGATCAATAAATGAATTTGCCCTAAAATATGGCGACCTGGTGTTTGTACCATATTTCACTGCCTGTCGATAATCAACCACAAGGTGGCAATTATGGGAATGCTTCCTATTTTATTATTTCGTATTAATAATATAACTAGTTTTATTTGTTTGTATTTTAATAAGTGCAGGACACTTGGCTTGTTTCTACACATTTGGGAGTTGAAGAGAAGTTATTTGGACAAGTGGCATACTCCTACACACTTTGGAGTTTTGGGAAGTTATTTGGACGCTTGGAAGATAATTAGAAGAATGAAGAGAAGTGAAAAGTTAGGAAGTTATTTCCTGCACATTTTATTTTTATAAATAGCCTCTTTTGGCTTCATTGTACTCGCCAACAAATCAAAGTCTTAACTTTGTGAGTAGGAGTAGGATTAACTTAATTTTCTTACTTTCAATGAGGATCCATCCTTCTTGATTGTAATTCTACCTTGAAAAAATAACAAAGTCCATTTGTTATTTTTCTTCCACTCCAACCAACTTCACTAAATCATCAATCCACTCTGCCCAATCGATGGGTCGATTCTGTTCTTGAAGATTGGCGGGTGACAGTTTTCTTTTACGAGTCAATTCATCACCACCAAAAAATAGCATTTGATTCATTCGCCATTTGTCTTCCAGTGAAGTCCTGAAATACGGCAAGGAACCTCAAATCCGTTTGTGGAGACAGGCCGCATTCACCTTTATTTTTGTTGTTGGCTTTGTTTTCCGAAATCTCCGTCGATATCGATCGAGGGAAAAATTGGTAAACAATTTTGGCGCTAGAAGGAGGGCATCATTACTAAATCGAAAGTAATGGCAAAGATCAAATGGAAAAATGAGAGCCTTGCATGTAAGGCTTCAACAGTTTGTGGAAATGGAATAATGGCCACTCATTGGCCAACTTTTGGATTTCTACGGAAATGGTTCACAAAAGCCTTGCAAGGCTTGAGCAATTCTTAGATCATTCTGGAAAAAGAAACGAAGCAGCAGAAAATGAAATGGCCAATTAAATAATGGCCAAACCGACCAAATTAAATCAGAGGGTTTATATATATAAAATGGAAGAATTCTAGCCAAATACAGAGGCTAGGCCAATTTAAGTGTTTAAAGAATGCCATTCAATGGATAGCAAACATTAGAAGGCCAATCTTTCGCGCCACTTTCTTGGATGTTGAAGATGGATTAACGGTTTTTAAGTGCTTAACTATATGAAAGTGGCCATTATTCATCATAGGCTACGGAAGAATTTGAAATGCTTTACTGGTATTGTATCCCTCTCATCCAGAATTTCATAAGGATGAAAAGCATGTTTTTGAAATTATGGAATGAGAAATGACCCTCTTTCCGACAATGGATTTGGGGGGGCAAACGCATCTTTAAAAGGGCCAAATCGTACGAATTAAGCGGTTTTGGCGTCGAAACTCTAAGGGAGTTCATCTTCATGAAAATAACAGAACGCCATCAAATAAAATGACAAGCCTGGTACGAAAGGTTTGAATAATCTGAATTTGACCATTTGTCAAACATGGTGAATCGACAAATAGCCATGAATTTAAGGCCACACAGTGGACTCAAATGTGAGGTTTTCCAATTGAAGGCTTGAATAAGATATATGGCTGAAAGATGTCATTCGTAAAAGTTGTTCATTCTCTTGATCAATTTGCATGGGGGGCAAACTCCTCTTTAAAAGAGCCAACTACAAAATTTAAGTGGCTCGAAAATTGAAATTAAAAGCAAGTTGAATCATGTATATAATTCAATTAGAGTTTTTAATTTAGACCATGAATGGTCAAAATAGAAAATAACCCCTCTACTCCATCTATACGGGTTAAGAATGGAGAAAACTTTCCCATGGAATATGAGTTCAAGCTAATTGTGGCTGTGAATTATTGATCGACAAGTATCCATGTGTTAAGAGGGATCGATGGAATCTCCGAAGCCATATGTATTGGCTTTAGTCGAAAAAATACCAAGTATTGGTCTATGCCACTTGTCTCACCATTGATCTTTGGCTAGCACAGAAGACTTTTTGTCGAGGACCGATAGAAATGGCCAATTATGGCAAATCTATGTTTTGGGCGTGGCATGCAGTGTATACATGCATGATTGAACAGGTTGTTTTGTGGTCAAGATTGGTTTATTCATTTTTAATCGACAACCTTTTTGCATAGGCCATTTGTACTAGTTTAGCATGTTCATAGGTTGACATGAATTCCAAGTATACAAAAACCGTCTCTGTCGATTGACAATCCGTCAGGATACTTGGCTCTGTCGATGGATACTTGGTTCTGTCGATTGATACTTGGCTCTGTCGATTGACAATCCATCAGGATACTTGGCTCGAAATAAACCAATCTCTGTTGATTAATGGTTTACACATGCCTATTGTGTTAAGGGTCATAATACTCCAATAGATCACATTTCCTCGTTTCCTTTCAGTACGAATTAGTTGAAGGAAAATTATCGAACAGAGGGAATTTTGCATCTTAGAAGCTAAACTTGGTTTTGGATAGCGGAGTTAAGCCTTGAAGGCTTGTCGAAAAGTGAGAAGATTGTGTAAAATTTATCTAAAACTCTTCGAGAGTTGGGGGCATAAATGTTCACACCATAAAGAGTAATTACCCGTCGATATCGTTAAAACTAGTTAAATTACTCACTTGGGTTACGTTAGCACTTCACCCAAATGAATAAGGGGGGCATTGTTTGTACCATATTTCACCGCCTGTCGATAATCGACCGAAAGGTGGCAATTATGAGAATGCTTCCTATTTTATTATTTCGTATTAATAATATAGCTAGTTTTATTTGTTTGTATTTTAATAAAGTGCAGGACACTTGGCTTGTTCCTACACATTTGGGAGTTGAAGAGAAGTTATTTGGACAAGTGGCATGCTTCTACACACTTTGGAGTTTGTGGGAAGTTATTTGGACACTTGGAAGATAATTGGAAGAATGAAGAGTAGTGAGAAGTTAGGAAGTTATTTCCTGCACATTTTGTTTTTCTACAAATAGCCTCTTTTGGCTTCATTATAATCTCTCCAACAAATTAAAGTCTTAACTTTGTTATTAAGTTTTGTCTACCAACCCATTCGGGTTATAACTAGGAGTAGGAGTAGGATTAACTTAATTTTCTTACTTTCAATGAAGATCCATCCTTCTTGATTGTAATTCTACCTTGGAAAAATAACAAAGTCCATTTGTTATTTTTCTTCCACTCCACCCCACTTCACTAAATCATCAATCCACTCCGCCCAATCGATGGGTCGATTCCGTTCTAGAAGATTGGCGGGTGACGGTCTTCTTTTACGAGTCAATTCATCACCACCAAAAAATAGCATTTGATTCATTCGCCATTTCTCTTCTGGTGAAGTCCTAAAATACGGCAAGGAACCTCAAATCCGTTTGTGGAGACAAGCCGCATTCGCCTTTGTTTTTGTTGTCGACTTCGTTTTCCGAAATCTCCGTCGATTTCGATCAAGGGAAAAATTGGTAAACACCTGGTAGCTCAAATTAAGACCGAAATCACAGGCCCCCTACCAGCAGACAATTCAATGCCAGTGAAGGAGCTGGAATCTTTGAGCAAAGATACCGAATCCTGCTATCTTCCATCCATACCTGCGGGAACACTATGAAAATAAGCAAGGATTACGCATCTTGCAACTGGCGTCCCTTTTAAACTTAAGAACCCTGATATCCTCAAAACATGTATTTCCAAAGAGAGCAAGATGTCTTAGCATTTGTTGGCTAAACCAACCCATTTATAGTAACACAAACAATTAATTTAAAACATCTATCTTGAATATCAACAATTACGGACTTCCATTGAATACACCTGCCAGTTTATTGTCCACCTTGTGTTTCCAACACCAGTTTCCAGCATCATATGCCATTGACTCTCAGATTAAAATAAAGTCTTGAAATTCTCCAAACGCAAGCAAACAATTAGTCTCTTGATTAATCAAATTTACCAAAAACACATGGTTGGATTGTATGTAAGGAACTATTGATATTCAAATAATTGGATCTCGAGGAAGACGATGTGGTCAAATCAACATACGTGCATGATAAGTATAAATTAACCCCACAAGGTCAGCCCAAGCTAAGAGCCCAGCACAGCCCTAAGGGTTCAAGCTGGAGTCCCAAGAACATAGAATCTAGCCTATAAGTGTTGCCTCTATTAACCAGCCCAAGGACGAAGGCCAGCTCACGAGCGCAGCTCATAGAAGAATACTGAGCTCAACTAACCAGGTGAGCTCGGCAAATATGACAAACCTGAAACCAGACTTATGAGACACTCCATGGGAGAGTTTCGTACAGTCTAGGAGACTCAGAGAGCAGTCGGACTCTTATCCCCTTTCTAGAATAGTCAAGGCCTTATCTCATCCCAAGGGATGAGGCTGCGAATTCCAAAGGATAACCGTGAGAGACCCATGCACGAAGGGAACTCAGAGAGCAGCCACAAGCCTTATCTCCTCAGAAGAGGTCAAGCCACGGTCCACAAAGGATAAGCACAGAGATCCGTGTACTGCGAGGACTCCTAAACCTGACAAGCAAGCACAAGAGTTCTAAGGTGAGAAGGACACTCCAACACCAACCTATTCCCTTCATGTACGAATGAGCCCAAGAGGTCCCAATTCCAATGGAGATTTTATAACTTTTTCTTTATTTACCAAAAAAAAAATTTCTTTCTCTTTAACGATTAGAAAAAAAATTGATTCATAACAAGATTAGCAAAATGTATTATAACAACTTTTTATTTTTTCTAATCGCATAAAAAAGAACATAAGGAGATTACAAAAATCAAGATAATTAAATCTATTGAAAAACACCTATGCAAAGTTATTTAACTAAGGGATGCGTTTCAAATTTTATAATATTATCTATAATATATTCTAAAAAAATATTTTTAATTTTCTTAATATATTTTAATTATTCAATCAAACAAAATAAGTAAGGTGAGAAAGATATTAGGTACGCATTTGTCTTTTCAAAATCAAAATAAAATGTAAATTTTTTGAAATAGTCCCCTCTAGTAATTTGAAAAGTTATGTGAGAAAAACGATGTCGTTTAAGAATTTTGAAAAGTTCTTTTTTTTTTTTTCCGAAAGGTAAGAAGATAAGCCCTAATTGCACTCATCCCAAAAAATCTTTACGTTTTATCTCATCTTCACGCCCAAAAAGATTACGAGAGAGAGAGAGAGAGAGAGAGAGAGAGAGAAGGCAAATCCCAGAATGGGGTTCCACCAGTACCCAGTTGTTTCTTCGACGACGGGCGGACTGTTCCACTAGTGCCGGATTTTCATGTGGGCGAACTGTGATCTTTATGGTTTATTGTAGTGGTGAAATTTAGTTATTTCAGATGTCTTCCAAGTATACGTTTGACACATTAGGTAAAAAAGCAAATATATTATTATGACTTAGCCTTATCTGAAAAGGATTAAAATCCAATTGAGAAGCCACCATTGAAATTGAAATTCAATAAAACACAAAATCCATGTGAAATGGTTAGTTTATAATAATAATAATAATAAATCTAAAGTTTGTCTATAATGTTACAATCTGCAGGTTGTGATAATTTTCATAAAAATACAAAGTACACACTACAACAAAAAAAACACTATTGTCTACTAAATTTACTAGCTAAAACTAAACTTTTCGCCCCAAGAAAATCTTTTGGTGACCAACAACTAATTTTGATTGGCAAAAAGATCTATTGTCATATTTTTAAATTTTTTTAAACAATGTTTATATATGTATTTTTACATATTTTAATATCATGTTAATTGCATTTCAAAAAATTCATCAAATTTTAAGGAAAAAAAAAGTTTTGTCACTTTAGGAAGTAAGTATAAATATTTTTGTTTTCCTAATGTAACAGAAGTACTTGGCTAGCTTAGTGTTAAGTGCTTGAGAAATCAACTAAGGGTGCGTGGGTTTGAAACTTGGCAATGACAAGAAAAGATGGTCTAGTAGATATAAAGAAAAGATCACGCACAATGGTTTTCTATCTCAGTTTATGGTGATGTGATCATTTTGAACTTTCAATCACGGTTATAGACCGTGATCTAAAATGTCTTACAATCACACCCAAAAAAAGAGAAATGATCACGCCCAAGAGAAACAATCACGGTTTATAACCGTGATAAAAGAGAAACGATCACACCTTTTGGCCGTGATTGTTTCTCTCTTTCAATCACAGTTTATAACCGTGATAAAAGAGAGTGACTTACAATCACACTCAAATCCATCACGGTAGCAGGAGTGTGATGAAAAACTTACAATCACGGTTAATAGCTGTGATCGTTATGGATTATTGTAGTAGTGAGTTTGCATTTTGTCTCAATTACGTCCCTATAGGAGTGAAATGTCAATTTTGCCCACGAGTTCTATTAGTTCTAATAATAACATCGTTAGTGAGATGGACCAAATTGAGACAAAATATAAACTATAAGATTAAAAATAGCACAATCCATACTAGAGGACGAAATTGAGATTTCACAAACTAGATGGACTATTTCTAAAATTTCTAGTCTAGCAATTGTTCGTGGCATTATAGGAAGTAGTCGTGGATTTAAAGCATCCACAATGTAATAATCAAAATTAAATAATCAAAAGTTACCACATCATCTTTTGATTATTCATTTAGATGTTGTTAAAGTTAGCAATGTTAAATCCCACATTATTTACGTTTTGCCCATAATTAAAATGGGATGGCAAAATTTTAAATTTCTTCTCAATCTAATGGTGCACATTGAATGACATTCTAGTAAAATAAGTGAAAATGGAGAGCATTTGTTAAGATTCATAAAGTGATCAATATTGTTAAATGCACAACCACTTGCTAAAGTGGAGAGTGAGTTTCACCTACCGATAAAATATTTGCTTTATGCAGAGTGTGTTTTACTCTCCTCTGATAGGTGTACTTGATTGAGAAGATATGGAGTCTAATAAATTTGGTTATTGGCAAAAGGTTGCTAGTTTTGATTATCCAAAAACTAAAATTTGATGAGTTGCTACGAGGTTGCTAAGTTTGGTTTTTACAATGTAAGCACTTTTTTTTAGCACATATTACTAACTTTAACAACCTTTTAGTTTTGATTATCACATTGTGGATACTCTTACCATTAACGTAAATCTTTTTGTATTTGGTAATTCGCAATCGCGCAACCCGATCCTGTCAACTATCTTTGGTTGCAAACAAGGTTTGACTCTGGAATTTTAGTTTAGCAGTTAGGGCCGCTAAACGGACCAAACAGCTCGAGCTCGGTTCGAGCTTGACTCAAATTTTGGCTTGTTCAAACTTGTTTATAAAAAATAGAAGTCAAGCTCAATCACGCTTTTCCGTTTGTTCATAAATTCAAGCCAAGCTTGAGCATATGGGGTGTTTGGCTTGATAGGCTCGTGAACAAAGAGAACATTCTGTAAATAATAAACATATAGGGGTTCAATAATAAATATTTCAAAATATGATATATAAGTTACGTTCAATATAGATATTTCACAAGTTTTATATAGTACTATTGCATCAAAAAGGAAACCACCAAGGTGAGATATGGAACTTTAGGGCTATATTAATTAAATCATATATAATTCTTCCATGGAGCAATTCAAAGGATCTATTGAGCAAATTTGGGGCTACTATCATATTCTTCTAGCTATGGTTTTCTCAGCAAAGATTAGAGAGGTAATTAAGTGGTAACTTAGTACTTCATCTTCCCTTCTTCCATTTAAAATCTAGGGAAAATTTTAAAATAGCACCTAACCTGTCACACAAATCACACACAAGCATCTGACCTTTTAAAATTATCAAAAACATACTGACCTATTTAAAAATCCATCAATTTTTCGTCCGCCGTTAACTTTCCATCCAAAATAGACGGAAATTTTGAAAATGTGCATTTTGGCATGAATATTGGCAAAACAAGATTAAGGCTCATTTTGGCAAAATACAATATTATACTCATAAACAAGATTAAGGCTCAATTTGGCTTTAAAAGTCAATTAATAAGTTAATTTTTGTCTTTCTTTATTAAAAAAACGCATTTGTTAGTTTTGGATCAAGACGAATCAATAAGTCACAAAAATTACTTAACTCGGTCATTTTTCACACCTACCCATGACTATTCTATGTTTTGTGTTTTTGCCTTTTCCTTTGTTTAATACAGAGTAATCTTATTTTGTTGCATAATTATGGGTATTTAATTACTAAATTAAGCTCGATTCCTTATTTAGGGTGTGTTTGGATTGAAAAGTTAAGTAATTTTTGTGACTTATTGATTCATCTTGACCCAAAACTAACAAATGCGCTTTTTTTCTTTTTAATAAAGACAAAAATTAAGTTATTAATTGACTTTCAAAGCCAAATCGAGCATTAATCTTGTTTATGAGTATAATATTGTGTTTTTCCAAAATGAGCCTTAGGCCCTGTTCAGAATGCAAAAAAAAAAGTCCTTATTTTTTAAGAAGACAATTTCAAGCTCAAAAATTATCGGGTTATTGAAATCTAAAAATATGCGATATGGATATTGTTTGAAAGATCTCATTGAGATCTTTTATACGATGCAAAAAAAAAATTGAAAATTTATTTTTTATTTACATTATTTTTTAGTTTGAAAATGTGAAATAAATTGTTTATTTTTTAAGAAAGTTTCTGGAATGTGGCCTTAATCTTGTTTTACCAATATTCATGCCAAAATGCACATTTTCATCATTTCCATCTATTTTGGATGGGAAGTTAACGGCGGGTGGAAAATTGATGGGTTTTTAAATAAGTCAGGGATTTTTTTGATAATTTTAAAAGGTCAAGTGCCTGTGTGTGATTTGTGTGAAAAGTCAGGTGCTATTTTTGAAATTTTTCCTAAAATCTATGTAGCTTTCTGTTTCTAGATAATTATGCTTTCTGAAAGCTCGAAACTTCATCAGCCTAAGCTCATGCTTGGAAAAGCTCGAGATTGGCTTGCATATTTCACAAGTCAAGCCAAACTTCTCACGAACACAAAACTTCAAACGCAAGCCAAGCCTGAACAATTAATCTCAAAAAGTTGTCAAGCTCATGCCAAGCTTGAACACTGGTAACAAAGAGTCAAGCCAAGTCTGAAAAATGCTGTGTTTTGCTTGATTATCACCCCTATTAGTAGTGACAAAAATGTATAGAATTTTTTTCCATAAAGCTTTGTATATACTCAACATAATTCTTTTGGTTGAGCTATATTATTTAGGCCAAATTTCAGTTTGAACCCTTGTGGTTTGGGCTGGGTGCGGATACACCCCTCCCCCTTTGAATATCACCATATAACACCCTGTGATTTTTGGATTGATATGCACAGTTAGAGTTCCCATCTAATTTAACAGGAGGTGTGATTCACTCGCCTATTTTGAGAGTGATTGTGAGTACGACAATAATTTTAAAACAAAACACCCTAATCTATCCCCAAAATTACACAAGTGCCATCCTACCCACCTCCCTCTTCTTCATCCAACTGTTGTAAACCTAAACCCTTACCCCCATGGACAAACATCCACCAGGAATCAAATCTTAATTTGTGAAACCCTCAGCAACCTCTGTATGGGTAAAAAGATGATTTCTCTCGTCGGTCGACCTGAAGCTGACCCACTCGACCATTAACCCCGCTAATCACTAAACCCCAACCACTATATTTGACCGATTGAAACCCTCTGCCATTGCCTTTGCTCACAATCCCTTCATCCACTATCAAACAGTCACATAACTCCTTAATATATCCACCATCAAATCAAACCAACATTCCGCTCCGCTATCCTATTCTTCACCGTGTCTGTTTGCTGTCACTTTCGTGAGAAGTGATTCAGGCTCAAAGAAAGCAGCTCGAGAATCCTCTTCACCGTTTTCGGTTTGGTTAGTCCTCTCTTTTCTGACGAAATAGAATATATAATCACTCTAGAGATGAAGCTCAAGAAAGCTGTGGAAAGGCAGGACGGGATGTGTAAGAATTCTCCGTCTCGTTGTTATTAAGGCTTCTACTATTAAATTTTTGATCCAAGAAGAGGGCTTTTGAATGAATGGTATTTGTTTGGGTTAGAGCTTGAAGATTGGTACCTTCTATTGACCAATTTGGGTCAGAAAAATACCAAAAAAAAAAAAATGGTGGAATCCAAGGCTGCCCGTTGAAGGGTTGCGTCAGGAGATGATGATGGTGACAAAGAGAGTGATCTGTTGAATTCAAGAAATTGAGACGGTTGTGTGGAACGGAGGAGCAGATTGAGTTGGGAGAGAGGGAGAGCTGGAGTAGTGGTGGGATGAGGAAGAAGACAAGGGCATTATAGTCATTTTACAAGTTCTGTTAACAGAGTTAGATGTGCTCATCAATCCACAAACCACAGGGTGTTATGTGGTGATATTCAAAGGGGGAGGGGTGTATCCGCACCCGGCCCAAACAATGAGGGGTCAAACTGAAATTTGCCCTATTATTTGCTTACTCACAAACTCAATTGGTTTGACAAGTGGAAAACCCTCCCCTCCCAAACAAAGGACAACCAAAAATTGCTCCTATCATTGACAAGTTTGGATTCAAATTCTCTCTAGTCCAAGTTTTGGACTAGACAGAAAACCACTAATTGTAACAATGTATGATTCAAATTTAGACTGTTCTGTTTAGTCCAAATTAAGGACGAGAAAGGATCCGATTCCGACAATTTTTTGACATCACATTAATGTCGATCCGCTAAGCTGGGATCCAAAATGTGTAGAAATCTCGAATATTGTGAACGCTACCATTCACCATTTCTCCTTAATTTGTTCTCTTCCTATTTATTACTACTTCTCTACCTACCTAGTACCTACAAGAAAATGTTGGCAGTACACAAACAATGTGATTGTGATCCACACTTCTTCGTTTGAAAATCTTAATGAAGCCAAACGCCCCTCCGGAAACTCCTCGCCCCCTTAATTACATCTATCCACACTTGACTTCATATAAATTGTGTATATATACGATTTGCGTCGTTCTTCTCACCTCGTTCTGTATTTGCTCTACTACTAGAGTTTTTTTTGAGAGAAAGAAATGGCAGAGGGAGAGGAAGTGAGCAGCAAGCAGGTGATTTTGAAGAATTATGTGAGAGATTTTCCGAGAGAGTCGGATTTTGAAGTGAGGACTAGTAAGATACGACTCAAGGTTCCGGAGGGTTAATTGAACGCGGTTCTGGTGAAGAATCTCTACTTGTCCTGTGACCCTTACATGCATAGCCGCATGCAGAAGTTGGAAGGTGCCTACCACTACGTCGAGCCCTTCACTCCTGGTTCAGTTAGTCCAGCATTCATTCCCGCTACGTATACATGTGGGCTCCACCAATAATATTGTGGGAACAAAAGTGATAGAACACATGAAAAACAGTCCATAAAAAAAAATGAATGGTCCAGCAGATTAACAATACGGTGAATTTAACCATTAATTTCCTTTTCTAAAAAGTTTCGTGGACTGTTCTTCCTGCACTGTACTACCCATTTGAAAAAAAAACAATTATTAATTAAGAAAAATTACCACATGATGGCTCTCCATGAGGAATAAATAGTTATTCGATCGGTGATAAGAAAAAGGTGAAATTTTAGAGCGACCCCCTTATCTATACATTTTGAACACGGAGACCTCCTTATATTTAAAATCATCAAAAAGTGCCCCCTCATCTATATGAAATTAAAAATTGGCAAACTCTGTTAATGGAAAGGGGAAAATGACGATTCTATCCGTTAAATTTCGTCCACATTGACCCCCTCATTTATAAAAAAATTATCCATGTTGACCCCTTCATCTTAACGGTTTATTGACAGAAGGGTGCTGATTGGTTAATGGTTATAGTTAAAGAGGTGCTTTTGGACGTTTTTAAAGATTAGTGGATGTTTCTATCCAAAAAATATAAATGAGGAGATCTTTGTATAATTTCACCTAAGAAAAATTATTTGTCAACAGGGGTTCACGAACAAATCGGCTCGTTTGGAGCCCATACCCTTGGAGGACCATTACCAACTCCCCCACCACTATACAATTTTTTCTTTTCTCAAACGATATGCTCTGCAGGTGTTAATATATTAATCAATTGAGAATTCAGAGGTTTTTTATAGTCCTAAATTTCAAACTCACCCCTCGTAGGGCTCGAACTCCGATTCTCACTGAGGAGAGAAGTAAGTGAATCAACTGAGCTAACTTTGCCTTGCTTGGATGGTATTTAAAAAAAATTCAACTCATAAAATACTCATTATGCTTACTTTCAATCATTACTCATATTTCTCTCTCCTCTTTCAGATTATTATTTTCATTTCTCTCTATCCCTCTCCACTTATTATTTTTATCTCCAATTATTATCATAATTTTTCTCTACACTCATTACCCAAAAATTAAATTTAAAAATTTTTAAAATACCATTCAAACAATACTGGTTTCTCAACCACCACACATTTGCATAGGTTTTATCATGACTAAAACATGTGATGGTGAAGGCCCACCAGAATACAAACTCGTGGCAATGGGGTTGGAGGTTGAATTCTCCAACAAGTGGATATAAATGTTTGATATGAATGCTCCAATTTTCTTTCTACTTTTGAGTCCTAAAGCCATCCACAGTAGTATAATCAAAAATCAATTATTTTTAAAGTTAACAATTTTGGTGTAAAAAATAACTCACAATGGTATAATCAAACTTAATAACATCTTTAGAAATAATTAAATTTTGGGTTTTGGATAACCAAGCAATCTTTTTTAATAATCAATATTTGTTGACCCCACCTCACATAAGTTAACTGGTTCTAAAATTTGTATGCACGCGTGTTTCAACTAATATTCTCTTCTTCTCTTCTTCGTCTGCCCTATATCTTCTTATCTTCACCAACAAACTATTTCTCTTTTTTTCCCTCCAAAAGTGAAGCTCATATCTCTCGATCATCCAAAAAAATTCATAATAGGAGGGAAGGAAGTCAACGATTTTTTTTTCCACAAAATTAAAGGAGGGAATCGATATATTTTTGTCCAAAAAAAATATAATTGAGGGGTTGTTCGGATAAATAAGCCAAAGTGGCTTATTTTTTGTCCTTATTCAAATTTTTTTCGTATTACTTGGCTTATTGTCAATTTTTTGGGGATTATTGCATCTTCATGACAAGAGGAATCTAAAAAGTAAAATTTTTTGACCGAAATCCAATTATATAGTTTTTTTGAATAAAGACGAAACAAGTGGCTTATTTTCGTTTTTTTGTGGGTTTATTTGGCTCATTTTTGGAGGGAAAGCCAGTGGCTTATTTAGAAGAACAACCCCTGAAGAAAGTGAATAGCAGGAAATAGAGGGGGAGAGAGTGTGAAATTGTAGTGGACCCTTTATTTTGGTTATTGACTAGAAGTGATGATTGTTGACCTCAACATTATTAAGCTTCACAATATCTTAAATGAATAATTAATATGTCCAACTTTTAATTATAAATTTTTGATCGTACAACTGTGAATGGGCTAATTCAAGTTTTTTTATTACCATAATAAAAATAAGGGCCAACACAGATGTGATCGATCACACGGCAAAATATCCGCTTGAAAAGCCAAAACGATTCGCCCCTCTCCTCTTGCGTGTTTCACCTTCTATTTTCCACCTCCGCACTTAAAATTTGCAGACTAGTGCTTTCGATATCGATCATCGCCTCATTCTCCACATTTTTATTTTGAGAGAGAGAGAGAGAGAGAGAGAGGGGGTGTTGATATGGCGGAGAGACTAGAGGAGGCGAGCAACAAGCAGGTGGTTCTGAGGGACTACGTGAGTGGTTTCCCCAAAGAGTCGGATTTCGAGGTGAGGACCAGTAAGGTTCGCCTGAATGTGGCAGAAGGCTCGAAATCGGTTGTGGTGAAGAATCTCTACTTGTCTTGCGACCCCTACATGCGTAGCCGCATGAGGAACTTGACAGGCAGCTACGTTCCCCCGTACACTCCTGGTTCGGTCAGTCACTTTACTTATCATTCAAACAAATGGTATTTATGCATACATCCATTGCATAAATTGATGGATTGCAAACCCTTATGTAATTGTCACTAAAATTATTACTGTGAGGATTTTTTAAAAATTTTGGTGTGGGGTTGCCCTGTTATGCCTCCATTAATCCAATCACTATTTTTTGTGCTCGTCTGATGCAAGGGGTTGTGATGTAGGAGGAGAAAAACAAATATAAAATATTGGGTGTGTATGTGTGGTAGTCCGATCACTATTTTTTGTGCCCGTCTGATGCAAAGAGTTGTGATGTAGGAGTAGAAAACAAATATAAAATATTGGGTATGTGTGGTAGTCAATTGTTGGGGCAAATGTAGAGGGTTTTTTAGAATTGTTTGGGAAAATAAGTGGGGGTGGTTAATTTTGGAGGAGACGATCACTGGCAGAGT